>JARWKJ010000005.1:49189572-49597072 GCA_029959095.1 Rhinichthys osculus
GTGTTGCATACCGCACTGGGGAAGGGAAACTCGAAGCGCACACTTGCATCCAGATCGTTGGCAGAAACTCCTGAGGAAAACACCAGAACAACATTTGCAGGATTTTGTCACAGAATGTCATTATTTATTTATTTCCTCAGACTATATTTAGACTATATAACATTCAAAAGTTTGGGGTCAGTAAAATTATATTCTTAAGAAATTAATACTTTTATTCAGAAAAGGATGTGTTGTTGTGACACAATTAAATTGAAGTGACAATAAAGACATTTATAATGTTACAAAAGATTTTATTTTAAATAAATGCTGTTCTTTAGAAGAATTAGAATCATATTAGAGTGATTTCTGAAGGATGATGTGACCCTGCACACACACACACACACACACACACACACACACACCTGGAGGAGTGGGCAGGTTGACTCCTTTCACGATGGTCAGCACCATGTCATTGGACGTCAGGTTAGGAAAGATCCTATAAACACAGAGATGAAGACATTTAGGTACGTCCTCACGGACACACATGTCGTGTGTGTGTGTGTGTGTGTTCTTACTTGACGGTGTTGAGGGTGCGCTCCTCCGTGTGGTACTTGGGTACGGGTCGGCCTTTAGCGTGAGCTTTCTTCAGGACCTCAATGTTACTCATGCATTCCTCTGCCAGCCTCTCAAACCTACAACACAAAGCAGGCTCTGCTCACGGGACGGTTCGCTGCTCACACTGTGTGTGTGTGTGTGTGTGTGTGTGATCTCAGCTTTACTGTCCGTGTGGGACATTCGGCCTCTAACGCGCTAGCTAAATCTGACAGAGATACACTTTATTAAGGCTAGCTCAAGATTTGATATTTCAGTTTGATTTATATTATGCTTAGAACTTTAATTCTGACAGATTGTAAATATTTTTTTATTAATTAAATTTAATTTATATAATGGTTAACTTTTTACATCATTCATGTGTAAAAAAATATGTTTTTATAAATCCCAAAAATATATAAACAGTACTTAAAAAACCCTGCACATTAATTTATTAAAATTAGATTATCTTTCTGTTTTGTTTTATATTTTATACACAACTATTAAAAAGTTGTGTATAAAAGTCTCTTTTGGTCACCAAGGATGCATTTATTTGATCAAAAATACAGTAAAAAAAAAAAAAAAAGTAGTAAAATTGTGAAATATAATTACCATTTAATAATACTGAGAATATAAACTGTAATTTATTCCTGTGGTCAAAGCTGAATGTTCAGCATCATTACTCCAGTCTTCAGTGTCACACGATCCTTCAGAAATCACTCTGATATGATGATTTGATGATCAAGAAACATTTATGACTATTATCAGTGTTGTGCTGCTTCATATTTTGGTTGAAACCTTGATACATAATTTTTTCAGGATTCTTTGATGAACAGAAAGTTCAAAAGAACAGCATTTATCTGATCTTCTGTAACATTATAAATGTCTTCACTGTCCCTTTCGATCAATTTAATGCATCCTTGCTGAATAAAAGTATTAATTTCTTCGCTTTTCTAACAGTAGTGCACATTCATCACTCAAAACACGCCTGAAAACTCACTAAAACTCCCACGTTCACGAACCCAGCATCTAGAAGAATGAAAACACACACCTGGCAGTCTCAGCTACATTCCCCATGTGAGTGAACTGCTGCGAGCAGGCCAGGCATTTCTGAAACGTCAGTGATTGAGAGAGTTAGTCAGCCGTGCGTCTGTGGTCACCGCTCCACAGGTGTCAGATGAACGGCTGTGTGTGTGTGAGCACTGACCTCGTGCTGCAGTTTGAGCTGCTCCAGGAGCTGTGTGTACTGTTCAGTCGAGCGCGGGGACACTGCAGACGAGCGAGACGGAGAGAGTCTGTAGTCCTCCTCACTGACCGGAGCGCCCGGCACCTGCACACACACACACACACGCCACTGTGAAGAACACTGCAAACCAGACACTGCACACACACACACACACACGCCACTGTGAAGAACACTGCAAACCAGACACTGCACACACACACACACACACACGCCACTGTGAAGAACACTGCAAACCAGACACTGCACACACACACACACACACACACACACACACGCCACTGTGAAGAACACTGCAAACCAGACACTTCACACACACACACCACTATGAAGAACACTGCAAACCAGACACACACACACACACACAGAGAGAAGCAGGACTGTCCAGAAACGGACCGTCACACACCAAACCAGACACTTCTCACACACACACACACACCACTGTGAAGAAGAACACTGCAAACCAGACACTTCACACACACACACCTCTTCACACACACACAGAGAGAAGCAGGACTGTCCAGAAACGGACCGTCACACACCAAACCAGACACTACACACACACACACACACACACTCTCTTCTCTTCTCTGATGACGAGGGCGGGGCTTGATTTGCCCGTGAGGAGTTGATTGGATGGCTGTGGTTTGCTATTGGTGGATCTGATGTGAGTGACAGGTTGCCCCGCCCACACTACATTTGTTCTTGTTTGTGAAGCCGCTTCACTAGGATATACGTCACAATAGGGAAGAAAACACTATCACAACTTCCTTTGCTGTGGTTTAATACAACAGCTGAGGGAGTGACATGGATTTGTATTTTTTATTTTGGAGCAAATGATAACACAAAAAATATATTTGTTGTAGTTTTTGTTCGCCACTACAGAAGTTTACCCAACTATGATGACTTTCTGAGAACCCTGGAAATATGAAAAGCATAAATTGGCAAACCTTGGTGATGTCAACAGGAAGTCCGGACTTGGCGGCATTGATCATGGCGTCGAGTCCTTTAGCGTGTCTGAGGTGTTGCGCGGCTCCCTGCATGTCCTTCATCTCTTTAGAGCGCAACGCCGCCTTCACGAACTGCTGTCTGCGCATCATCAGGAAATCCAGCTGCTGCTGGGCTGCAGAACACACACACACAGACACACACACATTACACATCAGCGCATGCACGTTAATGCCTTTACATGAACTCTGCCTACCTTTCCCTCCTGGTTTGGGAGTGTTTGTGGAGCCAGTGGGCGTCCCTGCGGTGGACGAGGCCTTCGGAGGAGCGGGAGCTCTTGATTTCTGAACGCCAGGCGGAGCTGATGGCTGCACGGAAACAGAGCGATGAAGAATCAGGCTGAAACACATGTTCTAGTTCAGGGATGGGCAACTTCGGTCCTGGAGGGGGTCAGGGACGCTGTCCTGAAGAGTTTAGCTGATTAATCTCGGTCTGAATCGCCCCCTAAACCCTTAAACACGGCACTATTTAACGGGACAGTTATTTGTAGTGGTGTCTGAAACCATAGCGGACTTTATCGAGTGCACTCATTCTATCCCACAATGCACCACAATAACAAGTGTACAACTGGTGTACGCTCTACGGCTAGAGAATACCCATAATGCACTAATGGTTGTGCCGAATGCACCTGACCAGAAGATGGCGCTGTCACTGAATCATCCATCCTTCCGTTTTCCAAAGCGCTGGTCCAATGTGGGTACAGCGTAATATCATACAGGTGTAAATCCCTTTTTAATTTGTTTAATTAAGGTTTATATGCTAGTTTCCATGACAGGGTTCAAGGATAAATATTGTCATTACTACTGGAGCTGCCAGTTTGCTAAGTTTCAAATAATTATTAAACAGCCAGCACAAACTATGCAAAAGCGGCTCACTCGTAGGGTGACCACCATCAAACAAACCAAATGTGGGAGGATTATAAGTTTGTGTGGGACATGTTACCAACACTAAAACATACCCTGAAACTGCCATCTAACTCAATAAAAACATTTGTATTCTGCCTTTCAGCTGATAAAAATGCTGTTCTTTAGTCCCTTGCAGAAACAAATCTTTATTTTACATGTCATTTAAATTCAACATCACTGAGCCCAAAGGCAGTAGGCACCATGCAGATCACTATTTTAGAAACAGTTCTGACCAAGTCCAACTAAACAAACAATGAACAAATAAAATATAAAACAACATGAAATTAGATAGACAGTCTTATATATTAAGAATATATTAAAAACTTTCATATTTTTAGAAAGGATGTGAATTAAAACAACCACAGCCGGTTAAACCACAACAGATAAATTCTGTTAAATTAATTTAATTGACCGAATTATCCATTTGTTTTCTGACAGAAACACATGGAACGAATCACCGCTCCATATTTTGATTGACAGCCGTCTCTTCCTGACTTACTCCTTTCTTTTCAACTATTGGATAAGATATTAAAAACGGCTGTTGTGTTTGTACTTATGACGAAGCGCTGTTAAATATAGGTGAAAAACTATGCTGCAAAAATAATAAATAAAATGCTTTCTTAAAAAGGCAAAAGAATGCATGCACGTTTTTTTAATGTGATCATTAAAAACCAATAGACTGATGAAAATGCGGGACATTTCCTCAATATGCGACGTGCGGGACAAGGGGTGAAAATCCTGTGCAGCACAACGCAAAGCGGGACGGGTGGTCAGCCTACTCACTCGGTGTCTGAATTCACTCTCTCGGTTTCATTCACACTATATTAGTGGAGTAATGTAGGGGATAGTGAATGATTTCGACCACAGCTCATCCTGAAGATGTTGGTTAGCTTGTCCAGGTGTGTTTGATGAGCTCATGAAGTTGCTCATCTCTGTTCTAGATGCTTCACTGACCTTGTGTGTCTGCTCGTCTTCATCCGCGTCAGCATCTTCGTCCTGATTGGCCAGTTTCATGGCTGTCTCCAGGACACCCATAAAGTTCTGGTTGCCTCCCTCGGTGCCCTGCAGCGGAGGACAACCTGACACACACACACACACACACACACACACACACAGTCAAAAGAGGCACACAAACCTTATTGTGAGGACTTTCCTGTGACGTCTAATTTTTTCTGTTTTACATTCGCAACTCTGTCCCTCGAGGGCCACTGTCAAGTCAAGGCACCTTTATTTATACAGCGCCTTTTACAACACAGATTCAGTTTCAAAGCAGCGTTACAGAGATAACAGGAAAATAATGCAGCAGAGTTTGTTTCTAGAAGAAAACAGCGTCACAGTTCAGCTGGAAGTTCAGTGATGGTTCATTTTGGTTGTAAAAAAGTTATTAATTTAGTTCATTTCTATATATAGCCGCTCTGGAGTAAAACCGTGATGTCATCGTCCAGCTCAGGTCACTTCTTATATACAGGGTTCCTACAAGTTTCTTCAAGTTAAATTCAAGTCTTTTTAAGACCATTTATATAAAAAATTAATACCTATTTCACGTCCCTACCAGCAAAGAAAAACTAAATCCTTGAACTTGTGTTCATTTATTTTTCAAATGTGGAATGGGTAAAAGATGATAAGCCAAGCAGGTGTGAAAAATAAATCATTTCAGTAGGCCACAAGAAACTTTGCTGAACAATGTTAAGTTGTGTTTTAACATTAGCTAGCTACTTATTCCATGCTGGGAATATGGGGAACTGAGAGACCCCTGAACAATAAACATAGAAAATTATAATAATCATGGTTGACAAATGAAACTTTTGAGGAGAAATACAATACGGAGAAGTTACATACAGCACAATTTTTAAGACCCAGACATCAAAATTCAAGACTTTTTAAGGTATTACTTCCAAATGAATAAATTCAATGCTTTTAAGGCTTTTTAAGACCCCGCGGAAACCCTGTATATAATGGTGTCAATGCAGGCAGAGCAATAATACTGTTGGATATTAAATGTCCCCAACTAAGCAAGCCAAGGCACCAAAGGCCACTGTCCTGCAGAGTTTATCTCCAAACCCTAATCAAACACACCCAGGGTCTTCAAGATTACTAGAAAGCTACAGGCAGGAGAGTGTGATCAGGGGTAAAGCTAAACTCACCAGGAAACAAGTAAACAATCATTACCTGGTGGAACAGGAAGATCTGCCAGATTCACAGGCCGTCCTGCTTTATGAGCTTTAATGGCATCTTGATATTGCTGAGGTGAAGAGCACACACACAAGAGGTTAAAGAAATGGCTTTTTGTATTATTTTCATGCACATGTGACTCCTCAGGTGTGTTACCTTGATAATGCGCTGGTGCATGCGTGCTTTGCGGTCGTCTCCTTTGCTCTTGGCGCTCTCTGCAGCTTCTTTGTATTTGTCCATGCGCTGCTGTAAGGCCTCGGCGACGCTCCGGGGAGCAGAGAGAGCTGAAACACACACACACACACACGTTCATATACAGTGTAACTGATATCTAGACCTCGTTTCATCAACGACACACTCGTTCTCACCTGGTTCTGGGGCGGCAGGAGGGGCGTCTGGTTTAGAGGACAACTGAGGAGGGTTTGAACGTGGCACTTCGACCTCAGCTGAAACAGAGAGACTCTCATCAATATCTGAATAAACTAACCAGGATGCAACTGGGGTGAGGGATGATCTGTGAGGTGAGGATGTACCAGGAGGGGGCGGCAGTGAGCCGATGTCCACAAACTCCCCTCGGTCAACAGTCTCCACCAGCGAGTCCAATCTCTGTGGGAAACGCAGAGGCAGAGAGCAAATGAAAGTTTAGCGTCATGGTTGTTGTGGTTGATTGTAACCTAGTGTTGTGTCAATCTACAGTCCACAATAATAGACTACACTTGGGGTCGGTATGATCTGATCTCTTCTGCTTACCAATGCTGCAATTATTTGACCAAAAATACAGTAAAAACAGTAATATTGTGAAATATTATTACAATTTAAAATAGCTGTTTTCTATGTGAATATATTGTTAAATGTAATTTATTCCTGTGATCAAATCATTACTCCAGTCTTCAGTGTCACATGATCCTTCAGAAATCACTCTGATATGAGGATTTTATGCTCAAGAAACATTTACTATTATTATAAGTGTTGAAACCAGTTGTGCTGCTTCATATTTTTGTGGAAACCGTGACTTCAGGATTTTTTAATGAATAGGAAGTTCAAAAGAAAAGCATTTGAGCATACAAAAATCTTTTGTAACATTATACATGGTGGACAATTTTACTATCACTTAGATACTTTTTTATGGTTTCATTTTTCTTTTAAAGTTTTAGTCATTTTGTTATGCTTTTGTCATTTTTATTAGTTTTTTATTAGTCTCTATTGTTAAAAAAAATCAGTTTTTCATCAAGATATGAAAAATTAATTGAAATAAAGTTTTTTATATTTGATTTTAATTCAGTTAACAGTTATTTCATTTCATGAAATGATTTTTTTTATGCTGTTGTTTTATTATAATAACTATAATATCCCTGGTCTTTACTGTCACTTTGATCAATTTAATGCATCCTTGATGGTTAAAGGTATTAGTTTCTTTCCAAATAAATAAATCTTACAGACCCCAAACTTTTGAACGATAGCGCTCTTGCATAAAATGTGAAGAGAAACAAACAAAGCAAATGTAAATGTGGCCTAAATAACATGTGGTGATCATGAATCGGCGAGCCTCTCTTACCTTGGACACTTGGTAGAGTTGTTTGGCTTGCTCAGTGTTTCCGCTCTGTTTGGCCTTTATGGCTGCCAGCTTATACTCTCTCTGTCTGCTTAATATACTCGCTTTGAGCTCTGAAACACACACAAACGGGACTAGTGTGTAAAGTAACGGCTTTCCAAACACTTTTATAAGAGTTAAATGAGATTCAGTGTGTGTACCTGAGTGCTGTGTGTTGGGCTGGCTGGGCGTGAGAGGTGATATGGCTGGTGTATCGGGCGTTACGGCAGTCAGTCTCTGTGATGGAGGCTGTAGCATCTGAGGTTTGGATGGAGCGATTGGCTTCGCGTTGGCCGTCTGAGGCGGTGTGTTTGCTGGAGCAGGTTTTTCTGGCTCTCCGATTGGCTCTGCCTGCGAATCAGCGGAGGGTTTTCCACCAGTGGCCACAGGAGGAGGAATCTCATCTTCATTGATGGGTTTCCCCTTTTTAACTGACGTCAGCATTGACTGTAGAGTCTAAAAACAAGAAGAAAATGTTACAGACCAATCCTCAAACGTGAGGAAAAATGAGTAGGACAGAAAGTTTGACATGGCGTTCGACAGATATACAGAATAATCAAAAATATTCAGACACCTTGCTCTCCTCACTTACATAAATGAACTATAGTGTCCTGCACCCTGAATAATTTTTAGTTTGACTGTATATATATATCGCCAAGATATTTGGTCATTTTAAATGATTGCATCAGCCGAAAAGGTTTTCTGTTTGGCTGTGAACTGAGTAGGACTTTTATTTTGACAGCGGGCAAAAAAAATCGATCTTTAGCATTGACTGTAGAGTATAAAACAAGGAGAACATGTTACAGACCAATCCCCAAACACGAGGCAAAATGAGTTGGACAGAAAGTTTGACGTGGCATTCGACAGATATATATATCGCCAAGATATTTGGTCAATTTAAATTATTGCATCAGCTGAAAAGGTTTGACTGATAAGTGAGCTGAGTAGGACTTTTATTTTGACAGCGGCCACCCTGCTCTCTCAGATATTGCCAGTGGCCATCAAAAAAAATCTATCTTTAGTCTCAGATATGGTCCACCTTCAGTCCACGGTCGTATCTCCGAGCTTTGCTGGTCTCTCCCGATGCCTTGGCGTTGGTAATGGCGGTTTGGTACATGTCTAACCGCTCTCTCAGGCGAGACTCCAGGCTGGTCGTGGACTGGGGCGTCGCATTTGAGCGTTGAGGAGGTGCTGGTGACGGAGGGGGTTTCCTGACCACTTGCTCCTCATCGTCTTCCAACACCTCATTCAGCTCGGCCTGAAAAACGACTTTAGTGAAAATCTCTTCATGCGAGAAACATCATATCCCATGCAGGGGATGTAAAGACAAGAAGGTTTTTGCCTAACCAGGAGATCAGCATCGTTCTCCAAATCACCATCATCGTCTCCGTCCTCGTCCAGATCCTTCATACACAGAGCGGCCATCCGATCAATGTCCTCCATGGCCACCGGAGCTACATGACGCAAAAAAGAGAGAAAGATGATGGAAAAATGCCATGGTTATAATTTTTAAAGTCCCCCTGTGGTGAAAATCAAGCTTTTAATGTTGTTTATGTGTCTATGAAGCGTTTTTAATATGTTTTAAGACAAACCATGTGCAAGTTCATAAGTCGACAGCATTGCTGAGTATTTTCTCCTTAAAACTGCAGTGAACCAAAGACAGTCTCAAAAACACGGTTTGAAATCGCTGGTGTTTCTGACGTCACACACTACCTTGTAACCAATCAGATCAACGTGTGATCGTCAACCAGTGGATCTCTGAGCTGAGTGAGTGAGTGGAGGCGGGGCTCATTTGCATATTCATAGAACCGCGTATACTAAATGAAGCAAGGGTGTCGAGTTACATTCAAGCTATTTTAAGACATGAAAAAACTATTATGTCATTTTGGTGATCAAAGATGAGTTTTAAGGGATAAAATGATTACAGGGGGACTTTAATAGATGTCATATCTACTTTATGTTTGGTGTCCTCACCTTTTCCTCCAGGTTTCCTGCCCGCTGGTCCGCCCCTCCCTCCTCCTCCCCCCATCAAGGCCAGAAGCTCCGCCTCTAACTCCTCCTCATTTCCCCCGGAGTCATCCGGCCCGCCATCAGGAGCCAAATCCAACAGCAGTCCCAACTGATTACATGTGAGGATGGACAGCCAGTGTTATTATGGTAAAATTGAGATACTATTATATCATTTATTATTATTTTGAAGTTTTTATACTATATTGCCCAATTGTTAGCTTTAGTAATTTTGTGCTTTTTAATGTTTCTATAAAGTTTTATGCATTTATTGATTAAACATTGTGAGGTCAAAATAGTTTTGAAAAATAAAAAAATATTTAAAAAAAATGAACAGATTAATTGTTCACTATTAGATCTAAACTGCCTGACCCCCCAAAAAGTCACTGTTTGGATTTAAACAGGCAAATGCTTAAGAGTGGATCATTTTTGCAGTGATTATTATGTTTCTGGCATGCTATATGTTTGGCAACAGTTCTTCTAACCCTAATTGATGGAGTGTGTAGCTTTTCATTTCTTAAACAACCATGTAGGAGAACACATCATGGCCATATTCCAGGATGACAAGGATTCATCCAGCTCAGATTATGAAAGAATGATTGTGAGGATCATGAAGAATCATTTTCACACATGAATCGGCGCCACTGAGTCCAGACTATAAATTGAAAGTCTTTGGGATGTGCTGGAGGAGACTTTACTCCTGTGCATTGTCCACACAAGATCTTCTTGACCAAACTTTTATGCACCTCTTGATGTTTGTTTGCCTATTTAAATCCAAACAGCGACTTTTTTTTTTTTGCTCAGGCAATGTATTAACATGCATTTATAAAATAAATAGGGTGAATTTCCATTTTTATGCTGACTTTTAAGCTGAGATTTCATGATTCTGGACACAGTACTGACTCTCATCTTGTGTTTTACCTGTTTGGCCCTGGCGGCCCCCTGGCCCTTCTGCGGAGGGTTACGGCTTCGGCTCATTTTCTTCACAGATCCCTCAAACCTGGAGTGAGAACAAGAAAAATTCATTTATAAAGGTACAAATCAGCCACTGCATCAGGATTAGCCCCTCAGTAACACCACAGACAACAAGACCTGAAAGGCACAATCCGAAATCATGACGTGACCGATGACGTTTAACTTATCTGTGCATAATCCATGCATGCATAGACTAAATCAACGCCAAATATTTAATTGTGCTATATACCTCCATCAGATTAAATCAACTGACTATGAGCTCAATAGCTAATGTTTCAACAGGGTTTAACCTGCTAGTGTTTAAACAGAGGAATCGAAAGCTGATTTTGCACCAAAAACTGTTGGAGGCAAAGCTGAATGAAGCTATGAAATACATTTCAGCTCATTCACAATATAAATGAGAAAGTAAATAACTAATAGAGTCGAAGTTCCAGCTAGCGAGGAGGCTAGTTCTTACATCAGACTCTCTTTACTAATAATTTGAACACGATACCTCGATCATATGTTCCTCCGAGGGCGGGTTACGTGGTCAATATCTGTTCCGCTGAGAAGAATAAGCTGTCTGTCATTAAGTTTTTTGCACTAGAGTTTTATAAATACAGAGGTAAACACAAATCTGCACTGCTGTCAATGACAATTCAGGACTTCCTGCTTTTCGCCAGGTTTCCCATAGCAACGGGAGAGCGTCGCGCTTTACGGCACGCGGTAACGCCCCACAGACTCTGAGGACTTTTAGTTCAACCGCTGGGATGTGTCGATGTGTTGATATTTTAAACAATATATTACGCTTTCTGGTAGTTTGTCGTGTTAAAATTAGTTTTCTCTGATAAAAGGTGCAGAAATATATATTTTTCTAAATATGCTACCACGAATAGCGTCACGAATCTTTCGCGCGCGTGCATTTGAATTGACAGAACATGTCTGTCAGATACATTATACGTGGTTTTCTTACGCATAAAAGGTTTATTTTGTTCGTTGAACGTTTTATAATATTTAAAATATATATTTTATGAACTTGGGTTAGATGATAAATAAATTAATACATTTAAACAAACACGCTACAAGATATACTAATGAAATGAGTCAACTGTGCCATGAATTTGTTTTAACTTGTTTCTTTTTATTCACTTAGTTGAATCTGGACTAAAACAAGACAATGACCAAAAGAAAATCAAAGACTACAGGTAGCCTGAACCCATGAAAACATAATTATCAGTCATTCACTCAACGAGCTTGATTGTAGCTATATTGACTTTTTAATTTACAAGTAAATATACACATGTTGATGTAAATAACTGTATTTTTGCAGAGTTCAAACCTCCTAAGAGAACGCAGTCCAGAGCAAAACGACAGAGAAGCTCTGAAGAAACAAACCTGCAGTCTGCAGATGAAACTCAGGTGGATTCGTCTTTCAATTACACAAACAACATTTTGAAGAATTCCTATGTTTTGATGCTGTTATATTTGTGTTTATTTTGCTGATTTACATAACTCTTCACCTGTCTAGATTCAGACACCAAATTCAGAAAATAACAACTCCCATAATGCATTGTGCTCAGAGAAGCTGGACGAGCATCAGCCTGAACTGAGCACATTACAAATCAGTCAGACAACAGAGTTCCCTGTTGATCCTTGTTCCTTGGAAGAAAAAACATGCAATGATGAGGATGGAAATGGCACAAACCCACCTGAGATTGAACAAACAGCAGAGATCGCAGTACAAACCCCAGAACCTAACAATAACGACAAGTACACGCTCTCTCAACCTTTAAATGTCGAAGTTACCAAGGAAGATCAGCCTGACGTAGAGCTGGATGATGAAAAGGGTGAAATCACAAGCAATTCAAACCATGAGTCCCAGAAGGTCCCAGATGACTGTGACTCTGAATTACCATCAGATGAGTGTAAAACCGAGAGGGAATTGGCACATGAGGATACTGATAGTTTAGCCACTGAACCTAAGATGGGCGAACGATTAGGGTGTTCGGACATCATAGATGAGACCTCAGTTGGCGAGACAGGAATTCAGATGACTGACGATGCAGATCCTCTAGTAAAGAGGAAAATAAGAAAGAGGATGGGAATGTGTCGGCTTGGAGATAGGAAGAAGATGCTCAAGGAACAGCCGACTAGCAGGAATGTGTTTGGAGAAGGCCTGGAGAACGAGGCAGGTCAGGATATTAACGAGGAGTCGGTGATGATCAGTGACGATTTAAAGAAGGATGGCTCAATCTCTCTTGAAGAGGTTTCAGGATCCTCCTTCCCAACCTCTTGCCCATTAGAAGATATTCCTGAACTGGAAAAACAGGAGGAGCCTGATGTGCAGAATGGGAATGAAGTTCAAGTTCAGGTATTGGTTGAATGCATGTCAAGCGAGCAAGAAATTACTCATGAAACTTACAATACACTCCCGTCCCATGCTAATTCTGGCGATCCTCTTGAGGACATTGAAACTGAACGTGTGGAGCGTAGCAATAATGAAGGCAACATTAGAGAAGATAATAAGCCAGAAATGTGTGATGACGTCACAACTGAGATTGGCACTGTAGATTTAGCTGAAGTTTGCCAGGAATCGACCGATGTTTCGGCTCAAGATGCGGTTGTGATGGAGGGTCCGCTTGAAGTCCTCAAAGAGACCAACGAAGAATCAGCATCCACCACTGAGGTTGCTGATTATTTTGAAGAACTGGTTGTGAGAGGCAATGAGATGGAGGTTGAGGAGTGCTGTCCTTCTGAACTTGACATGAACACTTCCATCAGTGGCCAGACCAATGAAGAGTGTGTGGAGCTCACGGGTACAGCAGTCAATGAGACCGTCAGTGCACTTCCGGTAATCGACGAGATAAAAGATAAGAGCGAGTCTTTGGACTGTACTTTGGTTGCTGCATCTGTAACAGCTGAGACCACAGAGAGCTGCGAGGAAACCTGCATGTGGAGTTTGTCCTCACCCGCAGCGCCACCTTGTGGTGAAGATAAGGATATGCAAGTGAGTGATTCTCTTGAATGAAGAACATACACTTAAAGAAAAGTACAAATGTAAACTTCCTGACATTATTTACTCTCTGTCACATGATGTACTGCAGGATGTCCTAAGAGTGCTTTTAAGTTTTAGAAAGGACATAGAAGTATCATAAATAGTAATACATTTCTATAAGAAAAGGCCAAGATGTGAATTGTTACTCATTGAAAAACTTCTCATATCGTATTTAAAGGGTTAGTTCAACCAAAAATGTTCATAATTTACTTACCCTCATGTCGTTCCAAAACAAATTAAGACATTTTTAATGAAATCTGAGCGATTTCTGTCTATCTATTACCACATTGAAGCTTCAAAAAGTTCATAAAGAGATTGTAAATGTAATCCATATGAATCGACCGGTTTAGTCCACATTTTCTGAAGAGACATTATCGCTTTTATATGATGAACAGATTGAATTTAGGCTTTTATTCAAATATAAACACCGATCAGCAAACATAACCAGAAGCTAAAACGTTCTTGCTATGACACGCGAGAACAAACCTCTTGCGGAGGCAAGCATGAACTACGAGAATTGCTGAAGCTCAAACATGATGCATAACACGAGAATGAACCTCATTGGTTCTCGCACGTCAAGCAATCATGCTTTAGCTTCCGTTTGCCATATCTGATGTGCGTTCATGAATCTCTATATGCACTGATAAAAATGTTTTTGTGGTGAAGTAAATACTACAGAAAGAAGCAATGTAATTTACATGAAAAAAGTTAGTTCAGGCAAGAATAAAAAAAAAGTAAATTCTATAGTAGTACTCAATTCAATCGTGTAGAAATGAAAGCGTAAATATCAATATTATTAAATTAAGTAAAATGACTCAACTTTTCTGATACTGGTGTTCCCATCATGCACTGGGCCATGAATAATTAATGAGGTATATTTTTCACTGTTTTCCATATGTATTTACTACACTTTTATCATTGCTTTTGTTGTTAGGATCATTAACCTGCCATTTTGTGACATTTGGCGTTCATTTTCTACTTAGAAGGACACATTCAAACACAAAAACGATCCATCAAATGTTACCGTCATTGTGTATTGTCTACCAAGTATTGGGGTTCACACATTTAACATTAGAAATGAAGATATGGTGACATACACTATATGTATTGATAACTTAAAGATTTCTGAGTAAATCATATACTCTAAAAGTGTATTCTAATCCAATGTTATATTGTTTGAGTGAAATGTTGTACAAAGAAAAATTCAATTAAATAGATATTACTTAACCTTTAATTAGCTAAATAAAAATTACTTAATTTCTTATGTTACTTTCACTTAACTTAGTTAAGTATAGTTTACTTAATTCTATGTGTGAAATTTACTAAAAAAATATCAGTGCAAAAACTTGCCTTAAAAAATTAAGTAAATTTTATTGTTTTTTACAGTGTGTGAATAAAAGCTCAAATTAAATCTGTTCATCATATAAATTACCGTATTTAAGATTTTGGGTGAACTAACCCGTTAACTCTAATATGGCATATCAAGATTCATTGCACTACATTTGACAACAATGTCTAGACACGCAAAAATCAATGTCGTTGGACCTCAGACCTGGTGTAAAGTGCTTTACTTGAATTGAACTTGATTTGAGTTTAGCTGAAGGGGGGGGGGGGGGTAAAGAAAGACTTCTAGCTTTATAATGGCATGAGAGATTGATGATGACAGAATTGTCATTGTTTTGTATGTAATTCCTTTGAAACACTAGAACCACTACTTTGGATTTGCTCATTGACTTAAGTTTGCCGTACCATAAGTCGACGAAATAATGTGGGTTTTAGTTTGATAAATAATAAGTGTACAAAACTCTCACATGTCCTTTAAAGTCAACATTAAGATACTAAAACTGAGCTGGATCATCAGTCAGTTTCAGAGCATGATGGTTTACCGAGTGAACCTCATCCGAGTCCTGCTGAACCCGATCCCTCCAGCCCGTTATCCATCCACTCCGTGACAGATTCCCAGCTCAACAACATCCCTCTGAGGTGAGACTTACTTTGACTCCGTCTACTCTTGTTTAATTGGTTACATTTCAGAATTGACTGTCTTGAAATCATTCATGTTTTTGTCCATTTTCACGGTTTTACTTTTGCTCAGTTTGGAGGACTTCCCCATGGTAGAAGACACTTGTGATCTGGAAGACGCCACAGACCTGGTGTGTGGCCTTATCAGAGACCTCACCTCTCTGAAGTAAGTCATGTTTCGTAGAAGTCTTGAGCACTTCTACCACAAAAAAACATGATTCTGATGTTGTGGTTTACACTGAAACCTTTGACCAAAAATCAACTTAACTTTGATGTTTTCTTGCAGCCGGATAGTGAGAGATGCACACAGGAATATTGGACTTCTGCAACAAGGCAGAAAACCCACAAGACCTCCGTTTCGCAGCATGTATGGCCCTCAACACTAGAAGTATAGGCATCCGTTTCTGAATACGTTCGAACAAAGGATATAGTGGACAATTTGACAAATGAAAGAACACTGGATAATTTGCACTGGCTCAGAGTGATTTACCTGTAGTTACAGTTTGCTACAAACCACTTGTTCACATTTTGTTCAGTTACACGTGTTTGAAGTTTGTTCACATTTTTGGGTCTTAGAGCAAAAGCTCAACTTGTATTGAGCTGTTCTGTTTCAGTAAGCTAAAGTTAACTTTTTTCTTTAGAAGTTCAAGCAAAGAAGTAAGGATTGTAATTCTGTCAATCACAGGTTGTAAACCCTGGACTGAAAGCCTTAAATCGGTCCATTCTCTTGTGCAAAACTTACTACATACAGTAAATACTACATTAAATTACTCTTTCCCATTGTTGTGCATGCTTGATTCTGTATGAGCTTGTTTTGTAAAACTAGACCTTAAAAATTGTCAAATTGAGCTCGTTTCAATTGAAGTGCTGTGATACTACACACACAAAAAAAAATATATGGTTTCTAAAAATCTAGTGAAAAATTCAGTTTTCATTTAACTTAATCCAATTTTGAGTGTAACTTAGTAATTGAAAAACACATTTCACAATATGACCAAACCTAATGATCATGATTTTCAGCACAATTAGAGAGATTATAAAGTGGAGAACGGGAGAAATAAATAAAACACAGAAGCTTTTGTAGATTGTTCCATCTTGTTTGTTATTGATGCAAAACACAGGCATCTCTCAGGAGTAAAACACCTAATATTAACAGTAAAATATTTTTTTTTAAATAGTTATAAAGTCTCACATAAAAAAAGGTGTTATATAAAATACAATTTTTTTCTTTATCAAAATAAAGAGCTTGTTTGTAGAGAAGAGTTGAAAGGCGGTTGCACCTGTAGCAAGCCTAATGGCTGGTGTACAAGTTTGTTCACAAGGGGGTAAAAAGAAAGAAAAAAAGTGAAACACACAAGACCATAGTGCACACAACTGAAGGAAATCCAAAGAAAAAGTGCAAAAATCAAACCGTGGAAGCACACATGCATGCAAACTCACACACAAGCCATTACGTATAAAACAAACAATTAAAAGTTAAAGCTTAACATTAAAACCTGCTGTAAAAAGTGTCCTTTCAATTCGTCTCGTTCCTCCAGCTCCTCCGCGGGTCAGAAATGTCCCGTTCAACAGGTTTATTTCTTGGCGTACACGGAGCTGTATGTCTTCTCCACCAGCGGGCAGAACCTCTTCGTGTGCGCTTTGGCCCCGGTGGCCCCGCACAGGGGACACATGTACTGGCTCAGGTACGGGCACGTCACACTCCCGGTGCGGTCTTTAAGGTAGTGTGATCTGAACACGACCTCGCTCTCGCCGTTGTGCTTGCAGAAACTGCAAAACATCCTCTCGTGTTGGTCGCATGAGTTCTTGCAGGGTTCCCCACTCGTGTCTGTCGTGCGCGCGCGCGCCGGGCCGCTTGGAGACTCCTCGCGCGCGGCGGTTGTTGCTGCTGTTTGACTTTTGCCCTCATCCGAGCCTGATTGCTGTCCCGACCGATGCATTCTTCTGACCAGGTCTGCCAAACCCAGATAGTCCTCCCAGGGCTGGAAATAATCATTTTTAAACTCCATGGATCTATGAGCTGACGGGGTGTGACGGAGAAGAGGAAAAAGCCATGTCACACTCGCCACCAAAACAACTTGCACGCGCTGAACACGCGTGGGGTTTAAACGGCAGACGTCACAGCACGAGACCAATTAGGGCATGATTGGTTTGCCAATTGTGTCCTCTGAAGAAGAAGAAAAAAAGATTGGTAAGTGAACTAGATTTCCTTTAAAACTCTGGGGTTACTATTGTAACACCATATAGTGTAAGTGTTCACGACGAGAAACCGTTGTTTGTTGAAACTGATTGGAGAAGAAGCGTTATTTATGAAATTTAAAAAAGACTAAACTACCTTTAAACTACTCGTTTTAAAAAGACCGTGTACAATCGTAACATTAAAAAAAAGTATAGAACCTTTGGCAAGCAAACAATAAAAATATTTATTCAGGATTCAATAACTTTGTCATCTGTATTTTGTCCATTCCTCTCAAGAAAGTCAACACACAAAACATACAAAGACTATAAATATAAAAGAATACACAATTATGGACAATACCCAGTAAGAATGATAAGAATAAACAATGCACAATAAAAATAAAAATACAATATTGTAAGAGACAATACAGACAGTATAATAAGAAATGATATGCAATAAGAAAAATGAGATTGAGAAACAAGAAACAATGTCCGTCAATGTCGGAAATCAAGAATACCTGCAAAGTATTTTATGAAAACCTTTTAATTCACCTCAGTTCCTTGTCTGATGGTTACCCATCTTATAATCACAAATATTACATTCAAATTAAATATTTTCATTTCAACATTATTTTAGTATTTAACAAATATTACCATTTCAAGACATTTTTGAACTAGTATTTGAAACCAAACCCACTGAGAAAACAAGTGGCTTTCTTAATAAAAATCTTTGGTTTCAGGCAGGGCTTAAATTAAGCTTTATAATTCAATTAGAGCATTTAAGTAGCTTTTATAAACATGCCTTAGAAAAAAAGGGACTGGCTTAAGCCTGGTCTGTGAACCCGACCATTATAGTTACACACAGAGCCTGTGACAACTAGCCCCGGTCTCAGCCGCAGCTTACAAAATAATACATGCAATTGTGAATATGAAGTGTGCATTTGTGAGAGATGCTGGAAAGAGAAAACAAAGTAATTCCACATATATAATGCAAATCTTTATTTAATTTATTCAAAAAAGACTGAATCTTCACAAAACACACAGTATTTCCTTGAAGTGTGTGAACTAAAAGGGCCAGTCGGTGTTGTGTTCGTCAGGTGACAGAAGGATCCGACGAGACCTGAGAGAGAGAGAGAGAGAGAGAGAGAGAGAGAGAGAGAGAGAGAGAGAGAGAGAGAGAGAGAGAGAGAGAGAGAGAGAGAGAGAGAGAGAGAGAGAGAGAGAGAGAGAGAGAGAGAGAGAGAGAGAGAGAGAGAGAGAGAGAGAGAGAGAGGAGATCTGAGTCCGACTGTATCATTCATTTCAGTGCGTGACAGAGATATTAGACGGATATTAGACCTGCGGCAGGGCAGTTTAAGAGTGGAGTACAGCTCAGGGGTGTTGGGGGTCATGACCCTGTTCAGACGGGACCCCGGCGTGACCTCTGACCCCTCAGATGACGGAGTGACACACGGAGAGAGAGAGAGCTGATCCGGAGCTGCCGCACCTGCACACACATACAGCTGTGTTATGAATGCTGTAATAGTGATGTGTGTGTGTGTGTGTGTGTGTGTGTGTGTGTGTGCTCATGTACGGAGGTCGCTGAGCGCTGTGCTCTCTCTCCTGTTCCACTGACAGCTTTTCTTGACGGGAGAAAAACTGAGGAATTCGGACTTCAAACGGGAGGCTTTCTGCTGCTCAAACTCGCTTCTCTGAAACACACACACACACACATTAAAGGCTGAGGGACAATTAGGATTATTAAACATTACAAGGAGTAATTCTCCCAAAATATTCACACACAAATTCCTTGTGTGTCTAAACATACTTGGCAATGAAGCTCATTCTGATTCTAGAATATGTAATCCTTTATTTACTCAATATGCTGTTATGGTTTTCTACAGAAGACAAAAGCCTTCACTCAGTTTGTTCATATAACAAGTTGATTATACCATTTTTTATTATACTTCACGGCGATTTTATTTTTTGTTTGAAATTCTCGACAATTCCCTGGTCACTGTAAACGGTCATGTAGCAAAGATTAGTGTAACGATTCTTCTAAATGTCTGCTTTTGTGCTCTGCAGTGTGTGCTGGGAATTGCAGTCCGATTTCTGCCAATATTTGAAGGATCCCAAGATTTCTCCGGTACTTCTGCCTTAATGACAAAGCTGATCATTTTCAAACTTTATTTCCAGAACTGTGAGTGTCAATTTAAATGTAATATTTAAATATTTATAAAATATATTCAAAATTATAAAAAAAATATTTAAAAATGATAAATATTTAGAATATTTAGTTAAGTTTTACAGTATTTATTTAATAAGTTAAGTTTCATTAACTGAATTAGTTAAAAAGATTCAGTTTGAATAACAATTTCTCTTTTAGAGCATAACCAGAAAAATGTTTATTATAAAATAAAAATGATAAAACACCCCTGACTTTACGATTTTATTAATTCCCATTACTTTTCCAGATCTACACTTTAAAAATCCCTCATATATCCAGGTTTTCCAAGAACGTGAGAACTCTGGTTATTAAAATAAAAATAACAGGTGTTGAGGGAGTGACTTCAAATTAGAAACATCTCGAGGTTATTTGTTTTAGTTTATTTTAAAGCTTTTTTATTTTATTTTAATTTATCACCCCTTGGAAGTGTGCCTGGGTGAGAATTAGGGTACGTTTACATGACAATGATGAACCGAAAACAGAGAAGTTTCTCATTTTGTGTTTTTGTAAAGTTTCACGCACAGACGACAAGGTTGTCAAAACGATCCCGTTCACACGGATCCGTGAAAACCATTAAAATACTGTATTTTTACATCCTGGCCAGTAGATGGCGATATCAGTTTGTATAGAAACAACATGCCTATAGACTGAACACGCATGACGTCACGGTTTTCACAAAAACTTGCTCTTTGAAACCAGTTTTCAAAAGTTTGCAGTTTCAGTCTCCCAAAGCGCCGTTGATGTGTAAATAAACCGGCCAAAATTCATAAAAAGTTTTCAGGTTTTAGTTGAAAGTGTCATGTAAACGCCCGCCTTAGTGGATCACGTTGATAATTTGATGTGATTCTCTACACCCGTGGTTCCTCTGCCCGTGTAAACTTGAGGAGAACTGACTTCATCAACTAAAAAACACCAGCGGATTCAAACAAAATGAGCAAAAATGACTAAATAAAGTTAGTTCAGAGAGATAAACAGGCGCGTAAATCAGCGCAAGCGTCTCTCACCTCGTGACCCAATCGGATAGCCGCCTCAGTGAAGGCCCGCCTCTCTCGCTGGAAGCTCCGCCTCTGCCGGTTAAGCTCCTCCCAGCGGTCCTGTAGCCTCTCCCACTCCTCCAGATAGTAGCAGTCCGTCAGCACAGCGGGGAGAGGCGGAGTCACACTGTCCTGAGAGAAAACACTCACTTAACCGAGTCAGACGGGACATCAGGGCTGCGTTCGGCCCCGACAAAAAGTTGCAAAAAGTTTTTTTTTTTTTTTTTACGCAGAACGCCCTGTTCTGATGACGCAAGAGTTGCAACTATGGCAGCTGAGAAGGCCATTTTATTTTCGGAGCCTGATGAAATCGGTATAAACACGCGTTTAATACTTCAAAATACACTCGATGTGTCAGTCACTGCCCTTACCGTCCAGAATAAAAGAGAACATCCCAATCGAGTGAAGGGATTTCTGTGGTTCCTAATTATTGTGATTCAACATTTGCCTCGCATTTCAGGATGAAGAGACAAACACGTCTTCAAATATCTTCAATCGTACACCGAGCTGCAGCGGACACATTTGTAAACTTTACTCGGACACATTGTGCGAGTGGTCTCTTTAATACCGCGTGGTTTATATACATGTTGCTGCTGATTGGGCTGACATTTGACACGCCCACCAAACCAGAGAAAACGTCTCTGAAATCCTGTTAGCTCTGGTGTCTGACCTGCAGTAACTCCTGCTGCGCTCGGATCAGCTCCCGGCTCTGCTCCACTTCCTCCTCCAGATGAGCCAGCAGCTTCTCCTGGTCCGTTCCCTGAGCGACAGCCTCTGATGACCACACACACACACACTAAATTTACTCAGACACCTTCAATGTTGCTCACATTATAACAATTTATTCACTATAGTTTAGAAAATGGTAATAAAATATGAGCGGATCTCAGAGTTATCAGATCAGTTGATATTTCTCTGGTTTTGTCCGTCCTTCTGTTAGATTATCACAGATGAATTATGTTGAATATCTGTCAGCTGTTAAATTTAACTACACTATTAGATAATACCAGTTTAGCTCAAACAATCACCAAGCAATGCTTCATGTTGTTCAGTCTGTGTGTGTAAAGCATTAGCAATTAAAGAAAAAACACTTCAGCAAAACATGATCAGCTCAAAGTGTCTGAATCATTTTAGGTCCCAAATTTGTATAAATGTTACTGGTAGTCACTGATGAAGAGTTTCTGTGTATAATTTGTCACAGTTTACTTAATTTTGCTCTCCTCACTTACATAAATGAACTATAGTGTCCTGCACCCACTAGTAAAAAAAAAAGAATTCTTGGTTTGACTGTATATATATTCATAGATAATGGTTGACTTGAGTCCATAAAGCCTCTTCTAACATGTCAATGTCCAGCATGCGGTTCTTACTCTGAGACGCGAGCTCCCGGACTCTTTTCTGGACCTGCATCCACTCCTGGACCACACCGCCGGTCACATGATCACCAAGGCTCTGCTCTGATTGGACCAGCACATTGTCTTTGTCCTCATCCCCCAGTCCTGTATGGTCATCTTGTAGTATCTAATTAGAAAGATTTTTACTATACGATGCATCCAACTTGCATACTTCATATCCTTAATAGTAACGTGTGCATGATGTACTACACTGAAAGAGGCGGACTTTATGATTCGGAGGCCCATTGAAAATAAACAGTGTGAGGCCCCTCATCCCCAATAATGAAAGTCAGATAAAATTGACTTTTTGTTCAGTGAACTGTTGTATATAATCAATAGACTATAACATTTGCAATCGCGCTGATATTCGGGAAAACGGCCCTCTATATCCTGTTATAAGTATTAAAAACAAGAATTTATACAGGGACATTTTTGCCACATATATCTTGATTTTTGGGGGGCATTTTTATTCATTTTGGTGGCATTTTTACCCCAAGCTCCCCGTTAATTTTTCAAGCACAAATGGACGGAGACCACTTCTGTTGCGAGGCCCGTTTCATGTGAAACATAGCAAAGCTGCTACTGAACAAGTTTCGGATCACTTTTACTTTTTCAGTTGAATAAAAATCATGATAGTTTGAAGCCTCTGCAGTCTGTATGAACTTTAAAGTTCGGTAATAGTCAATTTACCTTAGGGACAGTATGTTGCGAAGGGGTCTGTGGTGTCAAGACATAATTGATGTAGTAGGCTAGTATGTTTTTCTGCACTTTCAGAAGTACAGTATGTATTTGCCCAGTACCGGTGAAGTACATACTTTTAGAGTTTGTGTTTTTTAGGCTATAGGAAATCTGTGCAGTGCATGTGCAGGGGTCTCTCTCACCTGTGCCATGTTATTTCTGAGCATGTGCAGTAGTGTGGTGAGCGCGTGCCGGAGTTTCATGGCCTCTCTGAGCTCAGCTTCTCTGCGGTCCAGCAGCAGACGCAGTGCTTCTTCAGTCCTGCAGGGGGAGACACAAAGCGCTAATATTAAAGCTAATATTTTCAATACTTCTTTCCACAAATAATTCCTGTTCCTCAAATTTTACATAAAAGATGCTTAAAGTCCACATTAAAGCACATTATTGCAAATTACACAAATGTTTCTGATGGATTAAAGCACGTCGCACAGTCTATCGGGTCATTGGTCGTACCTCCCATCAGCCTTTGCGGGCTTGAAGCCAGTCTCTCTCCGTCCGGTACGCTTTGGCAACACATTTATGATCTCCATGGCTATAGATGGGGAATATTATTGTCACTGTGCAGTTTGTGGGTTTCATGGTGCATGCATCCGAAGTGAATGTTGTGTGGCTTTTAGTCTGTGTTAACGCACTCATAAAACTTAGCTAGCCTGGGAAAACCCAGACAACTTCTGGCAAATTTAGATTTGCTCTGAAAGTTATTCTGGCAAAGAGCTCATTCAAGCCCATTTCCAATCCGTCGAAATCGAGGCACCATTCAGAAACGTTGGGGCGGGCTTTACACGATGACGACAGCGCTGGGATTTTGAAGCAGATTTTGTAGCCTACATTACAAAGATGGATGCCGCCGTCGAACATCACTCGTTCCAATCAGCTATCGCGTCTGTTTTAAGCGATTTGAACGTTTCCTTTTTGTTAAAAACCGAGCAAAGAACAACACTCGGAGATGTTTCTCCGCCGCTCTGCATACGTCATCTCCTTCATCGCTCTGATTGGGTTTAGGTCTATCCGCGACGTCCGTTGGTGACGCCCCTCTGGAAATGATTTGTCTATGACGCTTTGCCAGACCATAACTCCGTTACAACTGAGAATGGTCTGGTTTTAACCAGGCTAAAAACTTACGGAAAAAACGCACACAAATACTGATGACACCATTGTGCACTCAGGGGAGTTTCCTAGACAGCAACATAGTGTCGGCCCAGATCCGGTACATGTGTATATCCACGCATACCAGATGTTGGTGACACTATTGGTGTGTTCACGTGGTATGGTAATTATGGTAAATACCAAAAGCCGACGTGGAAAATGCACATAAACACCCCCTCATGTGGTATTTTCCATTGGGCAGCTCGTAGAATATTTTGATGCACTAGTTGCCGAGATGAGATTACCTTTGACCTTTTCAAAATGGCGGAGAGCAACACGAGAGTCGTGAATGGTAAAAATATGTACTATTCATGATCTAGAAAATATACAGCATATTATTTACCGTTTGAGTTTTGATAAATCATCTTCTTGCTGTACCAGATGACTTAAGCAATCTAAAATAGTTTTAGCTAAATAACATGTCTGGATCTCCATCTTTTTACCACATTATGACAACAAAAGCACTTGAACGCAACACACTGGTAAATACCAGTTCACAAGTGGAAAATATCATCTTTTCCATAGCACGTGAACATATGTTGCTGTCTGGGTTGTGTTGTGTATAAACCTAATAAGAATAGTAGCATTTATGACTAATTATTGAAAGTTAACGAGGGCAAATGTTTCAAAAAGGGAAAAGGACAGAATATTAAGGTAGTGAATGAAGTCGCTAGAAGTTGAGCATGAAACCGTGTTGTAAGCGCGGGCCGTGAGTCTCACACACTCCGCGCTGCTTGTGTCTGTCGGCGAGCTGAGAGAGTCTCTCCCTCATGCGGCTGATGTTCTGCTCTCTGCGCCTCAGCTCCGCCCCCTGCTGGTGGCAGCGGCACTGCAGCCGCGCGCACTGCACACACACACACACACACACACACACGTCAGCTGGTGCGCTCTACTGCAGGAACTACAACACAGCACATCACAACCTTATCTCTTTCAGAGGTCAGAGCATCTTGTAGCCGGGAGATGTGCAGGTCCTTCTCCATAAGCTGCTCCTGTGAAAGACAACAAGCTCAGTCAGTCTTTCATAATATAAAAGGAAGTAATCCTGTAATATTAATACTATGTAATAATAATTAAATATTAATTAGGAATATTATTTATATAGCTATTGGGATAAACCCCAAGAGTTACATCTCATTTTTGAGGGAGCCCCAAAATACAATATAAAATGATTTAGCACATAATATAATATTAAAATTAATTTATATAATACAATATTAACATAATTAAGCATTAATTAGGAATATTATTTATATATTGGGATAAACCCCTTGAGATGTACGTCTTGTTTTTTTTATGGGGTCCCAAAATATAATATATTACGCTAACATAACATGTTATATTAATATATAATATAATAAAAACTTAATTACCCAATAATATTTGATTAATTTACACAATATAATGCCATAATTTAATATTGTTTCTACTTTGGGATAAACCTCTTGAGATTTACATCTCATTTTTGATGGGGTCCCATAATTTAATATAATATAATATAAATCCTGAATTAAAAGGCAGTAAAATAAACACTGCCATGATGTGTAAGAAATTAAGCATAACTAATGTGAAAATAATATTTAGAGGTTGTTGCCAGGATTGGCGTTGACTTGTGACGGTAAGTGTTGTGTAGTTGTGTAGTGAGGCTCAGGTGTGGCAAACGGACCTGTAAAGATGTGATCGGGTCTCTGTGCTCCTCTCTGAAGATCCTGTGTGTGAAGTTGAGTGTGGTTTCATCATGACGAGGCACACACACTGAGTTCAGCATCTCTGACAGACACAAAACACACTCGGGCTGCTCTTTCTGACCGTCAACATCAGCATATCCTCAGTCTCACGTGTGTGTGTGTGTGTGAGAGAGATCACACTTACCTGAGCAGTCATGAGCTCGGATATGAGACGGCGGTGATCTCGTGAGATGTTTGTGTGCCATAACCCTGCAGATACTAACACAACATTATAAATAACTGCAACAGAAACTAACACAACATTATAAATAACTGCAACAGAAACTAACACAACATTATAAATAACTGCAACAGAAACTAACACAACATTATAAATAACTGCAACAGAAACTAACACAACATTATAAATAACTGCAACAGAAACTAACACAACATTATAAATAACTGCAACAGAAAACACTGATGCCTTGTGCAATCTTTCTTTTCATTGCGTTTAGAAATAACCAGAAGTGATTGTGAAATCTGTAAACCACAGCAAATTGGCTGGTCTTTTTTTGTGGCAATTTGAATAACATTAAGTAATTTATCCAAAACGGATGTTAGCATAAATTAAATCTCTGACTGATATACAAGCAAATATGTTAAACTACATGTCTTACCAGAGCAAAAAAAATCTGTAGTGACTTATCTTCTCAAAAGGCAGATCAAAACATTTAAAGTGTTACAGAGCAAACGAGAGCCGTTTCCTTCAATCATCTGCAGGTTTCCTTCAATCATCTCATCAGTGATCGACAGCTTCAGTCTATTTAACAGCTAATGGACTGAGCGTTGACAAATCCTTACAATATTTAAGGTGAACATGTACTTTAAAGCCGACACAACAGACACATGATCAATAACACTTTATTTTAAAGGCAAAAAGATTTAAGCGTAACATGTTCGTTCAGTGGGTGATAGATCATCAAACACACCTGATCAGTGATCAGCTCAGTGAGGGTCAGATACAGGGAGACGTCCCAACGGTGCAACACTGAATTTCAACACAAAGCTTCTTTAAAATGACCTTCAAGCCAAAGTCTGCTGGCTATAAATTAGTAAAACACTATAGTAAAAATCTGTCTTTTCATGTCAGCTAATTCTTCAATTCCTTCCACATAAACCAGGGAAAACTTCATACAATCTTCAACAAACTGTTTTTCTTTTATACACATCACAAATAAAATAGTGTTTAGTAACATGAAGTTTGAACGGAATTGCTAAAATAAAAAAAAATAAAAAATAAGGTGTGTTATGGGTAATGCATTTTCAGAAACGTAAATACAGTAACGGATCGTACCATGCCATACAGTGTAAGTTCAGCATAATCAAAGTATTATTATACATAATACAGTTCATCCAAACAAACAATTTGTCTAGTGTTTGTGTGGGTCTTTATGTAGTAGTGTAAAGGTAGAAACAGACGCATCATCAGAAACGGCTTCATCGGCTCTGAAAAAACAGATATAACATCAATATTAATATCTGGAATCATGACAAAGATAAACGAGAGCATTTTGATGGTGCATGAGGCTGCTGTGACCTCTGCAGGATCAGCTCAGAGGAGCCCGCAGGATTTGGGCGGGCGGAAGGGGTTGTCGCTGGACGGGACGCCCATCAGAAGAGGGTCTTTATGGGCATTTTGCAGGCAGAAGTTCTTCAGGTCTGTGGCAGCTTGAGAAACCTGCAGAGATCACAGTGAGGACGACATGTTGAGTCCAGATGCCTCTGATTGACACAGTTCTGAAGCGAAACAAACCAACGTGATCCAAGAAGGCACTGCGGGTCACACACTGATGAGCCAAAACACTCAGTGAAAAACAGTGAAGCGAACATCATCGATCATCTCCTAACAAGGCCACTTATGCAAGATATGCTTAAAACGGAGACGTTTTTCCGAAATAACGGAAACTGCATGTAAACTGGAGTGAAGAGTTCTGCTCATGTCATGTAAACATCTTACTGCGATTAAGACCGTACTCTGATTATTGGAAATAATCGCATTATTGGTGCACATGTCATGCACCCCTTCATAAAGGTGTCCTCGTTCACTGACACACTGCACACACTGTTCAGGAATGGTTTGAGGAACATGATGAAGAGTTCAAGGTGTTGCCCTCCCACTGTTTGGCAGCATATTAGACAGGTTGACATAATGTTTTGGCACATGTGTATATTTTTAATATACACAAAACCATTGTTATTTCATGCGCTCCTCAATTTTGAGAGCTATTTTTGCTTCGGACTAGTGAGAAGAAAACATCCAAAATACATATTTAAGAGTTTATTTTCTTATGATTTATTTATTTGCATATTTAGAGTTATATAACAATACATTAATGCAGTTTTTGAACCTGGCTTTATTCAAAGTTCATATTTTCGTTCTGGAAATTATATGCAAATTAGTGCAGATTTAATTAGATAATGGATCACATATTTAAACAACATTTTAAAAAACTTGTAATAAAAAAAAACATTGTCTTAATAGTCTGTGATTAATCAAATGTGGTATATGAAAATTATAGATTTTTTTTAAACCTAATTACCTGTGGTGCCTTAAATTTATGGTAAATAAGTTAGTATATAATCTCTATTAAACGATTATTAAATAAATTTAGGCCTACATTTGTTTTTGTCAGACAACAAAGTGGCTTGATGAATCTATGGGAAATGGTGTAAACTAACTGAAAATTGGGTCAACAAACACTACTTTAACAGAATAGTGTTATTATTAATAATTAAATATACTGCCTGCATTATAGAGAACATATGGCATTTTCATATTAAAGTATCTTTGAGATGGAAAAAAAAGTTTCGGTCACAGTAAATAGTTGTTTTGTTTAGACAAGGTTGTACGATTGTATTTTTTAAAGTGCTAGACAGTTTACAAAAAGTATAATAATATAGTCTGATACCATCACTGTATAGTAGTACCAGTCTCAGTTTATAGAGCTGCTTTCTATGCGTTTGCATTATTAATGAGCAGAGGACATAACAAATAACTGTTGTTTGAACTTTACGACTACAATGCAGATCTGACCGTATAAAACTATCATAAAACACTTTAAAAACATCTCGGAGTACCCGTGACGTTAAAAAACTTCGATGTCATTAACCTAAAAATGAGTTTAAACGCGTTTAAATAGTTGTTTTGTCGGTTAGCGTTAGCGCTAGCAGTAACTCACACCGGTTAAACGCTTTTGTCCGTGTTCTTCTTCAACCCACAAACTCTTTCACCTTTCAAGTTGACGCCGACATACTTACGTTAATTCTTCGTATTTTCGCCTCTAGTCTGAGCTGTTTGACGGCTTTGGTCGCCACAGCCACACTACTGCTGCTAGCGTTATTGTTGGACATGATGACTGACCGAATGACTGAAAAGAGTTTGCGGAAGTTTGAGGAAGAGGAACGCGCGCACACACACACACACACACACACACACACACACGCACGCAACACGACTTCACTGTCTAAATATGGACTTATACTTCAATTATTACTGTATATTGTTTTTTTTTGTACTGGAAGTTTTGTCAGATAATTTAACTGACGACAAATGTGTCCCCAAAGTTTTTTTTTTTTTTTAAGTCTGAAAGACTAGACCGCAACACAACAGTCTGAGGAAACCAAGAAATATAACATCACTTTTGCAAGAGTAACAAGATAAACTGGTAGATGTCTAACTTTGTTATATTCTCTTGTTATATTGGAATTCTTGAATTCTGTTTTAGAAACACAAAAATCCAACACATATGGGTCGGGCCCCTCCTTCAGTTTAAGTCTTTAAGGCCTCCTTTATCATTCCAACAGGTGAAGTCTACTCAATTTCAGGCATCATTCATGTCCTTGTCAAAAACACTGTTGGGCAATTTATGCATCATAAGCATATTCTTACAACTAGACTTCTCACAGGAAAAGGGTTGGGCTACTTCTGGTCTTTTTCCAGGTTCTCTATGTAAAGCTATTGACTTCACTTCTGCCGCCATCATTAGAAGACGCATTACCATTCAGTATTATGGTAATATATTTCATTTTAGAAATCTTTTGTTTAAAATGACTGAGTGTAAGGCTGGTGTTTGGTTGGACTCTTTGTTTTAATGTGTGATCCCCACGTGTCCCTTGTGTTCAGGCAATGTGCTCTTGTTTTCATTTGGGTTACTTTCTGATTGGTTTATTGGTTTCATTACATGCAGGAGTTGCTCATTGGTATTCTGTGTATTTATAGCCCTAATTTTGCCATGTGTTTGTCTAGCTTTGTCATCTCTTGATACTGTAGTCCTCTGCTTTGAGTGTCATGCTTTCCCTAGTCAAGTTTATAATTAAGTTATATTGATTTCCAAGTTATTGCTTTGTTGATGCACTATTATGGAATAAACAGCATTTGGGGTCAGAAAACTTAGTGATGGTGAGATGAAGCCTTGTGAAGCATTGAAGCTTTTCAGCCAAGTGGTTCACAAAGGGGTTCATTTCTCGATCGAGGCTTCCTTTGCTCACAAATTCACAATACCAACTGGTGGCCAAAGAGTGTAAACTAGCAGATTCATTACAGATGACCTGATGTGATCTATGATGATACACTGTATGCTTATAAATATCGGTGAAGAAGAAAAATAAATACGGTACATTTCCACATAGAATAATCTATATCTATATGAATATGTGTATTTTCTGGTGGTATAATGGTTGTGTAGCGTTTCGCTACTAGTCTAGAAGTAACCAGATTTCTTTCTCCTTTTGAGACTTTATTTAAGAACTACGGGTTACTGTTGAAGCCGTAACCCAGACCGCACATACCAGGAAGAAATAAATATATCTTGCTGCTCTTGCTGTTGAAATCACACTGACCACACACTTCTATTTCTTAACCCTCTCTAGCTAACCCCTTGACACCGCTAAAACCCCGCCCTTAAAGTGAACAAGGGACTAACAGATATAACCACTTTTTATTAGATTAACACTGTTGAACATCATCACATTAACTAGTGTCTTCCAGCAGTTATAATGACATTACAGTTGAATAACATAACAATAAACGTATTTGGCTTGAAAATGGGGCTATCAAATGTGTATAAATCAATTCTTTGGTCATAATAGGCAGCCCAAGTAGCAGTGCGTCACCTGTGCTTCCCCGTTCCCCTTCATATAGTGCCAAGTCAATATTTGCCTATAAATCGCCTAGTCTTAATCTGCATTGCTATTTGTACTCATTGTGAATACGCAGGCCACAAAAGTAGGCTAATTCGTTTTTATTTTATTTGATCACTTTTACTCACAACATGCTATCCGGCAACAAAGGATTCTATTCATTATGCTAAGCAAAGCTAGTGTTGGCGCTGCCAGACTAAGACAATGCATGCACTGAGACAAAAATGCATTTGCCCACCTATCGAAATGTAGGGGAGACGGTGAATAACCCCTATTTCAAAAAACGGTGGCGTGTTCCTTTAAGGAATAATGACAGAATTGAATACTTATTAGTTTATATGGGTGATATTGCTACTTCTGTCAATATTCAGAGTGTGTGTAGACATCAGATATCTTAAAGATGTCATGGAGGCCCTGCTAAATCTCATATCTTGCAGGTGTGTCCAGCTGTACTGCTTCAATCCATCATCTTGTCCTCTTTGATGCCAACAGGTAACATTATACTACTTTTATAACATAAGAAATCAAATAGTGTCATCTATGACCGTTATCAAGGGGTTAGTTCACCCCAAAAATTTCTATCATTAATTACTCACCCTTTGTCGTTCCTAACCTGTGAGACATACATTTATCTTCAGAACACAAATTAACATATTTTTATGAAATCTCAGAGCTTTCTGACCCCCATAGACAGCAACGGAACGACCACTTTCAAGGCCAAGAAAAGTAGTAAAGATATCGTTAAAATACTCCATGTGAGTTCAGTGGTTCAACTTTAATGTTAAGCGCGATAATACTTTTGTGCACAAAACCCCCCCAAAAATAACAACTTTATTCAACAATTTCTTCTCTTCCGTGTCTCTGACACTGTTCACGCTGTGAACACAGTGCAGCGCTTCTTGGTTCTACGTCAGAACGCCGGCTCATTATTGGCCAGCTCCTGCGTCAGCATCACACCCATGGTGATCACGTGAACAGCATCAGTCAATACAGAGCTGGCGTTTGACGTATGAACGTATTCAACCACATGAGTGTTTACACTATGAAAGCAATCTGGTCCAATGTGTTTTTAACTTCCTCTTGAAGTGGTTGAAAAGTGAACAAGCTCAAAACGTTCTAGACCCAGTTTACACCTGTCTTTAGTGTCATCCACTTGTGATGCGGTCGACCAAAACGCAATGAAGATTTCTTTTTTAGTGTATACACTGTATGTGCAACTGAAATGCAAATCAGCATTTCAAGCATGCATTTGTTTCTATTCCAGGTGTGCAGGATGACGTTACTCATATTATCAGCAGCATGTGTGTTGTTCAGCAGTCGACGGTGCTCATACCCTGCAAATACATTCATCCTCAACATGAGCAGATGAGCTCAGTGGAATGGCTCAATGAGAAATCACCGGAGGAGGAGAACAGAGTTTCTCAGGACCCTGCGTTTGAAGGCCGCGTAGAGTTTGTGCAGTCAGACGGGAGTAACTGCTCTCTGCTTCTGAGGGACGTGAGAAAGAGTGATGCGGGTATCTTCCGTCTTGTGCTCAACACTGCTTCCGGGCAAATCAGGATGAACGCAAAGGGAATCCGTCTCGAAGTAACAGGTGAGTTGGATAATAGGTGTCTTTCCAGGTGAATTTCCTTGTGAGAACTTGAGTTCAGGACCCATGCAATTGACAACTGTTATAGCGAAGAAAAAAAATAACTCTACAAAAGAGCACTTTTCTTCTTCCAGACTCTATGGGCATTAGCTTGTATGTTTGTTTGTTTGTTTATTAATTTATATAGCACAATTTAATACAACTGACGTTGCCCAAAGTGCTTCACAATAACAGAATAACAAACACAGAGCAATAGAATAAATAAACATATCACATAAAAAGGACACATAGACAATAACCCGGTTAAAATAGGTCTTCATTTGAGTTTAAAAGATGTTGTTTTAGCATAGCTTTGAAAATGGATAGTTTTTTGACAGATCTAATCGATTGAGGGAGGTCATTCCATAGTTTTGGACCTGCTCGAGAAAAAGCTCTATCACCCCTATGTTTATATTTAGTCCTGGTAGAACAAAGCAGTTGTTTATTTTCAGATCTCAAGGATCTAGAAGGGGTGTAAATTTCCACCAGGCTGGATAAATACACTGGAGCTAAGTTGTGCAGGGCCTTAAAAACTAGTATAAGGATCTTATAAGTAATTCTACATCTTACTGGCAGCCACTTTAGTGAAATTAATAGTGGATTCACAGAATCATATTTCTTTGCCGACTTTATCATTTTAGCTGCAGCAAAGAACAAACGGAGCAGGTAGACGGCATGCCATGACCACCGGCGCCATCTTTCAAGCAACCACAAGTCTCTGCAATCAGCAATCAGCTCTCTGCACAGATGGAGCGAACTGTCTCCCGAAAATAATTCAGCCCCTAGCCACCCGGGCCGAGGCATGGAAAGCCATCCCTAGTGTGTCAAAATTGGTTCTGGACACAGTGACACAAGTTCACTCAAGTTCACGGCAGTGGCTCAGTGGTTCATGTAGGTTGTCTACAAACCGGAAGGTTGGTGGTTCAATCCCGGTTCCACCTGACCAAGTGTCGAAGGTCAGGTGTCCATGGCATGGGGTTAGGTGACTTGTTAGGTGGCAAGACACCTAACCCCAGCTGCTCCCGACGAGCTGGATGGTGCCTTGCATGGCTGACACCGCCGTCAGTGTGTGAGTGAATGGGTGAATGTGAGGCAATATGTAAAGCGCTTTGGTGGCCATTGGGTCTGTGAAAGCGCTATATAAATGCAGTCCATTTACTCGCTTCAATTCGCTCGCGCTTCGGGGGGATTGTCAACGCTTCGGGTCTGCCGATAAAATGAGCTTACTGGTGAAGGGAAGGGAGGGAAGGGTAAGAAATATTTCTTGGGGGCAGTTCTCGACTCAGCCCAAATGCGGGCATGGCGGTCACCCAAGCGCACACAGACTATCCAGCGGCTCGCGATGTCAGTCAGAGTAGGAGCTCTTTCCCCTCTCAGAACCTTTCAAAGGAGGCTAGGCCTTATGGTCTCTGCATCTTCAGTACTTCAGCTGGGCTTGCTACAAATGAGCCCCCTGCAGTACTGGCTGAAATGGTTCCTAACCAACCTTTGCGATCAGGTCGTCTTCGCGTCAAGGTGGACCACTGCATCAGAGCCCTGGCCCCTTGGAAGGACCCCAACATGGGTGTGTGAGGTCAGGCCGACTTCCGGCTCCTGGTCGAGAATAGAAAAACGGCTGCATATCAACTGCCTGGAAACGACGGTGTTTTTTCTGGCCCTCAAAACCTTCCTACCATACCTTACAGGACCCCACCTCTGCACCACCTCCTTTTCCAGGCGAACAGGACAATCTGGCATATATGGCCCCTCAACGGGAACTTACGGCCCTCCCAGCGAGAGTCCGAAATACTATCTCTGAGGCTAGAGCCCCATCCACAAGGCGCCTTTACGCACTGTACGTGGTCTGTTTTCTCCGACTGGTGCTCAGCCCGGAACCAAGACCCTACTTCTTGTGTAGTACCGCTGGTGCTTTCCTTCCTACAAGAGCTAATGGACAAGAGTCGCACCCCCTCCATGATCAAAGTCTATGTGGCGGCCATAGCAGCACAGCACACTCCAATGGCCAGCCAACTGTTGGGTAGAAGCAACCTGATTGTTAGTGGAGGCCAGTGCTTTGGCATACGCTTCGATGGGCCTTAAATGCTCCAACAGCGTCAGAGCACACTCCACCAGAGGCATGGCCTCTTTATGGGCATGGTCCAGTGGTGTGTCTATTGGCTATATAGACGACCGGCTGTTCTTCGCCGTCCACCTTAGCCAGATTTTACAACTTGGAAGTCCCTGAACTGCAGGCACAAATCCTCTCTTTCTAGTTGGAGTTGACCTCTGAATGAGCTCGACCCTCCATTACCTTTTTGGAGGCTGACCACAGTCTGAGCCCCTTCTGATCGGGCGCAATTCTACCCTCTCTTAGCTTTCCTGCCCTCAGGGCCCTTTTCCAAGTGTCCTGGGTTAGGGCTGTAGAACATGGCGTTCTGCTTGAACATAGCACGGCGTGATTGGACTGGTTCCCCATATCGTCTAGTGATGGAGTACGGGTAAACGTTTCGAAAGGGAACGTCTCTATTACTAATGTTACCTTGGTTCCCTGAGATAACGGGAACGAGTATGGTGTAGTTGGCGTTCGTCGCTTCAGTCGAATTAACCTGAATCCTGTGGTGAAATGAGCTGCCTATATAGGCAGATGCTCTGCACTCGGTTCGGCTGGATGCGCCTTGATTGGCTCACGCAGATGCACCCTCCCCCATTGGTTTTGTGCAGATCCAACTGCTTGTTATCTCTGCACTGTTATGGCTCTGCAGCAGCACGGCATTAATGAATAAAAGGCTACAATAAATCTGAGAAAAAGGAGTTTCCCCATAGCTTTTAGCGACGCAATACTCGTTCCCGTTATCTCAGGGAACTGAGGTTACAATAGTAACCGAGAGTTAGTACCGGTACGTTAGTTATGGGTAGTGTTAGATTTAGGGGTTGGAATAGGGTTGGGACAACATTTTTGGACAGAAATGTTATTCCGGTATCAGCAAAATATGTTGATACAGGACCATGTCTTACTTACAAAATCACGGTGACCTTGCAAAATAATTCACTGTTTTGAAACCCCACATGCTGGTGACGCCTGCTTGTCAGAATGGTGTAAATGCAATGAAGACTCAGCTCAAACATGCACAAAAACACCTATTATAAACCAAATGTTCTATTGAAAGTGCAATTAACAAATCATCTTATAACATTAAAAATTAAGTGTCTGTATAATGGGTACAAGTTCTTGTTTTGTTTGATTTAATCAGACCAATAAGAGACTATCAACTACAAGTCTTTCCTTTTATTATACAAATGTGTCATTAAAAATGTCTACAAATGTATAAAACTGATCTTAGATCATAGACACTGGTTCAATAGTTCACAGAGATCATCGTCTCCTAGCAGCGAACCATTGGGATTTCAAAACGGTTATGACAAAGCCTTGTTTACTGAAATCACATGACTAACCCCATTAAACCCATGACTGTGGTGTTTAGTGCCATGCTTCACCAGTAAAGACCGTCATATTCATGTCAACTCTCTGTTGTATTTACACACTAAGCACATAAGGAGATAGACTTCTTCTTTCTGGTCCAGATGCGGAGGTGGAGGTACAGACCGAGTCTGACATTGTGACGGAGGGAGATATGATTGTGTTTATTTGCGGTTCATGCATCCCCTCCATGACTGTACCGACCTACATCTGGAGGAAAGATGGGGTTCTGCACAGTCAACGCCATGGGGTAAACTTCCTTGATCTGGAGTCTGTCGGGCTGGAGGACAGGGGCCGATATTCATGCATCATAAGCGGCCATGAGGGACTCAACTCCACATCTGTTGACATCACTGTAAGACCTGGATGTAAGTGAGCTGAGAGCTTTTACAACTTTATTTTGAAACACCTCACATGTTCCTCAGAACATGTAGAAATGTCTTTAGAATGAAATGGTGAAGAAAGTTGTGAGGAGTGTAGTAGTGGCTCAGGAACAATGTTACTTAACTCGTTGAACTACATCCCAAACTCTCGAGTTTACAGTTATGTGTGCTGAAAGAATGAAATTCTTGATATTCTTTAGTGCAGTTTATCTAAGCCATCTTATTAGTCATCGCGTATCATCAATCCCTTTCACTGTTGTAATTTTTTAAAAATGCTTACAAAGTATAATATAATTTTACCCTGAACATTATTGAGTTGAGTTTGCTGCATGTTTTCACACTTGTTTGTCTCTATCAGATCCTCCACAGGGCGTCTCAGTGTGGGTCAGTGGGTCTGGTGTAATAGTGGAGGGAGATTCAGTGACTCTGAACTGCAGCAGTGACCCAAACCCTCCTACAGAAATAAACTGGATTAAGGGAGAAACGATTGTAGGATCTGGGAGAATCTTCAGCATCTCAAACATCAGCTCTGATCACAGTGGAGAATATAAGTGCAGATCCAGAAATAAACATGGAGAGAAAGACTCAGATGCTGTGATCCTGAATGTCATGTGTGAGTTAATAAATGTGAGTCAGTAGATCATCTGGTTAAAGTAAGTTATGGCAAAAAAATTTTTTGTCTCTTTCAGACACACCAAGAAACGTGTCAGTGTGGGTCAGTGGGTCTGATGTAATAGTGGAGGGAGATTCAGTGACTCTGAACTGCAGCAGTGACTCAAACCCTCCTGCTCTGAACTTCAGCTGGTTTAAGGAGAATGAAACCTCAGCTGTTGGATCTGGACAGAGTTTCAGCATCTCCAGCTTTAGCTCCAGCTTCAGTGGACGCTTCTACTGTGAGGCTCAGAATAAATATGGATCTCGGAGATCAGCGTCTGTGTCTTTGTTCGTGTCTGCAACATCTGCAGGTATTGACATGTGCCGTTGGCTCTTCTGCTGGTGTGATTATCAGCCGTGTGAATGATGTTTCTCTTCGCTCAGGTGGCCTGAACACAGGTCTGTTTGCAGCTGCTGGCATCGGGGCTGCGCTCATCGCCATCTGCGCTGTTGTTGTAGTAATACAAATCCTCAGGTAAGAGAAAAGCACGACGCAAGTGTTTTTTACTCACTAAGAGAATAGGGACAATTCTAGATCATGCGCTGGGTGCGGCGACCATTTTCCCCGTCGTTAAACTAGAAAAAGTGGATTCGGACACGACCTAAGTGCCCTTGCGCCGTGTGCTTTAGACCATCGCTTAGATCGTTAAAACAGGGCCCTGTGTCTGAAGCGTCATAAAGATTCAGAGTCAGTTTGTGTTCATGTCCATTTCTTCTTTTCTCACAGGAAACGAGTGACTCCATCAGAAGAGCGAAACCACAGAGCATCACAACACCATAAAACAGTGAGACAATCTTCTCAAGCTTCTTCTCATGTGTGTCCTGTCAGTTATGAAGGGAGAATTGATTCTCTCATAATTGTGTCGTCAGGTTGAGTCTCCTGAGGACGCCTACATGACCCTTGACCCCAAGTCCAGATGTTCTGAGTACGACACACTGGATGTGAGTTATTCTGCTGTTGTTGTGAAGGTGTTACATGAGATCTTATTTGTGATGCATATATTCACTTCTTCTCTAGAATATGAAGAGATCCTGTGACACAGACGACCCTGAAGATCAGGACCCCATTTATCATAACACTGGCAATTGATTATTATACTTAATTTAACTTGGCAGTTCATTTTATATTAATTTTTAATATTGTGCAGCAAAAATGAATAACAGTCAAATAGATCAGTGCATGTTCACATTTAAAAACAAAATGCAAATTAAAAAAAATCATACATAAAACTTTCTGTTTGTGAACAATATAATAATATAATATGTTTGGGTAAATATTAAAGTAATAAGTAAAGTAAACAAACCTTTAAATGAGGCTACAACACAGAATACGGATGTTTTTGTTGTTGTTGTATTTAAGTTGAACTTAACTCGAGCTCAATGGTCAAACATTTGTGCATGTTTAAAAAGCAACAGCAGAAAAACAGTTCAATGCAAAAACGCGTTCAGTGTGAATTTTCCTCGCCATTATTAGCTTCTTCAGGTTGTTTACAACAGAGGACTGTTACAGTCACTTTCTCTTTATTCACCTGCTTTAAAACGATATGCATTGTCAAAAAGTGCTATACAAATAAAAATGAATCGAAACGACATTGTAAATGACTGTGGCTTTTTGAGCTATTAAAAATAAACGGAGGAAGGATTGATATCCTTGTGATGCTGCAGAAAAGTTGTTTCTATGAAGAGTGTTCTATTGCTATGGTTACGTATTTTACTTTCCATATGAATTTGGAGATTTTTAATACTGCATGCGACTGTTCCCAGTGCGACCATCAAGGGGTGGTTTCTATACGGTCCGCTTATGACGTGTAAATCGTATTATTGCCGTGAATCACCCCAGATTTTTATTTTCTACTTTTGCATAAATCAACATATCTGTGGCTGTATTTTTTGTTAGAAATCTAGATTACAAAGTGTGTCAAATGGTCTTAAAAACTGGGAAAAACGGGGCTTTTCTCTCACTAATATGTGCATGCAGTTACATGTATCTTCCTGTAGACAGCGCGTCAGGTCGGTGAGCTGTAGGTGTGTGTGTGCGTGTGTGAGGGCGCTGTCAGAGGTAGCCTACTGATAAAAAAAAAAAACCATCACCAGTGACGTGTTCTAATGTTACAAAATAAAAGCGTTTGTGATGCCTAGGCCTATATGTAGCAAGAGGTAGACAATAAAAACGTGTGTTTTTAAATAATAATGATAAAAAAAAATCTATAGTATGAAATAATGTCACTGCAACTTTGCCTTTCATCTCATTGTGTATCTGCACCATTGCCTATAAAGGCCCCAATGCTGTTCTGGAAAAAAAAAGAAAAGAAACCAAAAAAACGGGTAAAACTGATCAAAAAGGCTCTTCTTCGTGAGATTCAGGATTTACAGTGAATTATCAATTATGAAATCACCAAATCCTCTTGATTTCTGTTTTTTACTCTGTTTATGTGAAATATATGGGGTGATTTGTGTTTGTGTTGATGATAGTTTAAATGAAGTCAAAGAGAAGCTGTTTCTCACGAGAACATGATGGACATTTATCTTGCATCAGCATATGCTAAAAGAGAAAAAGGAAGCGGTTCTACAGAAGTGTCTTTTTAGTGCCACGTGACATTGACATTTCAGTAAACTCGCATGCAAATAATAATTTAAGCTCCTCTGTGACTGAACTAATGCATTAATACAGATTCAAACAGGCTTTATATATATATATATATATATATATATATATATATATATATATATATATATATATATATATTGTGTGTGTGTGTGAGTGTAAACTAGCACTTGTGTCGTTTGACTGGAAGAGGAGAGTTTTGCACTCACTCAGAGGAAGTGAAGAAAGACGGGATGTGTGGAAACAGTTAAATAGAAATCAGATCATAGTGCAGTTTTTACACTCAGACTCTGCAGATTGCAGTAAGGTAGGACACACACATATATTTTACAATGCAAAAACATGTTTCAGCTTTAATAGAGAGATTATTGAATATGATATATTAGGTATACTTGTTTTATATGTATCTATAAACACTCATCAGTCATACTTGTGTAATTGTAACAATCTTCCTCATGTCTTCCAGAATGTTTGGTGTTTTCTCTCTGATTTCTCTGCTTGTGATTCCTGGTAAGTCTGAACCTAATTCTTGTTTTCACACATACGCTGAAGAAACCCCCATCTTTCAGGATGTTTTGTCTGTATTTCTGTATTTAAAGACAGTTTAATGTCTATGTCAAGAATGTGTAGTGTTCACAGTTCTGCTAAACGGACACAGAAACCTTCGATATATATCACACATCAAATCAGTCTTTAGACACTTCCTGGAAATACTGGCTATTGGTGCCATTTTTATGTTACTGTAATGTAAAGTATTTGTGATCATCTGGGTGGCATGTTAAAAAAAATGAACGAGGAAGGTTGTGCACTTTACATAATATATTTATATTAATTTATAATAATTGTGTTTTTTGACTTGAAATGTTTTTTTACTATTAAGGTCCACGTAATTATGTCTCAACTTAACAGTACAAAATCCTATTGCGTTGCCTAAACACAAACCATTCATGTTAAGTAAAAAATTCTTACATCCAGAGGGTGGCAGTATAGTTTGACGCCAACTGCCATTTTGACCTAACTTAATTTGATTGTGTTCAATCTGCTTAAATATATGTAAAATTTAAGTTTACTTAATCCGCTTGTGTTGGATTACATGATTGATTTGTGTTGCATTAACTGAAACTGGGCGGTGCTTGTTAGTTCCCAGCATGCTTTGCACATGGTTGAATTAAGAGAGAATAAATGTTAAAATGAAGTGTTATTTTTTAGTTTTTTTGAGAAAATGAGAAAAGGGGAAGACTTGATTGTGTCTAATTGTGTTTAATGTTCAATTACATTGGAATTATTAGAACCATTTAAATTACAGTGGGTTATCATTGTGGGGAAGAGTGGAGCATTTTGTCTGGCTGTGGACTGATTAGATATTTTTAACTATTTGGTTGAATAAGCATGTTAATTATAGCATTTAAGATGCTAATATGTGCTACTGCTAGTAAGTAGCTAGATATAGTCTATCAATTTAATTATGTGTCACTAAAATAAATTAAATATGAATGGATTATTGAATATAAAAAAATACCTGAATCATGTCAGGAAGTCTTTAAAAAATCACTTTGAAACTAGTTTAATAGGGTCACTTAAAAAGATTTAATTCCATGATGTTGAAGTTACATGAACAAATTATGTGTGTTTAACGTAACTCAGTTATGTGGAACCTGTTGACGAAAAAAAAAATAATTAAAGCCAACATATCATTTTTTTTGAGTAGGATATAGAGAGCAAGTGTTTTTTTTAAAAAAAGAAGCATGTTTTTAAAAACAAGCAAAGAAAATACTGAAGTAGAAGAACTGCTTTTGTGTTGTAGAGAAAAATAAAAACACACAGATGCTCAAATTCAGTGTTTTCATGTTTTATATTTTCCAGGGATTTGCAGTCGGGAATGGAAGGTTCAGTACACGAGTATGAGCAAATGTGTCTTAAAGGGTTCAACAACACATTTATTAGGCTCTTTTAAACACCCAGATCATCTCACTGTGACAGAGATATTTTGGGCCAAAAACCCAGTTAAAGACCAAGACAACATCAATCTGTTAAATCTTCCAGATTACAGAGGCAGAGTTCAGTATTTCCCCAGTAAAGACCGAACATTCAATCTCAAGCTCAGTAATGTGAGACGTGAGGATGAGGGAATCTACTGCGTCAGAATCCTGACAAATGAAGTAAAACAAAGATTTCTGGGTTATCCTGGGATTGAGCTCAAAGTCACAGGTACAGTCTAACTAATATTGCACTGACAGTTTTTACTCTGTTCTTTCATATAAATATAAAGTGTGTTTTGTGTGTGATTTCAGAGCTCAGAGTGGAGATTCCTGAAGAGGTCGTTGAGAAAGATTCCCCTGTTTTATTTTGTAAGAGCACCTGTAACCTCTCAGACAGAACAGACTTTATCTGGTATAAAAACGGCGAGTCTTTCTCAGAGTCGAGCGACGGGAATCGTCTGATTCTGCAGTCGGTCAGCAGGGATGATACGGGAAACTACAGCTGTGCAGCGAGAGATCAGCAACATCTGCCGTCTCCTGCCGTCACTCTCAGCGTCAGATGTAACACACACTTCAGCTTTCAGACAAGTTCAGTCCAGACTCATCAAATGATGCACTGTGAGTCATTTTTAGTCTTTTTCAGATCCTCCACAGAGCGTGTCAGTGTGGGTCAGTGGGTCTGGTGTAATAGTGGAGGGAGATTCAGTGACTCTGAACTGCAGCAGTGACTCAAACCCTCCTGCTCTGAACTTCAGCTGGTTTAAGGAGAATGAAACCTCAGCTGTTGGATCTGGACAGAGTTTCAGCATCTCCAGCTTTAACTCCAGTTTCAGTGGACGCTTCTACTGTGAGGCTCAGAATAAATATGGATCTCGGAGATCAGCGTCTGTTTCACTCACTGTTAAAGGTATTCAAGACACTCCTGTGCTCATCATGTTTAAATTATAGGGTTAAGTTCATAATTTATCATTACATGTTCATAGACTTGTTGGCTCTTCTGCTGGTGTGAATGATGTTTCTCTTCGCTCAGGTGGCCTGAACACAGGTCTGTTTGCAGCTGCTGGGATCGGGGCTGCGCTCATCGCCATCTGCGTTATTGTTGTAGTAATAAAAATCATAAGGTAAGTGAAAACTGCTGTGGAATATGGTGTATTTATAACTCACAGGTCATATTAACTACTTTTACAACACTTTTAATCCTTTATTTCCTATTTTTAATATGTGCATTTCCATGATATAGATACTGTATGTTTGCAATTTCTCCTCTCTCCAGGAAAGCAGGAGATACTGGCGCCCAAAGTGGCGTTTCAAAACAGGCAAGTCTAAAATAGTGTCTATTTCAGCTCACAATTATGATCCCAATGGGTGAATGTGATTTCACAAAGTGCAACATGTTTCTGAATCAACATCTTTGTTGATCCTGGAACAACATTTCAATCAACCAATCAGATTTGAGGGACACGTTTACAGTTTATGTCAAGTTTAGGCTTAAAATCAGGGTTAGGTGCTTCTACATCATTGTTATTCATGAATAACACTGATGTGATAAAAAAAAATGATATGTTGGCTTTACTTAAAGGGGTCATATAATGCCATTTTTGTACAAGCTAATATGATTCTTTAGGGTCTAAATTAAAAGTTTGTAATATACTTTAATTAAAAATTCTCATTAGTATTGTAAGAAAACACTTATTTTACCTGGTCAAAAACAGCTCTGTTTTCAGCACGCCGTTTCAGTGCATATGACTTTAAATGATAATGAGCTTTGCTCACCCCGCCTCTCTGTTCTGCGCATACACCGTTTGTAACACAATAACACAATAACCATAACACGTTGTTCATTATAAACGTGGGATTATGAATTATATTGAGAACGTTGTACATAGAAAACATGCTGTAATGTACCCTGAGTGTAAACCGACGCATTCATCGTGAAGCGTGCAGCTGGCGATTTGCAAAGATTAATATAAAGATTAATATAAAGATTAATAAACCGTTACACTCACTTTAGTTCTTCTAAAGGTTCAGCAGGAAGACGAATAGGTTCCGATCCTTTATTCAGGTGCAGCTTCTCAGCAAAACCAGCTTTACACTGATCCTCGTTTATAAAGCAGTCCACTGAGAAATGATTCGGCAAACATGAGAGCATTGACGTTGCTCGTGGGGAATATTCCCTTCGAAAACAAACTCAGCCACTGCGTCTTCAGCGGTTCGGATTTAGGAACATTAAAATGACTGCTGTGTTCGTTATTGCACCCAAGAACAGAACACCACAATCGCTTAGACGCCATTCTGCTCATAGACAGTGCTCCAGCATATCAACAATGACCGCGCCGGTCCGCGCCGACTATGATTGACAGGACGAGCGAGGGCGGGTCTGTGTTGAATCACTGCTGTCAATCAACAATCGCGGGAGGGGCGTCCGTTTTATTGTCGTCACAAAAACGAACGGCTCAATTTGAGGCAGGGGAAAACATATAAGGAGATTAAAACAAAAACACTGGATGGATTTTTATCATTATATGATGTTTGTGTACAGGCACTGCCAACACACATTTCAGTACAATCAACTTGTAAAAGTGCATGTACCATTATATGACCCCTTTAAAGCTGCCGTCGGCAACATTTTTTTGATCATATTCAGTGAAATCGACACTATAATCTGACAGAACAACATAAATAAAGTGGTTTTAGAAAAAAACCCGAGCTTTTAACTCCACCTGGAGCTTGTTATTTGTTTTGCAAAAATCCACAGCTCCCGGTTCATCATGTCCAATCAGCGCAGGGGGGTGTGAGATCTGACTGTCAATCACAGATCGGGCACACGCCACCCCTCACGCACGTTACAATCACATGCACACGCCTGAAGTTCGCGGAAGTTCGCGCAGTAACGAAGAGTGATGGCGGAAAATCAAGTAAGCTCATTTAGAGTATAAATGACGTTAGCAATTGCAATCTATCGGTAGATTAGCCAGGACAGCATACCTCCAAATACTCCATGGTGTTGATGGATGCTGATGAGACGTGCGCAGGGCTCTCAAGTTTTGCAGACAGGAAAGATACATTTTTGTCATTGGTTGTTGCGTTAAATCTTACCCAGATACAATAGTGCTATTTTCTGATTGCCTATTGTGTAGCTCAACGAACAACACCAGAGGAAACGCGCTTGATTCATGCCGGTTCCACAGTCAGAGCGGCGCGGCCAGAGTTTTGGGCGCTGCGGGATATTAAATATATTACAAATAGTTTTTTAGCGTGAGAAATACAATGTGTGGCGGGAGAGCGTGACAAAAGACCGAAATGAGTGACACTTGAGAGCCCTGGCGTTCACTGAAAATCTGGTGCACACGCACTGACGAGCATGAACTCGTGGGAGGGTATCCGTTGATAGTGGGGGAGGGGCATGAGAGTTGTAAACATTAAACATTTTCCTAAATCCACTCAATCTGCCAGACTTGCCGACTTCAGCTTTAACTTTTTTATGTAAACAGGTTCCACCGGTTCCACATAACTATGTTTCGTTAAACAAACATAATATGGTCATGTAACTTCAACATCATTTTAAGCGACCCAATTAAACTCTGAGCTAATGAGTTAATTAAGTGAATAACTGAGTGATGATTGAGCATTATTGAAGACACCTGATGTTAACAAGCAGAATCTCTGAAGGAGAAAACCGGAATGTTTAAGTCACCATTATGGAGATAAGTATTCGTTTTAGTTGGGCTCTTGACCATTAACTTATTAACTTTAGATTTTGTTTGGTTGCTGTACATGAGTTATAACAGCCAGATGAACAATGAACTAAGGAGATCTGATGGTGTTGGTTGTGTTTTAACATAATCATTATTTCACAATCATTTGACCTGAGTCACTGAACTCATATTGAACCCAATTTTTGAGTTAAGTTTACCTTACTGTCATTGTAGAGCATACTATTTTTAGCCTTTTCAATGAAATTCAAATGATCAAATCAAGAAAGAAAAAATAAACTTCTTAAAAAATATCTAGAGTAGGCACACACAGACATCAAGAATCAGCATATGAATCTCAGCAATGGTGACAAACAGATCATAAGCTCATTATTTATTCATGCAGCAATGCATGATGGGAGCCATGAATGAGTTTTGATTGGTGGCACCCAGAATGCACTGCAACATGCTTTATAATTGTCACCATTGTTGAGATTCATAGGCTGATTCTTGAGGTCTGTGTGTGCCTTCTCAAAATATCTTTTAGGAAGTTTCTTTTTTATTTATTGATTTGATCATTCAAATTTCACTGAAAAGTCTAAAAATAGTATGCTCTACAATGACAACGCTGCTATTATTCGTAAGGTAAACTTAACTCAGAAATTCGGTTTAATATAAGTTCAGTGACTGTCTATAAGTCAAATGAATTGTGAAATAATGATTATGCTAAAACTAGGGCTGTCAGTTAAACGCGTTATTAACAGCGTTAAAGCAAACCCATTTTAACGGCGTTAATTTTATCGCGCGATTAACGGTCTTTTTGGCCTAGCAAACTTTGTCGTTTTTTTCACATGATTTTGCAACAGGACGCGGCATGCGCGGCGCTGCGCTATGAAACCCATTCATTTCAATGGCTTGCGCCGTGCGACCAAAGAGCAAGCGGATCTTGCTAGACCGGAAACAAAACAACAGGCAAGCCACACACACTTGTTTGGGCTTGCGAGCCGGCCCAATAGTAGGTTAACGTTACGTTTTGAGTGGATGACGAGCGCGAGACGCTGAAATGGATGCCAATAAGATTCTGAATGGAAAGTTTACTTTTAAAAAGTTGCCAAATGGTTCCATTGACAAGACCAAAGTGATCTGTGTGTTTTGTCGTTGTGAACTGAGCTATCATCATCGCAGCACGTCCAGTCTGAAATACCACTTGATGATGGCCAAGCACACACACACACACACACACACACACAGCTGATGCGAATTATCCGCCCCTTTATCAATATCAGGACCTCGTCAGTATTTCTTTCACCCTTTTATTGATGGACAGTGTTACATTGTGTGAGAGATTATTTGCTCCAAGTGAGAATGTTAGTGTGAAATTGAACAGTATTGTCATGTTGTTTTCAATAAAAAACATTTGCACAAAGCAAGCCGATCCACTTTTCCATGTTGATAAGAGCATTAAAATGAGAAAAAATAATAGGACAAAAAGAAATCAAGAGACATTTAGAATAGATAAAAATGTGCGATTAATTGGGAGTTAACTATGACATTAATGCGATTAATCGCGATTAAATATTTTAATTGTTTGACAGCACTAGTTAAAACACAACCAACGCCATCAGATGACCTTTGTTTATTGTTCATCCGGCTGTTATAACTCATGTACAGCAACCAAACAAAATCTAGAGTTAATAAGTTAATGGTCAAGAGCCCAACTAAAATGAATACTTATCTCCATAATGGTGACTTAAACATTCCGGTTTTCTCCTTCAGAGATTCTGCTTGTTAACATCAGGTGTCTTCAATAATGCTCAATCATCACTCAGTTATTCACTTAAAGGCACACTGTGGAACTTTTCAACCTTTATAATATATTACCAAAACCCATTGAGATGGTACATCGACTTACAATAGGTTGAATGACACGTCTGCCGTAGCCTGAAGGTGTCTGTATCGCTTTTCCTAGCACTATGTAACTTCGGGGTTCGGGTAGGAACCCGAGCACAAAAAGAACTACAAAATTCGACCGCTTTACGGCATACGTCACTTCCCCCACCACCCACAACTTCCTCAGATTCTGACGTGAGTGCTCAACTCGCGTTTGATTTCCGTCTGTATGTTTTCGTCATGGCCGAACCAACAGCTACAAGGAAGAAGGCAAAGGTTTTGTCAGAGGACACTAAAAAAAAGAAAAAGGCATAGTGACAAATGAAAAGCCAGGACGAGGATCACCATTGGTCCAGCGTTCGCTCGCTGGCGTGAGCTACAGGAGGAGGATGGGTGCCCGACCGATGCTAACGCTTGCCTGCACACAAATGCCGTTTCCAAGGTGACACAGATAAATCATATAAGCAGTGTAGTATTTTCTGGTATTCCGGCCACAGCCGATGGTGTTATGAGTGTAATAAAATGCCCACAGCCCATTGTTCATTTCTACACACAAACACAGCCCGCCACAGTGCAGGGCTCGAACAAATAAAATCGACAAATGTCAAATGTACATTAAATGTAGTGAACGTTCCCACGACTCAGTGCCCACAAACACTACACACAACATGTCCCACGGTTTCTGTAAAACGAAACCAACACACATAAGTTACAGTCAGCTCAGGCCGACGGTGTTTTTAGTGCAGTAAATGTGCCCGGCCCGCCGTCCCGCGCCCACATTCACTCACAGACATGTTAGCACTAAGCCGCTCGCTCTCTCTCAGCAGACTGCTATAAGGGAATCGAGCGCGGCCAGGCTGCCCGCCTCAAACACTGCAAGCACACACAATCTAAAGACACGGGAAGCTGACCCACTGTCTATGGGCGGACCGGTTGACTGTTTGTTGACTTTTGCGACAGTGCTGCGGAGCTTGTGGCCTCTAGGGACGCTAGACGTGAAAGTTACAGGTCGAGCGCCACTAGTGGCCAAAAGTTCCGCAGTGTGCCTTTAATTAACTCTTTAGCTCAGAGTTTAATTGGGTCGCTTAAAATGACCAAATTCCATGATGTTGAAGTTACATGAACAGATTATGTTTGTTTAACGAAACATAGTTATGTGGAACCGGTGGAACCTGTTTACATAAAAAAGTTAAGTAAAGCCAACATATCATTTTTTTGAGTGCACATATCATTTCCAAGTTATGGGTAGTGGGACAACATTTTCGGACAGGAATGTTGATCCAGGAACAGCGACTGATTGTAGTGTGATCATTTGGACTGTGTGTGTTTATTCAGGAAAACAGCAGCGCAGCGGGGACGAATCAGATGAGCACGAGTGATTCAGGCGTTCAGAATGACTTGATGTACGCAAGCATCGCTCACAAGAGACCCAGGAAGCCTCAGAGTGCTGGAGATGAAGACGAGGTTCAGTACGCCACCGTCCAGCACCACAGGAACGCAGGGAACACGAGTGTGAAGGCTGAAGGTCAGTCTGGAGACGTGAGGGATCGTGGTCCTGCTGACTCTGCCAGGTGAGGCGCACTTTATTACTCACGTTAAAGATTTGAATCAATCCCTAAAACTCTGCAGGCGGCTCAGAGAGAAACAAAGTTTTATGTGTATGATTTAATCTGTTTTATCTTATTTTGTCTTTTTTACACTTATCGAACAGATCTGATGAATCCAATGTGATCTACAGCAGTATCAATGTTGCAGGAAGATTTTGAGCAGCTGGGGCCGGTTTCACAAAGATAGACTTTGACTATGGCTTAGATATAGTAGATAGTCAGTCTTCAGATCAGAGTTGTATAAAGTAGAAGTAGAAGTACAGAAAAAGTAGAAATCCTGCCATGTGTTTATTCCAGCCATGAACTGATTGACAGTTGATTTCAGCTGATTTCTGTCTCCTGACTGAAAAACTGCTAATAAGCAAATCCAGGTGATTGGAACAAAATACTGAGGCGGACTTTTACTTTCTGAACCTGGACTTTACTCCTCTGAAGAGAACAGAAAAAGAAACGAGCAGAAACACAAGAACTACAACTGACTTCAGACACAGTCTTGAAAACCCAGAAAAGAAGACATTCAATCTCTGAAGATCTCAGCAGAGGAGGATTAAACAACTCCACAAACAGCATTACCAGCTTCACTTATTACTAACCAGACTGACTTTATTTCTGTCAGACTTCTACAGAAGATTTTATTGAGAATTAACAGAGGTTTCATTTCAACAGAGGAATCACTGAAGGAGAAAATCGTAATTGGTATGTTACCGTTATAGAGATCAGTGTTTGCTTTAGTTGCTCTCTTGACCCTTACATGATTAACTTCTGAACTTTGATTGGCTGCTGTACCTGAGTTTCAACATCCAGATGAACAAAGAGAAAAGGTCGCATAATGGTGTTTGATGTTTTGAACATTATAATTATATCGCAATCATATAACCTGAGTAGAGCCTAATTAACGAGTTAAATTTATTTGATTGATTATAGCAGCACGGTCCTTAATAATCATAATATTTGTAACTTTTACAATGTAATTCAAATCTTTCTTAAAATTTAATCACATACAAAGTTTATTTTTTATTTTTTTAAGACATGAAGAATCAGCCTGTGAATCTCAATAATGGTGACAATTATAAAGCATTTTGCAGTGTATTCTGGATGCCACCAATCAAAACTCATTCATGGCTCCCATCATGCATTGCTGCATTAATAAATAATGAGCTTATGTTCAGCCGTTGTTAAGATTCATACGCTGATTGTTGATGTCTGTGTGTATCATCATAATTTTTTTTTTTTGTTCTCATGTTTTTTAAAGTCTACTAACTTATTGTTATAATATTGCTGGATCTCATGATGCAGTTACAGGTTGTTTTTTTTTATAATAATTTGTCAAAATAATTATTAAATTCAAATACCACAGTGAATCAGGCTTTTTCATGATGATTACAAAACCATCACCAGGTAACCTTCATCACCTGATCCCGTTCAATTTTGTTACTGTATATGTGTTTGACAAACACACTGTCACAGCAGTCAAAAGAGATCATATATCTAATATGAGTAAAGAGCCTGGCTAATGGAAACACTAATCACTGTTATGGTGACTTCAAATGAAACTGAGTTTAACCTCTGTTAAATAAAAATAAAAACTTCTGTAGAAGTCTGACAGAAATAAAGTCAGTCTGGTTAGTAATAAGTGAAGCTGGTAATGCTGTTTGTGGAGTTGTTTAATCCTCCTCTGCTGAGATCTTCAGATTTAATGTCTTCTCTTCAGTTGATTTCATCTAAGACTGTGTCGTCTCTTTTTCTGTTCTCTTCAGAGGAGTAAAGTCCAGGTTCAGAAAGTAAAAGTCCGCCTCAGTATTTTGTTCCAATCACCCGGATTTGCTTATTAGCAGTTTTTCAGTCAGGAGACAGAAATCAACTGAAATCAACTGTCAATCAGTTCATGGCTGGAAGTAAGACATGGCAGAATTTCTACTTTCTACTTCTACTTTATACAACTCTGCTTCAGATAGACATCTAAATCAGACAGTTGCACAAAGCACTTAAGACTCTGACTATCTGTATGTGAACTGTATGTAAATATCACTTCATCCACTGTTTTTCTGTGTAATAAAGTATCCCGTGTGGTGTATTTAATGTGAAGAAACATATTAAAGTAAGTTCTATTTGAATAATGAGTTAAATAAAGACCATAGATTGTTTATTAAGGAAGATTGTATTTACTGCAATCTGTTTTTGTATGTGTTAAAAAGAGTAGAGCATCAGTGCCTCCTCCTGGCGAGGGCGAGTGTGTTTTCTTGCTAACTGCTTGTTTTTTTTTTGGGGCATGCCCATGAAGTCTGTTAATAAATGTTGGGTTTTATCTTCAACCGAGCAGCTCATCCGGAAAGCTTCTGCTGTGGACAAACATTTGACAAACATCTTTAACAGTTTTTTAAAATACATTCTAAATCATAAACATCTTAAGACATTTTCTAAATCTCTATTTAACATCTGACAGGAAATGTCTTAGAGATGTATTGCAGACGAGCAATTCCAGATGAAAACACGGACATCAAATAGACGTCTCTGAGATGTACGTGTGCTATCAGGGAATGGTGATATGTTTCTAAAGTGTTTCTAAAGTCTTAAGCCTCCCTGTTACTGATATCATCCAATGAATTATATAATAAACAGATCAAATAAACAGATTTTACAGTCACTCAGTTGGTTTTAAGTCCAAATGAAATGTGTGTTTTGTTTACGCTTCCCATAATCTTTGACCTCAAAAGTGGACTTGGATGATCTTAGTTCAATTTCCATTACGTTGAAACTGCAAAAACAAGTCAGTGTGTTTGATACGCCTTCACACTGTGTTCCCTTTCGAAAGGGAACTCGCACTGCGTCAAAGCGCTAGGGTAAACACCTCAGCGTGACTAATGACTGAAACACTGTATAATCACGAGAACCTTATTGGCCGGCGTCAGCCATGACGTCATGCTCTAGCGCGACCAGGAAGTATAAAAGGGCGCCTAGAGATCATGTCATCCTCTTTTCGTCTTTCTCGAGGGAAGAAAGACAGTCATCTTTGCCCCGAGGTTCGGGACCCGCTCGTGCCGAGGCCGAGAAGAGACTCAGATCGTGGGGATCTCAGAGGGAGCTCGCCAATGAGTTTGAGAGAGGAGTGAATCTCTCAAACCCGTCGGAGGGCGACGAGAACGTGCTATTGGGCGAGGATGTGCTCTCTGAAGCATCCTCTGGTCCAACAGCCAGTGCTCTATTGATGAGCAGGATGGGGCTGAAGCAGGTGAAGATACTGAAATGGCTGAACCTGCCCAGCCCGCCTGCCCCACGTATGCGGAGCTGGTGGAGGTGATGCAGCGCGCCAACGCTAGGCTTGAGTTTCCATGGCAGCGTGTCACAGGGGAAGCCGCTTGTGAAAAAAAAAAAATAATAATAATTTACGAGCGCTTTCTCTCTGGCCACACCCCACCAGCCAAAAAAAAAGAAAAAAGAAAGAAATGTAGTCCCACAGTGCCGTTATCAGAATAGTTGGCACTAGGTGCCTCCTCCAGTTAAAATGAAAGTAGACAGGCTGTTCCCAAAAACCCAAGGTTGTTTTTTGTTAGAGTGCTCCATCTCTCAGATAGCGCAGAGTAAGCCTAGTACTTCCCTGGTTCCTTGGGTCATTATGCAGAGTACTTCACCTCTGGTTGAGTTTTAGCAGGCCCTCACAAAGCTTGGGCCTCTATACTCCAGGTAGGCAGGTGTGTTAGGGTGACAGGCTCCCAGTGTTAGCCTCCCTTATGCAGCCAGGCCGCCCCAAAGGCAGACTCCAGTAGTCCTCTCATTCTTAGAGTTGTCATGCTGAGGCCTCCATCCTCCAGGGTTCAGAGTCTCTGCATCGGGAAGAAGCCTCTCTCTTAATTCAGAGAGTTATATTTTTTTCGCTTCCTCAGCTCTGTGTTCCGCTAGCTAGACCTGGCCTATTTTTTAAAGGGTATGGTTGGCCTCCTCTCCCTTAGGAGAGTCATTCTGCTGAGGCTTCCGTGTTTACAGCTTGTTAGCTGCATGTGTCAGGCCTCCTCTCCTTCGAGAGTCATCCTGCTGAGGCCTCCATGCAAACAGCCCTCCAGGTAGAGCTTGAGAAGTTGTCCCTCCCTCTCTGAGGAGATGTTTTAGGACCCTCGCTCCCTGAGCTCCGGTGGTAATCAAGATAGCTGTCCTATCTACATTTGTCAGGCCTCCTCTCCTTCGAGAGTCATCCTGCTGAAGCCTCCATATACACAGCTTGTTAGCTACATTTATTAGGCCTCCTCTCCTTCGAGAGTCATCCTGCTGAGGCCTCCATATATGCGGCTTGGTAGAGCATGGATTGGGTTCTTCCTTATATCTTGAGTAGTCATTAGACCCGTCGCTTCCTGAGCTCTGGGTTGATGTTCTAAGAAACTCGATGCCGGTGTAAGTCTGGCAGGCCCCTCTTCCTAATAGAGTTATCCTGCTGAGGCCTCCAGGCGAGCCTGTAGCTGTTTTCTAACATGTGTCATGCCTCCTCTCCCTCGAGAGTCATCCTGCTGAGGCCTTCATGCAAACAGCGTTGCAGGTAGTACAGAAAAGGGCCCTCTCGATAACAGAGTTGTTTTAGGCCCTTTGTCTGAGCTCTCCACTATGAACTTTTCACATTTGATATTAAGTTTTGGAAGAGCCACATTGGTGTAAGTGGGCATGGCTCCTCTGCTCTTGAGTCATCCTGCGGAGGCCTCCGCTTCATAACACTACTAAGCAGGTTGTTGGCTTCAGAATTAAGCATGATAGCCTCCCTGGTATGGGGGTTGACTCTGTCCCCCCGAAAGTAGCAGGCTAGGGCCCATAGTCTCTAGGCTGTACTCCCTTAAAGGAACCCCCCTCTGAAAGTCGGGCTGTGGTACCCATGCCCTTGAGCTGGCAAGCCCTTCGTGTGATTCACGCAGTTCCCCCCTCGCTTAGCATGGAGCTCGGGCAGTGGCCGTAGGGAGTAGTGCTACTGTTAGCCTGCACTCAAAAAAATTATATGTTGGCTTTAATTAACTTTTTTATGTCAACAGGTTCCATAAATTAACTTTTTTATGTCAACAGGATGCACATAACTGGGTTACGTTAAACAAACATAATTTGTTCATGTAACTACTAAAATAAATGATATGTTGGTTTTAATAATTTTTTTTATGTCATCAGGTTTTGATATGTTGGCTTAAATTAACTTTTTTTATGTCAACAGGTTGCACATAACTGCACTGTTAGACCTTACCAGGTTTTTTACAGTAAAATACTGGCAAAAGGCCAAATTCTGACACTATCATACCATTTTCCATTAAAACAGTAATATACCGTAGAAAACAAAACTAGCCTACAGGAATATACTGTGAATTAACAGCTCTCAAAGTTGACACTCAGAGGCTGTGTTCCTAATCACACCCTATACCCTCATTCACTATTCCCTACATTAGTTCACTAATATAGTCCACTTGAATGAAAAGAAGTGAGTGAATTGAGACACTGATGAACACTTGATAAGCAGAATCACTGAAGGACAGAGAAACAAGAACAGAAAAGAGAAACACAAAAACTACAACTGACCTCCAGCAACACTGAGTGTGAAACCATTTTACAAACCAGTTTACGATTATTTATTTCATACATGTACAAAAGTTCTTGTTGAGAATTAACAGATAATAAAGTGAAAATAATAAAGTTTGTTGTCACCATAATGGAGATCAGTATTTGCTTTAGTTGGTCTCTTGTCCCTGGACTTCTTATATTCATCTCTCTCTGACTGCTGTAACAGTGAGTTTATAAGACACATAAAGCCTAGTTCACACTACAGGATTATAAGCCCGATTTAAGCCCGATTTGCAAATCGTTGAGCTCGTCGACAGGTCAGGGCTCTCGCCAATCTGTTAGTATGAAAGAGCCAACAACGCATCAAAGACGCTCGCTGACGCTTCGCAGACGCGTCGCCGAGCCCAGAATAATATCTAGCATGCTAGATAACCAGAGCTGTCGCCCGACTCAACCTCAGTGATGTCATGAGCTACAGCCAATCAGAGCAAGGCATGGTTCTTCGTCTTCTTCGCTGGGTAGCGCGCGTGATGTTTCGCGTCATTTCCGGTTCGTTTTATCGCGTGATTTTTTGTGACAAAACGTGGTTTGGAGACAAGATTGAATCGTTGGGTGACAGAGTTGTTGGCAACTCGTTTAGTGCGTTACCTCCTGTTGCGGATCAATCACGTTGTGTCGTGTGGTGTGAACAGCTCAACAACTTGAACACTCCTGATTTCACAGAGAGCAAGTCATGTAGTGTGAACCGGACAGTTCAGCCCGACGTTTTAAAATCATGTAGTGTGAACTAGGCTTTAGTTGTAGCAAGAAAAAGTCAAGAGGAAATTGATTTGGTGTTATTGGCTTTTGAGATGATGTGAGTCATCCTGGACACGTCTGATTTTCAGATCTTTCCTGTATATATTCTTTGAATGTATTGGTATTTAATATGACACTTACGTTAATTTATGGGTATAAAATAAATCTGTGAATCTACAACATGAAGTCAATGTTTCGGTTAATCGTGTCTTCTAAAGAATATTGTAATCACGTAATGCAAAATAAAATCCTGTCTGACTTAGACACACACAGACATCTAGAAATATAATATGAATCTCAAAAATGGTAATAATCAAAAGTTTAATGCAGTAGTGCATGCTGGGTTCCAGGATGCAAATTATATGAAGACTCATTAATATTCATTGGGGAACTAATCCGCAATTGGTTCGCTGTCACACGTCACTCAGATTGACGTGGCAGATCAAGACGGTGTCCCCGCAAAGATACAGAAGTTTGCGAAGTTCGTGAGCGGTCTCCGCACAAATCTTCCGGATTTGGATAACCAAATGTTGACAGGTATGCCTTACCTTCGTGAAAGTGTCTGTTGTCACGAACGAGACGATGTCTGTTTTCTCTATCACATCTCATTAGAAATGCGTCACGGTGAGCCAATCAGGGATTAGTTCCCCAATGAATATTAACGAGTCTTCCCCTACCACCCTGCAAAAAAAAAAAAAAAAAATCGCTTCCAGGATAGTATAAAACTCCCAGCATGCACTGCTGCATGAATAAAAAAATATATTGCCACCATTGTTGAGATTAATGTGCTAAATTTTGATATCTCTGTGTTTCTGCAAGACAGTGTAGCTTTGTTTTTTTTTTTGGTTTATGAATGATGTTAAAAAAAGAGTCATTGTAATTTATTTCTGTGGTTTCACGGTGGTAGTAAAGTAACACTTTTGGAGAGTAATTAAAGTAATTAAACTCTGAATGATTGAGAATGATTCTTTTAATGAATGAACAGGCAATATGATGATTTTCATATTTTGGCAAAACCAATCATTCATAAACTATGTGTGTGCACAAGTGTGACTTGCAAAAGCACAGCTCAAGCTGCAAAATAAAAACTCATGTTATAGCATCAGCATACCAACTAAAGCAAACACTGATCTCTATAATGGTAACGTACATGTATGACAGAAATAAAGCCATAATGGTTAATAATAAGTGTAATAATGTGTAATGGCTGGAAGTCAGTTGTAGTTCTTGTGTTTCTCTTTACTTCAGTGATTCTGCTTGTTAACAGCAGGTGTTCATCACTAATGCTCAACAATCACTTACATATTCTCTTAATTATCTCACTGCAACACTGTCAATGTTACTTTTACTCTTTGTAGTGTGGATTTTCCTGTGGGGTTGAAAGGGTTAACAGTGAAAGATAAAAAGACACACCCAAAAAATGTATTTTAACAGCAATAATCTGTAAGTTATAAAACAGGTTTATAACTACTGGCAACACTGCTGCCAGTAGTTTACTGTAAAATCTTGTTTTTTGGGTCACCATTGTGCTGAAGAGTAGAGCCTGTGCTTCAGTCCAGGAGAAGATCTACAAACATTGATGATATGCTGCATGTTGCTTTATTTAAAAGGCACTGACTGTGTAGTTGCTGATCCGGTGGAAATCTCTTTATTTACAAAAGTTATTTTTGTGGTTTCTAATTAAATAAGTTTACAATTGTTCAAATTATTAATGCATTATAAATTTTAGTTAATACTTTTAAATGACAGTTTAAGGCAGTCAGTTTCTGCAAGTGAAATTAGTTAACTCGAGTTTTAGTGCATTTTTACAGTAAATAACTGGCAACAGTGTTGCCAGTATTTTACTGTAAAAAAACCTGGTAAGGTCTAACAGTGTGGGTTACGTTAAACAAATGGAATTAAGTCATTTTAAGCGACCCAATTACACTCTGAGCTGAGTGTTAAAGGAACACTCCGACTTTTTGGGACTTTAGCCTATTCACCTTATCCCCCAGAGTTAGATAAGTCCATACATACCTTTTTCATCTCCGTGCGTGCTATAAGTCTGTTTGACGCACCCACCGCTAGCCTAGCTTAGCACAAAGACTGGATGTAAATGGTTGCAGCTAGCATACTAATCCAAATAAGTGACAAAATAGCGCAAACATTTTCCTATTTACATGTTGGGATTTGTATAGTCACAGAGTGTACAAAAAACTACGTCATATGAGACACAGACATATTTTAACCGTATAAATACTGGGAACTATATTCTCTGAAGGCGAAGCACTGCTACTTGGGCGGAGTAATAACCGCAGCACCTGAGACGCGCCGTGGTGAGGAGCAGAGAGTTCGTTCAGAGTTTGGGTACGGTGCGTCTCAGGTGCTGCGGTTATCACTCCGCCCAAGTAGCAGTGCTTCGCCTTCAGACTCAGAGAATATAGTTCCCAGTATTTATACTGTTAAAATATGTCTGTGTCTCATGTGACGTAGTTTTTTGTACAATCTGTGACTATACAAATCCCAACATGTAAATAGGAAAATGTTTGCGCTATTTTGTCACTTATTTGGATTAGTATGCTAGCTGCAACCATTTACATCCAGTCTTTGTGCTAAGCTAGGCTAGCGGTGGGTGCGTCAAACAGACTTATAGCACGCACGGAGATGAAAAAGGTATGTATGGACTTATCTAACTCTGGGGGATAAGGTGAATAGGCTAAAGTCCCAAAAAGTCGGAGTGTTCCTTTAAATGAACACTGAAGCAGTGTTAAAGGGTTAGTTCACCCAAAAATGAAAATCATGTCAGTAATTACTCACCCTCATGTTGTTCCAACCCCGTAAGACCTTCGTTCATCTTCGGAACACGAATTAAGATATTTTTGATGAAATCTGAGAGCTGGATCACTCCTCCATAAGCTTCTTCAGAGATTGAACTTGCCGGCCTCGAAAAATTATTAAAGACATTGTTAAAATAGTCCAAGTGACTACAGTGGCTCAATCTTAAGTAGACCGCAACTTGTCTTTCGAAAATCATATTTCATCTGTTACAAGAACAGCCTTTTTCCACCTTAGAAACATTGCTAAATTACGTAACATGCTATCGGTTTCTGATGCAGAAAAGTTAGTTCATGCATTCATGACCTCGAGACTAGATTACTGTAATGCTATATTAGCTGGTTGTCCTGCATCCTCAATAAACAAGCTACAGTTAGTGCAAAATGCAGCCGCTAGAGTTCTTACTAGATCAAGAAAATATGATCATATAACACCGATTTTATCATCTCTGCACTGGTTACCTATTAAGTTCCGTATCAATTACAAAGTACTACTACTGACCTATAAAGCCCTTAATGGTTTAGCTCCTATGTACTTAACGGACCTTCTTTCGCCCTACAATCCACCGCGTTCTCTAAGATCACTAAATTCAAGGTTTCTGGTCATTCCTAGGATATCGAAGTCCACGAAAGGAGGGAGGGCATTCTCGCATTTAGCTCCAAAACTCTGGAATAGCCTTCCCGATACGGTCCGATGCTCTGACTCGCTGACACAGTTTAAAACTAGACTAAAGACGTGTCTCTTTAGTCAAGCATTCACATAATGCTTACCTTTTAGTCCTCTGCTATGCCATACGGAACCGTTTGCCACTGAAACTGCTTAACGCACCAGTGGGGCTCGACAGCCTTATAGACAAACGGGTCGGTCCGTATGGTTGCGGTTGGGTTGCGGAGAGTTTGGGTTGCGGAGAGTTGTGAGATTATGGTTTTCTAACACCTACTCCCGTGTAATGGAAATCATTATGAACATCAGCTATGCTAATTATTTCCCATCTGCCTTTCTGCTGTTATCTCGGGACGCTTGTCCCGAGAAAAATGGCGTTCGTAGGCTCCAGTTTTGTATCCTGCCTCTCACGGGGATTTCGGATGCCCCAACGCCTGTGATGAGAAGACCAACGCCTGTGAAGAGACGACTCAACGCCTGCGAAGAGACGACTCAACGCCGGCGATATGTTATCCCCTTAATATTACATGATTAACTAAATGTATTTTTTCTAGATACTTCTGATATGCACTTACTGTAAAGCTTCTTTAAAACCCTATGATTGTTAGCCAGAGGAGAACTGGCCCCTGACTAGCCTGGGTTCTCCCAAGGTTTTTTTCTCCATCCAATCTGATGGAGTTTTGGTTCCTTGCCACTGTCGCCTTGCTTTTGGCTTGCTTAGTTGGGGATATTTAATATTTAATATTCAACAATATTATTGAACTGTGTTGTACTACTTTCATGTTATCACTGTGAAGCTGCTTTGATGCAATCTGTATTGTGAAAAGCGCTATATAAATAAATGTGACTTGACTTGACTTAAGTTTATCAAGCGACGAGAATACTTTTTGTGCGCAAAAACAAACAAAAATAACGACTTTATTTCAACTATTCATGTCCATCTCCTTGGGCCTCGAGTCAGTTCACTAGTGTAATAGCGTAAGCTTCTGTTGTTGTACGTCACACGCATCACGCACATGACCAGCGTCGGCCAATAGTGAGCCTACGTGTGACGTAGCTCTACGGAATCACACTACGTTAACTGACTAGAGGTCCAAAGAGAAGGACATGAATAGTTGAAATAAAGTCGTTATTTTTGTTTGTTTTTGCGCACAAAAAGTATTCTCGTCGCTTGATAAACTTAAGATTGAGCCACTGTAGTCACTTGGACTATTTTAACGATGTCTTTAATAATTTTTCGAGGCCGGCAAGTTCAATCCCTGAAGAAGCCTATGGACTAGTACACTGAAAAAACATATTTTTGCTGCTTGTTTAAATTGCTTAATTAAAATTAGCTTAAGCAACACAATTGCTATACATTTTGTCCAAACTTAATTTGATTGTGTCCAATCTGCTTAAATATATGTACAATTTAAGTTTACTTAATCCGTTTGTGTTGGATTACATGAACGATTTGTGTTGCATTAACTGAAACTGGGCGGTGCGTGTTAATTCCCAGCATGCTTTGCATATGTCTGAATTACGAGAGAATAAATGTTGAAATGAAGTGTTATTTTATATGTTTTTGAGAAAATGAGAAAAAGTGTGTAATTGTGTTTAATGTTCAATTACATTGGATTTATTAGAACCATTTAAATTACAGTGGGTTACCATTGTGGACAAGAGTGGAGCATTTGGTTAGGCTGTGGACTGATTCGGCTATGCTTATAGCAACTGCTCCTGCTGAAGGTGCTTGTACACCTTAGCATTTAAGATGCTAACAAGTACTGTTGGTAGCTAACTGTTGGCTATAGACTAGAAATTGAGCTGTGTGACACCAAAATACATTAGATCTTAATTGGATAAATTAATATGTGGAGTTGAATACCTGAATCACCCAATCAGAGAGCCTTTTACAATTCAATTAATTGGGCAACTTAAAATGACTTAATTCCTTGATGTTGAAGTTACATGAATAAATTATGTTGGTGTAATTTAATTGGTTCATGTGGGACCGATGTACACTATCAAATCATGTAAATCCAACACACTTTTTTTTGAGTGATCCAGCTGTCAGATTTCATCAAAAATATCTTAATTCGTGTTCCGAAGATGAACGAAGGTCTTACGGGGTTGGAACAACATGAGGGTGAGTAAATACTGACAGAATTTTCATTTTTGGGTGAACTAACCCTTTAAAGTTAATGAGATAATTAAGTGAATAATTGAGTGATGATTTTGATGAATTGAGTTTAATTGGGTCGCTTAAAATTACTTAACTCCATTATGTTGAAGTTACATGAACAAATTATGTTTGTTTAACGTAACCCATTATGTGCAACCTGTTTACATAAAAAAGTTAATTAAAGCCAACATATCATTTTTTGAGTGCCGTGTAAGTAGTAAGGGGCTTTAACTTTGAGTTTATGTGTTTTTGCTTGTAGCCATAGTTGCTAAAGCATCCCCTCAGTATGGCAGCGTGGGTAGATCGTTCCCCTAGCGCTTTGACGCAGTGTCTCGTTCCCTGTTCTCAGGGAACATGGTTATAGTCGTAACCTGAGACGTTCGTTTTTTGGTTATAGTATAATCTGAGATGTAGGATTGGCGACACATTGACTGGCAGATGAAGCAACATAACCAGCTATTGTCCTAAAAGTACCAGTATTTGGCTGGTGGCGGTGTTCATTTCCCATCCTGACTGTATAAAGCTTGATTCGTTTTTCATACGTGCATTTTTAATACATTATCTTTATAATTCATATGAATCCAAGAATCAGATGTAAAAGCTGCTGTAATGGCAGTAAAGTGCACTGGATCTTTTTGACCACTAGATGACAGTAAAGTCAATGGAAGTGCAGGAAAGATTTGAGTAATGGATGTAATTCCTCTATTTTGAGAGGCTGTTCACTGCAGAGCCGTGGGTGGAGAGAGAAGTCCAGCTCTTCTCTCTGGATGTAATGTGTGTGTAATGGAGCGAGACGGTCCAACAACACCCTAACCGACCCATAACTCTCTCCCTCCACCCATTAGATCCACTGAGGAGGAGCTGGACGGCATTTGGCTCTGCAGTGAACATCACTGCTCCATTATTAGCAGTTATTAAATAGATCCATCAGTGGTGTATTAGTGTTTATGAAGACCATTAAAACTATTTTTCCTGTATCTGTCGTCGGTCTGGTCTCGGAGTGCTTGTGTCGTCTGTCAGAAACTGGCATTGAGCCACTTAAACTCATAACCAGAAAGAGGAAGACCAACATTTAGTTGCACAACATAAAGTGTAAAAACTGCAGCGTCTGATGCCTTTTTTATCCAAATGTTTTTCTCATTTGGGCGTCGACACTGAAACATTGACACTTCAGAGCGGTAAGAACATTTTAACATTATTGTTTATGAGCTAAACTAATTCAGCAGAGCTATCATTGGTATTTATAAAGTGTTTTAGGTGAATGTTGTTTTGATGAAGTGATTTAAACTCCAGAAGCTCAATATCTGTTGTAGATTTATGTGTAAATATTGTGTGAAGCTCTTTAGACCCACGAGGCCTGAGAAACATCATCAGTTCACGTCAAGCCTTCAATGAGCCGTGAATTATTAATCATCATGTGCTTTATCTATCAAATAGTTTGTGATGTTGTATAAAGATGATGCTCATAATGTCGTAAATGTCAGTTTTATGATTGCAGAAGTCACTATGGTGTCGTCTGTCATAAAGTCTCTTCCTCTGATCGTAGTGATCATGACTGCGGGTGAGTCTTCAGTTTCACTCACTATACACATATTTTAACAAAAGATGATTGAGCTCTTCACACTTATAAACGGACATGAGTGTTTTGATGTCAGCTAATATAAAAATGGTCAAAAGTGAAAAGATATTGTATAAACACCTGAAAGCCTCTTCATTCCTCATTTCTGTGTTTCAGCGGTTGATGGTCAGAAGGATTGGGGAGTAAATTACAGCCCTTCATATGTTTGTGCATTAAAGGGATCAACAGTGACAATATCCTGTACTTTAACACATCCTCCTGGTTATGAGATCAGCACAGCTTTCTGGACCAAAACTGTTGTAAATTATGGAGAACCGCATAACTTTTGTTCAGATCCAGAGATCCAGAGAAGAGGGATTTGGTGTCACAGTGATTATAAAGACACTTCCAGCATCACTTTGACGGCTGTAACAGAAGCTGATAAACACATCTACTACTGCAGATTTATTACAGATAAAGCGGATGGAAAATGGACGGGGACTCCTGGAGTTCAGCTTGACGTCACAGGTAAAACTACTGAACTCTCAGAAATAGACCACAGAAACATACAAACACACACAAGCACTTTCTTACGTTACTGAATCTGCCAGATGACCTTCTTTATTTGTGGGAATATTTGATCAAATGTCCTGATGGCTCTTGTTCATATAACGACAGTCGACACCTTCTTTAAGCTTTAACCCTTGTGTTATGTTGCCGGTCAATTTGACCCGTTTCGATTTTCAAGTTGCTGGAAATACTGGTTAACCTTTGTTTTTTTTCTTGATATTTTGTGACTTTTTCCTCATTTATCATGATGAACATGCATGCAAAGTTTCAACATGCTGATGTGTTTTGACATATACAAACAAAATTACTGTTACGTTTGTGATGTTCGAGGGTCAATTTGACCCTCATAGACAGCCATTCAAAAGCAATTGTACAGACACTAAATAAAAACATTTATTTTCTGTATGTAAGGGCACTTCAACTCCAGTTCTAACGTGCAAGTGCATCTAAAAGTGCTCTAACCCTAACCAAACACACTTGAAAAAGCTAAAATTACAGTGTTCAGAATTATTTGTAAATTACAGATGAAAATCTTTGTCAGACACAGATAGTAAAATAAGCTCTCATTTCAATATTCAAAATATCTAAAATACCTAGCTTTTAACCAAAACTTTTATGTAGGATTTTCAAAGGCAGCTTTACAGAGCCAAAAAATAAATAAAAAACATTTATTTGATGTATGATTTTTTTATGTTTGGTTTCTCACTTCCCAGTGAGTAAATAATGAAACTAGGAAAATAGGTCTTAGGAAACTAGGGAAAGTTAACTTAGGAAAATGAACATTTTTCATTATACAGCATTTTTTTTTGTTCAGTTACGATGTTCAAAGCATAAAATGTAAAAAAAAAAAAAAAAAAAAAAGGAAAAAAATATATATGCAAAAAAATCAGTATACTGTTTATTTTCCAATTTTGTCAAAACAAAACTGTTTTAAAAAATGTTTTAAAAACATTTTCATAAATCATATTTTCAGATATAATGTTTTTGTAATGGTTGACAAATGTTGATATTAAAAGTTTACAGTTTGTATCTAAATCTTTGTTGTTTTTCATAGTGTGATTTTTGAGGAATTGTATTGAATCCAATTAGGGTCAATTTGACCCGGTCCATAAGGGGTGTACACAGAATTCGAACAGAACAGTTCAGTTTAAGTGTCTTAAAGTTCTGTGACTTCGACTGATATATCAAGTGTTGTGAAGGTGTGCAATAGAGTTCATCAAGAAAAAAAGCAGCAAAACAAACTGTAATATGTTATTTAGCACAAATCTTCACTGCTGTTCTCAAACACTCTCATACATGCAAGATCAAGATTTGCACTAAAAAATGGTTGGAGTCATTATATTGAGTTTGTTGTTGTTAGTGACACTAGAGGGCTTATGACTATTTGTAGTGCATTTAAGCCAAGTGATCATGAGTTACAGGTCAGACACACTTTTTGACCGTGCTGTATCGAGTGTGTTGTGCAGGACTGAACCCAGAGTACTCCTCCCTGTATGTAAATGGTTCACCAGAGGTGGAAAGTCCAGGGGTCAGAAAGTAAAAGTCCTGCCATATTTTTATTCCACCCATGAACTCACACAGCAAAAACTCTCCTAGGAGTTCATCTGGCTCCAGATTCAAGAGTGTTAAAGTGTTAAAATTAGTGTTAAATTAACACTCAAGAGTGTTAAAGGTAATGAGCTAATTAAGTGATTAATTGAGGGATGATTGACCATTATTGAATACATCTGATGTTAACAAGCAGAATCACTGAAGGAGAAAAATCACATTTTTAGTCACCATTATGGGGATCGGTGTTTGCTTTAGTTGGGCAGTTGACCTTTAAATGTTTAACTTTAGATTTTGTTTGGCTGCTGTTATAACTGATGTAAAGAGTTATAACTGCCAGATGAACAAAGAGAAAATGTCATCGGGTGGTGTTGGTTATGTTCTGAAAAAGAAAAAAAGTCATGCAGCTTTAGAACAAAATAAATAATACTGAAAATTTATTTTGGGGTGAGTTGTTGATGTTTTTGTTGTTGATGATGTTGTTGTTGATGATGTTGTTGTTGTTGTTGTTGTTGTTGTTGTGTCAGACCTGCAGGTGGAGACACAGCAGAGAGTGAAATATGGAGATTCAGTCTCTCTGACATGTAAAAGCAGCTGCTCTCTGCCTGAACAAACAACATTCATCTGGTTCAGAAACTCACAGAGAATAACTAGAGGAACAGTGAAAGGGAATCAGCTTCATCTGTGGTCAGTCAGTCGTTATGATGCAGGATACTACAGATGTGCTGTTAGAGGAAATGAACATCTGATCTCTCCTGATGTTTATCTTTATGTTGACTGTGAGTACAAACTGATTCATTAACAGTAAATAAATATTTCACACTTTTTTGGGGGGGATGGTAAGATTAAAAGATTAAAAAACATTTAATATATTATATTAATATTAATATTAATTTAGAATATAGACAAACCTTATATCAGTGTGATTATCTAAATTGGCAATATGTTTAATCTGCCCTATATTAAATCATTCTCTTTTTTCTATTTAAAAAAATAACAGAACATGAATCTATCAATTTGCCACTTCTATAATTCAAAGTGACATGAAAAACCACTAAACCCTTATAAAGGCTATAAATGTCACAATCAGCTGCTGGGTAAATATTTAGTATAACGAAATAACTACATGATGTTTCTCTGATAAGCAGTTTAAATCAGTGTATTGTCTGTGTGCTGTTTGCCACTGCAGTGTAAACAAATATTTTAATGCTTTATCACAATTTTTCACAAATCTGTTGTCAATTCAGCTTCGGTTCACAATCGTTGTTTAGATAACAGTAGTGGTTCAACGGATCACAAAACTCACAGTTCTGATCATATTACGGTTTTTGAATCATGGATCGGATAATTTTTCGGATCAGCAAGAAAAATATATATTTTGGGTGTTGGGAAAGGTAACTTTGCTTACCATTTTTTACTGAAAGCACACTTTAAGTAGGCCTACTCTGATACCACAGCAAAAACCTACTAGCTTAACTAATAAAGTTCAAACATTATTAAAGGCAAGTGAACGGTCTGTAAAAAATAAAAACAAATAGATGAATTACACACAGAGATAAATAAAATATAGCCTAACAATGTTACAAATAAAGTAAGGTCAAACTGTACTATTCAGGTAGAGAAAAGTAATAATTAAATGTAAAATAAATGTATGTTCACTGTTTAAATTTAAGATTAATCTTTGTTAAAGCTGTTTTGTAGTTTGATTAACATTAATGACATATGAACAACAGCAAGTATTTATAGACTGCTGTCACTTTAAGACCGAATACACGGGTCTAATAATGATACATCCTTCTCTTGTTCTTTTTCTCTTGAGACATAAGTGCTTACGAGAATCCTTGCCGAGATGGGTATTTTTACATAATTTTGTGTAAACTCGAAAGAGGAATCAATTTGGAGTTTGAAATGCGCCTCTCTCTCTCTCTCTGTGCGTGTGTGTGTGCGCTTTTAACATTTACTCTCCTTTCAGAGTCTGAAGCAAAGCATGCTGGGAACTAGAAATATAGAACTCATTCAGTTTGAGTTCTCAGTTATTGAGTTCACATAACTTTTTCTTTTAAGTGCTATGATCTTTCAGTAATATATTATTGAAATGAACTCATTGTGGAAATTGCAGTAATTAGCAAGTGACAACTTCTCACTTTGAGCACACGAATGCGTGTCATTTATTTTTAAAAGGTAAACACAGAAAAAACAAATGGCGCTGACAAGCATCCCACGTCATCACCCATTCAGAGCATTTAAAGGGACCGCAATCCCTGAACAGTCATGAAGAAACACGCTAAGAACAAAGTGCTGCGTTTATAACCAACAGTGTATAGAACTACGCTTAACAACAAAGGTGAATTATGTATGTCACATTCACTACACACGTCCCCCCAGAATTTACCATATGAGAAGAAGAACCAAAGAACCATGTTGGGGGGCTGGGCCAGGTCAATGGGCCTGGCCACGTCCAAGTGAGCCGGTTTAAGGCGGTCAATGAAGAGTCGCTCCCGTTTGCCACTCCTGTCCACCACAAAATGTTTGTCCCCCGTCTCCAGAACACGGAATGGACCCTCTTAGGGCGGGCGTAGCTGTCCCCTGTGGGCATCGTGGCGATTGAAAACATAGTCAGCCGTCTGAAGACCAGCGGGGATGTGTGACTGAGGGAGGCTGTGACAGGAAGTAGGGACAGGAGCGAAAAGCCTCGCATTGTCCAGTAGAGTAGACCGCTGGAGAGTAGCAGACCAAGGAAACCGTGGTGCTAAGTACAAGATCCCCTGGCACCCGCAGCGGCTGTCCATAAACAAGTTCCACGGATGAGGACTGAAGGTTCTCCTTTGGCACAGTCCTGATGCCCAGCATCACCCAAGGGAGCTTGTCGACTCAGTTGCTGTCTTTCAGTCTGGCACGCAGGGCAGCCTTCATTGACTTATGAAAACATTCACAGAGTCCATTAGCCTGCGGATGATATGCTGTCGTGCGGTGGAGTTACACGCCGAGGCTCTGTGCAACAGCGTCCCACAGCTCAGACGTGAACTGCGCACCTCGGTCAGAGGATATGTCTGAAGGGGTGCCGAAACAGGCAACCCAGGTGCCAATAAATGCCCGTGTCATCTCGAAAGACACCACTGACGTCAGTGGCACTGCCTCAGGCCAGTGCGTGGTCATGTCAACCATGGTTAACAGATATGTGAAACCGAGAGAAGGACGGCAGAGGACCGACCAGGTCCACGTTTACATGGTCAAAACGCCTCTCAGGAACCGGGAAAGACTCTAACGGGGCTTTAGTGTGGCGGCGTACTTTGGCCCGTTGACACTCAACACAGGTGTTAGCCCAGTCCCTAACATCCTTCTTGAGGCCGTGCCAAACAAACTTTGCTGCAACCAGTCTCTGTGACGCTTTCGAACCTGGGTGGGAGAGACCATGGATGGCATCAAAAACTTGTCGTCTCCATCCCGAGGGAACGACCAGCCGAGGACTACCTGTGGTGCTGGCATTGCCAAAATAGGAAGTCCGCCACTCGGTTGTTCTTACCGGCAACGTGCTGCAAGTCCATGGTGAACTCTGAAATGTAGGACAGATGCCGTTGCTGGCGGGCAGACCACGGCTCAGCCACCTTGGCCATGGCAAAAGTCAGTGGCTTGTGGTCCACAAAAGCAGTGAAGTGTCGGCCTTCCAGCAGGGAACGAAAGTGTCTGATGGCGAGGTAGAGACCCAGCAGCTCCCGGTCGAAAGTGCTGTTCTTCCGCTCACAGGGGCGCAGCTGACGGCTAAAGAAAGCCAGCGGCTGCCAGGCCGCGCCTACCCACTGCTCGTAGACAGCACCGACAGCGTAGTCCGAGGCGTCCGAGGTGATGGTCGATGGGGGCTGTAGGAGAAGGATGTGCCAGCATGGTAGCGTTCTCTAGGGCTGCCTTAGTGGCAGCAAAAGCTGTGTGTCCACAGTGTGCTTGGGTTTACCTGCTTTGAAGCAATCTCCATTGTTAAAAGCGCTATATAAATGAAGATGACTTGACTTGATTTGAACTTTCAAGGCCGCAAGGGCTGCATGAGCTGAGCGGTTCGAGGGATGAAGTGGTGGTAAAAATTCACCATGCTGAGGAACTCCTGCTGGGATTTGACAGTGAGCGGGCGTGGGAACTGTGTGACTGCCTCCACCTTTGATGGGAGAGGGAGTGCCCCGTCCTTAGTGACTGTGTGTCCTAGGAAGTCAATGGTGGAGAGACCGAACTGGCACTTGGCGGGGTTGACAATTAATCCATGTTGGCTAAGCCGCTCAAAAAGGTTTCGGAGGTGCGCCAGGTGCTGAGACTGGGACGTGCTCGCTACCAGGATGTCATCCCAGTACACAAAAAGGAAAGGCAGGTCCCGCAAAACAGAGTCCATGAGGTGCTGAAAAGATTGGGGGGCGTTTTTAATGCTGAATGTCATGCGCATGAAGTCAAACAGACCAAACGACGTGATCACTGCCGTTTTGGGAATGTCCAGTGGGTGTACCGGCACCCGATGGTATCCCCGGATGAGGTCCACCTTGGAAAAAATCACCTTGCCAGCCAGGTGTGCTGAAAAATCCTGTATGTTTGGGACTGAGTATTGGTCAGGTGCCGTTGCCTCATTAAGCCGCCATTAGTCGCCACACGGGCGCCAGCCACCGCCAGGTTTGGGGACGATGGGGATGGGTAATGCCCACGGGCTGTCGGATCGGCGGACTATGCCCAGGTGTTCCATGTTTGCAAACTCAGCCTTTGCAATGGCAAGCTTGGTCGGGTTGAGGCGTTGAGCACAGGCGTAGATGGGTGGACCAGTAGTGGCGAGATGGTGCTCCACACCATGCTTCACGGCGGATGCAGAGAAAGTGGGCTGAATGAGGGCTGGGAAACTGGCAAGTAGATGGGGGAAATCATCGGAAGCTGAGAGCATGCTAGACAGTCGTATGGAGTCGGCCTCGCTGAGCGTGCACATATAAGAAACAAAACGTGACGGCTTCAATTAAACGGCGGTTCTTTACATCTGCCAACAGTCCATGTGCACACAAAAACCATTGCTGTTACAAAATCCCAGCCGAACTGCTGTCCTTCGAAAACACAATTCGACGTACCTTGTTCTATATGTACGGATGGGGATACCATTGGCAGCTTCAATAGGGAGGCCGTGGCTGTCGGTCACCATATCCAAACGGGATGCAGGCAGGACGCTCCTACGGTCCATGAGCTCGGACGGTTTGCTGTCACCCAGTCCTTGAAGTGAGAAAAGTTGGCTGGCTCTCTCAGCGTCCAACAGTTCAAAACGTTTCAACAGGTGGGCTTTGAGTGCTGCATACTTCTCAGTTGCCGGAGGATTTGTAAGAAGGCTCACCACTCTGGATGCCGTTGAATTTCCGAGAGTTTTGAATTTTGTTTCATATCACAACTGTTCATTCAAAAACCATTTAAATATTAAGCATATTGATAGCGGCTCCATGATGCCTGCAAATTATACACAATATAATTAACCAATATAATAACGAGAGAATGCAAAAGCATTGAAATATATTTTGTCCTCCCATCTCATATTTTTTTCTCCATCACCATGTCCCTTTAGGGACTCCGTAGAATGCGTCATTTGCTTTCCGAACATAGTATTCGGCTCCGGGCACATCCCTAATAAACACCAACTGAAATCTTTGATAGTGTGTTATTAACAGTGCAGAAAGAAAAATAAATATTTCTGTGTTTGTTGCTGAAAGCCTCTTTAATTATTTTCCTCATTTCTGTGTTTCAGGGGTTGATGGTCTGTGGGATTCAGGAGTGAATTACAGCCCTTCATATGTTTGTGCATTAAAGGGATCAACAGTGACAATATCCTGTACTTTAACACATCCTCAGAGTTATAAACTCGCAGAAGGTTTCTGGATCAAACCTGTTGTAACTGATGGAGAATCACCTAATCTGTGTTCAGACCCAGAGACGAGAAGAGGGATTCAGTGTTTGAGTAAAAAAATAAACACTTACAGCATCACTTTGATGAATGTAACAGAAGCTGATAAACACGTCTACTACTGCAGAATTACAGATGCATGGCAGGGAAGATGGACAGTGATTCCTGGATCTTGGCTTGATGTCACAGGTAAAACTAGTGAACTAGCTTTTGAATAAACTGCCATCTGTGCCACAGAAACATCATGTTTATTATATAACTGCTTCAGTTTAGTGTTTTAATATTATCATTGTGTTATTATCACCATGATGCTGATGATGTGAAGACAGTGAATCAGTTGTTGTTGTTGTTGATGATGATGTTGTTGTTGTTGATGTTGTTGTTGTTGTTGATGATGTTGTTGTTGTTGATGATGATGTTGTTGTTGTTGTTGTTGTGTCAGACCTGCAGGTGGAGACACAGCAGAGAGTGAAAGAGGGAGATTCAGTCTCTCTGACATGTAAAAGCAGCTGCTCTCTGCCTGACCAAACAACATTCATCTGGTACAGAAACACACAGATATTAACTGATCGAAGAGTGAATCCGCTTCTTCTGCAGTCAGTCAGTCGTTCTGATGCAGGAAACTATCAATGTGAAATAAGAGGAAATAATCATCATCTGATCTCTCCTGCTGTGTATATTAATGTTGAATGTGAGTACAAACTGATTCATTAATATTAGTGAAATATTACACAGATTATTCAGAATTTAGTTCAGATTTGTTTGGTTATTTCAGGCCCAATCATACAGACTCCATGACATTTTTGTTTATTAGACATTAACCCCTTTACGTACAAAGATCTCCGACGGCCCCAGATTATTGTGGTTCATTCTCCTCACTTCACTCTTATTTGATCTGGACAAACTGAGTATCATTAGAAAGATTAAAGACTCCAGCTTCAGTATTTGACCGCTGTTTATGATAAAACGAGGTTGCTATGACATTAGTTTCTTAATTTGTGTCAGAAGTGCAAAGTAATCAATCTGTAATTTTTTATATTTTGAACAGAATAAAAACACGCACTCATATTCAGTCACGTCTGCTCAGGTTTATTTGTGTTGGCATAGCTTCACTGAACTGCATCTGCTAGCACTCTTAGTCCGTATGTGCGTAGATTGGGAGAAATATTGATTTATTCTCACGTTTGCAAAATAATTTGTCATATAGAATACCATTTCTATTCATTTCCCATTGAATTATGTGATCTGAAGATCTGAAAGAGTGTTCATTCTCTCCTCTTTCCGCTTTGCGTCAGTTATGATCTCAGCGATTTCTCATTCGCTGTACAGCTGTCAATCATCTTGCATGACCATATTCCCTGCTCTTCTGCATGACACTGTCCTGTACACTTCCTCGTTCTGAGCTCCAAGAAGAACAAACCCAAAGAAACATTTCTACACGTGAAACAAGAAGCTAATAAACATACGATTACGATAGAATATGCAATTTGGGGTATTTTCATATTAATATTGCACTGTAAAACCTAACAGTAATTTTTACTCAATTAAATTGAGTTCACTGCACTCAAATAATACTGAAACTTGAAGTAGCTTGAATGACTGAAACAGAACTTAAACTGAATGAGTTATAGAACATTTCTAGATCCCAGAATGATAATTGCATAATAATTGTATAGTTAAGTTAATTAATCATCAATTAAGTGATGATTGCTCATTAGTGATGAACACCTGCTGTTAACAAGCAGAATCACTGAAGGAAAGAGAAACACAAGAAATACAAGGTTTAAGGTCACCATGATGGAGATCAGCGTTTGCTTTAGTTGGGCTCTTGAACCTTGACATTTGAGTACAAGTTTTTCTTTGGCTGCTGTAATTGAATGTTTATGACACATTTGTTATGGCACAAAAGTCAAGGAAAAGTATGATCGGGTGATGATGGTCAAGGTTTGATGATGACAATCATCACTTAATGACTTGATTCACTGATCTCATTCAGAGTCTAATCTCTGATTATATTATTAGTTGTATTAAAAAAATTCTACAATATGATTATCATTTATTAATGTTATCAGATAGTATTACGGATTTTACAGAAAATGTACTTATTACCAAAACTAACACAGATATCAAGAATCAGCATATGAATATCAACAATGGTGACCATTAAAAAACGATTCATACTGCAATGCATGCTGGGTACTACCATACTACAAACCTTATCCATGGCTCCCAGCATGCATTGCAGCATGAATAGTTTTTTAATGGTCTTGTGTTTCTCTTTCCTTCAGTGATGTTAACAGCAGGTGTTCATCATTAATGCTCAACAATCACTTAATTAATCACTTAATTTCTTGACTGCAATATCTACTTTTAGTGAACTCAACTGAAATAAGTACTCATAACTATTGTTTTTTTATAAACTTACATGAATTGAGGCAATCGGTTTCCTCAAATGAAATAAGTTAGTTTAACTCATTGGATTTGACTTTGTGTGTGATATTGTGAGCTAGCAGTAACGGCAAGTGCTCTGAGTTCATTTAAAGTTTGTCATTTCACTGTTTTTACTCAATAAAGTGAAGTTTCAGCTATATACAGTATTAAATGCAGTGTAAAGTTTAATTGTGTTTTAAGAAATATTATTGTTTTTGTGAACTCGAATAAAATAAGTTCAGAGTACTCATAACTATTGTTTTTTATAAACTTAAATGAATTGAGGCAATCGGTTTCCTCAAATGAAATGAGTTAGCTTAACTTGTTTTTACAGTGTGGATGTTTACATTATAAATGCTAAGAAGGTGTAGCCTGCTTACTGTACATGCATATAAAAGGTTAAAATAACCTATTTCAACATCATTATGATTAAAATTCACATTAGATCGTGATCGGAAGTTAATACAAAAACTCAATGATTGTTTAAAGTGAGTTTTGAGTAAAAGTGTAATATTAATCTTTTAAACTGTGTTATGTAGCTTGATGCTAATTGTAGCTCGACTGCTCCTGCTGGGCCATGAGCTTTTATTCCATAATCTAATTTGTTATAGAATTCACATAAGGTCTAAAGCTTATGCTTATTTTTGTTTTATAGAAAGACTTCAGTTAATATGTGTATTAGTGGGATCGAAGTGGTGTAGATGCACTGTAAAACCTTGCTGTAAAAAAATGGCTACTTAAAATTCTACTTAAAGATAAATGTCAGTAATATAATAAAGATAATGAAAGAAGGTCATGGCTTGAATAAAGTAATTATTTTCATATTTTATATATATTTTATGTAGATCCTCCAAAGAGCGTCTCAGCATCCATAAATGGGTCTGATGTAATAGTGGAGGGAGATTCAGTGACTCTGAACTGCAGCAGTGACTCAAACCCTCCTGCTCTGAACTTCAGCTGGTTTAAGGAGAATGAAACCTCAGCTGTTGGATCTGGACAGAGTTTCAGCATCTCCAGCTTTAACTCCAGTTTCAGTGGACGCTTCTACTGTGAGGCTCAGAATAAATATGGATCTCGGAGATCAGCGTCTGTTTCACTCACTGTTAAAGGTATTCAAACAGACACTTTCAGTTTCTTCTGTCCCGTGTGTGAAATGATCTTCATGATCATCTTGTTTCAGGGGTTCAGAGAGATGCTCTGCTCACAGTTTCTGGGATCGTGGCGGGATGTGGAGGACTGATCTTCATCATCATCATCGTGTTCATAAAGTGAGTGAATGTTGAGCAGCTCCTGCATTAAATTCTTCAAAAAAATTAACATAAATAAATTACTTTTCAGTACTTTCAAACAAAAACATGTTTTCTCCAGGATGAAGAGGAGAGACGGTGGATCTGAAGTCATCAGACAAAATCAGGCCAGTTTGATGATAATACATATCTGAATCTACAATGACATGGATATTATATTTAACTACAAAATACAAGACTTACAAGATCATGTACTGCCAAATATTTTACATGAAGACAATCTGGAAAACATCATATAACTCACAGTCACATGTGTTTCTGAATGATCGATCTGTTGTTAGATCTGTGTGATATTTTATTTGATGAAACTGCAGGAGGATCACGTTGACAGATCAGCAGAAACGGCTTTGACCAATGACGATCCACTGTATTCACTAGTGTCAGCCAATCAGAGGGAGGATCTGTATTCCAACATCACAGCAAAGAAACCCGAACGCTCTGGGAGAAAACAAACAGAAACAGATTCTGCAGATGTTACAGAGGTTCTGTATGCCAGTGTCCATCACTTCAAGAACAAAGACATGAAGACTGAAGAGTACGACTGCATCGAGACGCATCTTCCGTCTGAAGCCAACAGGTGAGAAACCATTCATTTGAAGCCAAATAACACATTTTCAGCGCTTAATCAGAGCTCTTGTCTTTATGTTGTTAAGATGATGGATTGTCACCTCTTGAAATGCCACATTATTTTTGTTTCATTTCTCCCCAGATCTGAGGATGTGATCTACAGCTCAGTCAAGTAAAGATCATGTGATCAGAGCCGCTTCCTAATGATGCTGATGGGAGACCTGGGTTTGAGTCCAGCTCAGGTCATGTTCCCATCTCACTGTCCTCTTCACTGTCAGAAATAGGGGTACAGTACACAGCAAAATCCCCAGTGTTAAATTAACACTGCTCAGTGTTTATATGAGTCCACACTCTTCTTCGTCCGAAAATGACCGAAAACGTTTACATTTTGAATTGTTTCATTTTTTTGCTTCATCGGATGGGGGTGAAACTTGGTGACTTTTGTTGTATTACCTATATGAACACACAAAAAAAATCAAGGAGATGATTCTGATATGTTAAAGGGTCGTAAAAAAAAAAGTCACACTTAGCTTCCTCCCGGTCAAAAACGGGCGACATAGGAAATGAATGGGAAATATGAAAAAATAGGAAAACTCAGGGAAACTTTTGGTGGTACAAGCTACAGATCAGCCACTGTGCAGAAAAAAAATGTACAGCAATGAAGGGGTGACACTCTAAAACATCAAGAGTGCAAATAAGACCCCCCCCCCCCCCCCACACACACACACACACCCACGCACACAAACACACACACACACAGATATACTGGCAAGACTGCAACCGCAAATTTGTAGAATATGCAAAATAAAATCAATAAATGAAAAATAAAATCTCGCTCAAACGCACACACACACACACACACACACAGAGAGAGAGAGAGAGAGAGAGAGAGAGAGAGAGAGAGAGAGAGAGAGAGAGAGAGAGAGAGAGAGATTAACTGGTAAGACTGCAACAGCAAATTTTGAGAATATGCAAAAATAAATAAATAACAAATACCAATTTATTGCTAAATGTCTGTATAAAGTGTTTTGAATTATCACTAACCATCCCTTATTTTGTTTAATTATTTGAATGATCAAATACTGAGTAACAAAAATGTTTGCATTGTGTTCCCTTTCTAATGAAATGCTATAGTTTGATTTTAATCATAATGCGAAACCTAAAACTTATCTAAAAAAAATTGTTAAAAAAATAAAGTAGTCTTTTAGAATATCTAAATGTATATCTAAATTTAAAAAACGAATAAGATAGAGAAATCATGTCTAAAACAACAAAAGGAATCAAAAAGCCTTTCTATGTATTTATATAGGAAGCTATAGGCAGCCTACAGGCTGGTACAGGACATTGCACACATTTAACTATTTTTAAAGCCACTAGATGGCGCTCTTCTACTTGAACAATTTTTTTTTTTTTTAGGCAGGCACTCTATTTTGATGTGAAATGTTGCATTTATTGAAAAATAAATTAAATAAATATAAAATAAAAATATATATATTAATTCTAATGGAAAAAATAGCTCATAAAAATTATATAATTACTGCAAAGTATCATAAAAAATTCAAAAAATTCTAAATAATAATCAGAAAATATTATAGAACAAAACAATATTTGATTGGTTATCCTGGGAAAAAGTAAAGTAACATTTTAAGGCTTCGTCCTTTTTTGACCGGGAGGAAGCTAAGTATAACCCATTTACGAAGAAGCCCAGAGGGTTAAATGAACACTGAAGCAGTGCTAAAGTTAATGAGATAATTAAGTGATTAGTTGAGTGAAAATTGAGCATTATCGAAGACACCTGATGTTAACAAGCAGAATCACTGAAGGAGAAAATCGTAATTGGTATGTTACCATTATGGAGATCAGTGTTTGCTTTAGTTGGGCTCTTGACCCTTAAGTCTTTAACTTTAGTTCTTTGTTTGGCTGCTGTACCTGAGTTATAACAGCCAGATGAACAAAGAGAAAATGTGATTTGATGGTGTTGGTTGTGTTTTAATATTATCATTCTCTCACAATCATTTGACCTGAATAGAGCCCAATTTCTGAGTTACATTTACTTTATTGATTATAGCAGCACTGTCCTTGAAAATCATAATATTTGCAACTTTTACAATGTAATCCAAATAATTTCTTAAAACTTAATCACATACAAAACTTTTTCTTTTCTTTTTTAAACAGACATCAAGAACCAGCCTGTGACTGGTGACAATTATAAAGCATTTTGCAGTGTATTCTGGATGCCACCAATCAAATCTCATTCATGGCTCCCATAATGCATTGCTGCATGAATAAATAATGAGCTTATGTTCAGAGGTCATCTGTTTGTTACCATTGTTGAGATTCATACGCTAATTCTTGATGTCTGTATGTGCCTACCTGAAATACTTTTTGAGGTGTTTTTTTGTGTGTAATGATTTGATCATTTGGATTCAATTGAAAAGGCTAAAAAAATGCATACTCTACAATGACAGTGCTGCTATAATCCATAAGGTAATCTTAACTCTGAAATTATGCTCTCAATGAGTTCAGTGATTCAGGCCAAATATTGATTATGTTAAAACACAACCAAACACCATCATATCACCTTTTCTCTTTGTTCACCAGACAGGTATAACTCAAGTATAGCAGTCAAACAAAGAACTAAAGTTAATGATGTAAGGGTCAAGAGCCCAACTAAAGCAAACACTGAGCTCCATAATGGTAACATACCAATTACGATTTTCTCCTTCAGTGATTCTGCTTGTTAACATCAGGTGTCGTCGATAATGCTCAATTATCAATCAAATAAATAATTAAATTATCTCATTAACTTTAACACTGCTTCAGTGTTCATTGAACACTCTCTGAGTGTGGATTCATATAAAGACTGAGCAGTGTTAATTTAACACTGGTGATTTTGCTGTGTAGGAGTCTATTTCTGTCCCCCAAGGTACATATATGTACCTTTTTGAGGGTCAAAAAGGTACATATATGTCCCCAAGCATTAAAAGGTACATATATATATCGTTTTTTTAAAGGTTAAGGTACAATATCAAAAGACAGCCTCTGCTAAGTAATTTTTTTTTGTAAAAAAATAGTAAAAAAAACAAAACAAAGGTTTTAAGGATACCTTAATCATTTAAGGTAGATTTTAACTTATCACTATATTTAAGTAGCCTTGAAATAAAGGAAATAAAAGTTTTGTAAGTCAATTTACTGATATTAAATCATTATAACACAGCAAAAACTCCAGTGTTAAATTAACTCTCCTGGGAGTTTATTTGGCTCCAGACTCAAGAGTGTTAAAGTGTTAAAATATGAATGTTAAATTAACAATCAAGATTGTTAAAGTTAATGAGCTCATTAAGTGATTCACTGAGTGATGATTGACCATTATTGAAGACACCTGATGTTAACAAGTAGGATCACTGAAGGATAAAAAAAAAAAAACACCGTTATGGTGATCAGTGTTTGCTTTAGTTGGGCTCTTGACCCTTAAATTGTTAACATTATATTGTTTTTCTCTGTTGCATCTGAGTTATAACTGCCAGATGAACAAAGAGAAATGTTGGTCAGGTGGTGTTGGTTATGTTTTAACAATCATAATTTTACCTGAATCACTGAACTCATTTAAAGTCTAATCACTGACTTAAATGTACATTGTTGATTACAGCAGCCTGTTATTCTACAGAATAAGATCCAGAATTTTCTAATCGTAAGGATTTCTTACGTTTTTCTGATAAAAACAAATCTTTATTTTAGGCACACACAGACATCAAGAATCAGTGTATGAATCTCAACAATGGTGACAAAAAGAATATTCAATTATGGAAAGAAAATTAGTAAAACAATTCGGATCATAATTTATTCATACCGCAATGCATGATGAGAGCCATGAATGAGTTTTGATTGGTAGCACCCAGAATGTCCTGCAACATGCTTTATTATTGTCACCATTGTTGAGATTCACAGGCTGATTATTGATGTCAGTGTGTCTACATAAAATATTTTTTTTAAAGTCTTTTGATTAGAACAACTTTTAAGAAATATTTTGGATTATATTGAAAATGCTGGAAATCATTTGCTGTGGAATCACAGACTGCTGTAATCAACAATATATATTTAAGTCTGAGATTAGATTCTAAATGAGTTCAGTGATTCAGGCAAAGTATGATTATGTCAAAACATGATCAACACGTCCTGATCACCTTTTCTCTTTGTTCATCTGGCAGTTATAGCTCAGATACAACAGCCAAACAAAATCTAAAATTAATGATTTAAGGGTCAAGAGCCCAACTAGAGCAAACACTGATCACCATAACGGTGTCTTAAAAAAATATATATTTTCTCCTTCAGTGATTCTGCTTGTTAACATCAGGTGTCTTCAATAATGGTCAATCATCCCTCAATGAATCACTCATTTAGGTCATTAACTTTAACACTCTTGAGTGTTAATTGAACACTCATATTTTAACACTTTAACACTCTTGAGTCTGGAGTCATATAAACTCCCAGGAGAGTTAAATTAACACTGGAGGTTGGATCTCAAGGTACATATATGTACCTTTTTGAGGGTCAAAAAGCATTAAAAGGTACATATATGTACCGTTTCTTTTAAAGGTTAAGATACAATATTGCAGTGGTTCTCAACTCCAGTTCTCGCGACCCACTGCAGTGCACATTGTGTATGTCTCCCTTATTTAACACACCTGATTCAGATCCTCAGCTCGTTAGGTTAGACTATCCTAACGAGCTGAGGATCTGAATCAGGTGTGTTAAATAAAGCCCCGTTCACACTACACGCGACTTTGTCGCTGCAAGTCGCCAGCCGCTGGCGATGAGGTCGCTAGTGGGCGTTCCCACTACTGGTTGACTAGTATGACATCCAAAAGACAGCGAATCAGGTTTCTTGCCATCCATCACTGCAGGCCCAGGGGCTGAGGAGAAGGATCACGTGCGCTCCACTCCTATTGGTTGTCGCTCGCGAAAATCGCTCTTCATTTGCATAAAGTTAAAAACTTTGTCGCGTCGCTAGACACGCCCCATCTAGTCGCCAACGGTCGCTGTCGCGCGTGTCGCCGGAAGTCGCCCGCTCACCATTGAAATGAATGGTATCGCGTCGCTTGGTCGCGTGTAGTGTGAACGGGGCTTAAGGGAGACATACACAATACGCAGGGCAGTGGGTCGCGAGGACTGGAGTTGAGAACCACTGCAATATTGTACGCTTGAGGGTACAGCCCCAATGACAAGCCATTGTACCCCTAAAGGTACAATTATGTACTTTATTTTCTGAGACTGTACGTAGAGCCAGCCCTGATTGGCTGCTTGAATCTCAATTTAAAAGAACGTCCAGTTTTCGGTCTTTACTTCTTTTGGCCATCGGTGTAGAAGAAGTCAGAGCACGGTTACTCATGGTTCTTACAGGGCTTTCAACCGAGGAGGTCCTTCAGAAAATATCAGAAGCAGGCATAGAAGTAACCGACGTCGAGATGAAAGGAAAAGAAACGGACTTTCAGGCAAATGACTCTTACTCAGATGATAATCGTTTATATGTCACAGTTAGACATTGAGTTTAAAATGAAATGTTGGAAAATGTGAAAATTAAAAGGATTTAATAATTTCTGATTTTAATTCAGCGTGTGTGTAATATATATATATATATATATATAAATCTCATTATAGGTCCATTTTTGGTACAAGACTGGTCTCTTAAGGTACAAATCACAAGGGTACAAATATGTACCCTATGCCAAGGGTACAATATGAGGGTACAGCCCCAGTGACAAGCCATTGTACCCCTAAAGGTACAATTATGTACTTTATTTTCTGAGAGTGTTGATTTCAGCTCTACACGTTTATGGGACTGTTTTACTGTTTAGACATGAATTATGTTCCCTTCACTAACAGCCTTGTGGAAGGGCCCTTTGTGAAGAGATCCAGTTGTTCACTTTCAGTTGGAAAAACCCTAGTTTTCTGTGGAAAACCCCTACAAATTGCGTTCGCTTCCCGAAATGCCTTTCAAGTGGGCAAAAACGCTGTTTGTAATTTGCCCCAAGTTCCAGACAAACCAGTCAACGGAAACAACTGACAGACAAACAGTGGTTAGAAAAACAGAATTGAGGAAATGTTCCTTGTAGGGCTGGGCGATATATCGCACAATATTGTTATGCACATCTTTTCAGTAAAGCCGGTTCTTTGATTAGTAGTAAATCGCCTTCACCTGCTTTCAGATGGAAGATATGATGCAGATATGAGTGTTAAATTAACACTCAAGAGTGTTAAAGTTAATGAGATAATTAAGTGATTAATTTAGTGATGATTGAGCATTATTGAAGACACCTGATGTTATCAAGCAGAATCACTGAAGGAGAAAATCACAAATTGTAAGCCATCGATCAGTGTTTGCTTTAGTTGGGCTCTTGATCCTTATACTTTAAGTTTAAATGTTGTTTGCCTGCTGTTATTGATTTATAACAGTCAAATGAACAAAGAAAAGTGTGATCTGATACTTATTGAGATAGTTTGGTTTACCTCATTAGCTACAGCCTTGTTGATTCTACAGTATATGATTATCAGTATTTTCTTATAATCAAAAATATTTAACAAACATTGTTCTGATCAAAACACTTTCAAATGGATTTAATTAGAAACACAGACATCAATAATCAGCCTGTGAATCTCAACAATGGTGACAATAATAATGCATGTTGCAGTGGCTGCCACCAATCACAACTCATTAATGGCTCCCATCATGCATTGTGGTATGAATAAATTATGTTGAGATGCACCTTTGTTGAGATGCATTGACTGAATCTTGATGTTTGTGTGTGCCTAATAGAAAGATTTTTTTTAAAACAACTTTTAAGAAAACCTTTATATTATATCTAAAATTCTGGATATTTATACAGAATCATAGTTATACTGTAACCAACAGCATAAATCACAAACATAAAGATCAAATGATGATTGTCATAATATAACCAACACCATTAGATCACTTTTTTTCTTTGTTCATCTGGCAGTTATAACTCAGATACAACAGCCAAACAAAATCTAAAGTTAATACTCTAAGGGTCAAGAGCAGTGGCGGCTCCAGACAATTTTGATTGGGGGGGCAATGGGGGGTCTCATGAAAACCAACCAAAAATACAGTGGACTGCATATTGCTGCTACTTAACAACAAAAACAACACAGCATATCAACTATTTTGTTTTTAATTAATTAATCAATTGCAGTTTGCAAACAATATGCTCGAACTTTAATTGCCATCCTCCAATTCCTCGGTGTCCTCTGTTTCTAGTCTTTACTAAGAAATCCTATGACACATTATTTACAAAATCTTCTGCAGGACAGTTCAATTCTTTACAATAATATAATATATTATGAAAAAAAATTAAACTGTTACACTGAGATGGTTTAGGAAAACCATAAAGTGTTTTTGTACAGTCTATTAATTGTACAGGCAGCATTAAACCATCAAAGTTAAATGATTGTTTATAGCTTACGAATTTCCTAGCCTATATTTTCTTTAGCAGGGGGTTTCAAACTTTTTAATGGCAATGAGCCCTAAACAATACCCTTGTGAGATTCTTTATTTAGGCTTATAATATAATAAAATATATTGAAGTATTTGAAGTGATATAATATATCAGTTTAAATGCTTCAATTTGTTTTCATATTATATTATTATAATATGAAAACAAACTGAAGCATTTACTGTAGCTAGATCTAATAGCTAAATATTTTCAAGAAAATTGAATATGTGAACTCTTTTATAGTAGCCTAATCTAACCATGCCTGAAACTAGTACCTACGTAAACTAATGATGTATTTTGAGTTCGCACGCGGGTGGTTGTGTAATTGTTACCGTTCTGTATCCATCATCCGTTATTTCCACCACTTTAATCAAACCACTCTTCTTTAAAACATGATATTGTGATTTTATTTCACATGTCTTTGCGTTTCTCGTCGCCTCTCGTATTGAGATATTTGGTCCGCACACACGACTCACTGCCAATCACACGCGCTCACATCATTCTCTTTCTTTGAAACCTGTTAACTGCACTCACCAGTTTGAGCACTGCAATTATTTCTCACATACAATCAAATGGATTTCCCCACACATTTCGCGTCAGTCCTCTGCGTGGCATATTATTCTTTTCTGCACGGCCGCGGCATCAGAAGTGCACGACCGCGCACGCGCGCAGCTTAGAGGGAACGTGATTCTTATGTTTATATATTTTGTATGTCGAATAAATTATTAATTATTATTGTTGTGCGTAGTTTGAAGATAAACATTTTTAAATATTTATCCCGGATATATTTTTTAATCAGGAAGGGGGTGGGGGGTCAAATGGGGAGTCAAAGCATTTTTTGGGAGGGTCTTGAGAAGTCTTGGCGCCAGGGATGGAAATTAGCACCCGCCACCAGCCAAATGCGGGTGATTTTGTGTTGTGGCGGGTAAACTCGCTTCACCTACCGGCCACCGTGGCGGGTAAATAAAAATAGCATACTGTTTCACCCGGACGGCGGACACTTTTAGAGGAGGCACACCTTCAAACAAAAATGTGGCGTTACATAGCAGGCGTAGAGGTCTGCAGAGAAAACATCATGGTGCGTTCACACCAGACGAGAATAGAGCGTCTGGCGCGAGTGATTTCATGGTTAAGTCAATGCAAAGACGCGTTACGCGCGTAAAAAATTCCTGCTGTGCGAATGAGGTGTAGAGCGCGCCGTGGTAGATGCGAATACGCCTCATTCGCGCGGCAAGTTCGAGCGTCTGACGCGTTCCGCGCGCATGATTTTATTGAGTGCTTTTGTGCATTCATGTGTTTGACGCGAATTCGCGTCTGCCGCCCGAGTTGAAAAATCTGAACTTTGGCGTCAATTCGCGCCGCGTTAACCAATCAGGAGCCTAGCTGCTGTCACGTGGTGAAGTATCTGGATGTTTCAATAAATTATTTTGTACTAAATGCCTGATGTGGTTCTAATGCACAACAAAGCAAATATTTTATCACATAAAACATATTCATTTGACATATTCATGAGACATATTCATTTTGTATTGAATGCTATTTATTCCATTTCATATCTAGATTATATTAAATATTATTATAATGTAAAGGCAACCAACATACTATAGCTCATAAATCCTTGTATGGAGAGTGTTGTGTGAGAGAAAAAAAAAATCACAGGACAGGTTAATTACTTTTGGAGGCTGGCTCAATTTATCATCAAAACAAAAATAAATGACGGATTAGGTGGATGAGGCCGAGGGTGAGAGAAAGAGAAAATGTCAGTATTTCATTGAGACTTTAGATTAAATAAACTGCTTAAGTATTCTTGTAGTATTAATTTTCACATGCAGTTACACATTGTCGGTTAAAAACAAGAAAGTGGCTGGTAAAAACATTGAGTGGCTGGTAGATTTTAAAATCCACCAGCCACAGTGGCCGGTGGACAAAAAAGTTAATTTCCATCCCTGCTTGGCGCCGCCGCTGGTCAAGAGCCCAACTAAAGCAAACAATGATCGCCATAACGGTGGCTTACAATTTTAGATTTTCTCCTTCTTTAGATGCTCAATCATCACTCAATTAATCACTTAATTATCTCATTAACTTTAACACTCTCTTGAGTGTGGACTCATATACACCCAGGAGTGTTAATTTAACACTGGAGTTTTTGCTGTGTACAAAGAGCCGTAGTTAACTGACAAGCTGAGCCATATCGCATTAAATATCGCTGGCGAAACGTCCGTGATATTAGTGCGATTTGGCTCAGCTTGTCAGTTAACTACGGCTCTTTGTAGTAAATGCCGCTCCATCTGAAAGCAGGTGAAGGCGATTTACTACTAATCAAGGAACCGGCTTTACTGACAAAATGCGCATAACAATATCGTGCGATATATCGCCCAGCCCTAGTTTCGTCATCGTCACACTCCAGCACAGTAGGTGGTTGCATGACTTATTTGTAATATTATTTTCATTGTTTGTTTGTATAAAGTACCAGTGTGATCTTGTTAGTTGTGTTTTATGCAAATCAAGGTAAAACCAAAGACGTTGACTTTGGTAAAACTGAGTTTTATGTCACTAGTGCTGCGTCCCAATTCGCATACTCTCCGTCCTAAATAGTATTCGAAAATAGAATTAGTACGTCCCAAATCGTAGTATGTTGAAATGAGTGTCCCAAAGAGACCCGGATGGTCTACTATATCCGGTCAGAATACGAAGTGCAGATCGATGCGCACTCTAATGGCTGATATTGCCCACAACCCATCGCGCGTTGGACGAGGATTCGGTTAGAACTACAAAAACGAGTGAAAAGCAGTGTTGCCAACTTAGCGACTTTGTCGCTATTTTTAGCGACTTTTCAGACCCCTTTAGCAAAATTTTTTTTAAAAAGCGACTAGCGACAAATCTAGCGACTTTTTACACAAACCTCAGTAATCTCCAGATGTTGCCAGTACTGTCCTGCGAGCGCGAGGTCTTGCCTTCTCCCGGCCGTCTCTCTCTCTGACGGCGTCTACCTTGTTCAGTGAATGGCTGAGACGAGCACATTCATGTGTTGAGCGCGCGCCAGTTTTTTTTGTCACTTATCTGCTTCTCTTTTGTTTTATTTTTAAAGAGTTTTGTTTGACCATTTTAATTCCGTTCTTTTCTTGTGCTTATTACTTGTAATACTCACTATCACAGAGTTTTCACCCAGTTCCCGAACTCTCTCAATTCAGATAATTTTACACATATAAAAAAATTTAGTCATTCACTAGATATCATAGCTAGCCTACTTGTTCTACTGTCTGACAAAAATAATATAGGTAATGAGAACAGCTTTATTGCACATTCATATTATATTATATTAAAATACAGAATGTGAGCATGAATTTAGAGAGAAAACACATTAGGCATGGCAGAACGCAAGTACGACGCGATGACGTCATGAATATGCTAATTAGCGTATGACGTCATCTAGCGACATTTAGCAACTTTTAGGGAAGGCGTTAGCTACTTTCCTTAGAAAATAGTTGGCAACAGTGGTGAAAAGTGTTCAAAAACTACAGACATGGACAGGGCAGGACTTAGAGGGCTGGGGGCCCCTGGGCTTGAGTTTATGTTTGGGCCCTATACGCTACAAACATCATTATGGAGTAGCACACATTACACAAAATAATATTAAATAGTCATTATTATACAATATAATGCAGGATGTGCTCTCTAGGTTGAAAGAAGATCAAAACTCTAATAATAAAGCCAAGAGAAAACAGTATTTTTTAAATTCATTGTCATAGCTATCTGTCAGATTCTTAAATTTAGTCAACAAATTTAAATAAAATGCAAAGACACGGTGTATGGCTTATTATGACCAAATAAAAGGAAGTCGGTATCAATAAAATCCATTTTTGGATTGACACAGGCTGTTTAGACATGGCATGTATAGATTTAGACAGCAAATTATAATTGCATAAATTATGTTAAGAGATTGATGTTTTAAATATAAAAATTTTAATGTAGAAATATGAAATGATTGAAAAAAATTAACTACAGTATGAAACCATTTTAACTATCAAACTAACACCACCAGTAGGTGGCGGCAAGTCTCCATCTTAATGAGGGAGTTGAATCCTTTATTCAACCGATTCTTCCAAAAATCCTAATTCGTTTAACCTATAGCAAACGACTGTATTTACGAATGGGTAGCCTAATTGAATCATTTACTCGTCTGATTCGGTCAAAAATGAAGATTTTTTGAGGAACAAAACACGTGTTACTCAGAGACGCAGTGGTTCTGCTGTTTGTTCTGTTTTCTTTGACGGAGCAAAAACCGAATGTATCTATAAAAGTTACTCAGTAACTTTATTGAACTGTTGTAGCCTATAAATGTCACATTTGCGATTGTGCAGATGTTCGGAAAATCATCACTCTTTCTGGTGTGATAACTCACATAGGCTCGTGTTATAATTAAATAAAAAGGGAACTCGATCGTTAGGCCTAAATGTTTTTTTTTTTTTATCATTTTGATGACATAGACTACGGCAGTGGAGAGAGCGCTCAAAATTCTCCAGAGCACATAGTTTAGTGAAAATTTTTTATAGAAATTATCATTTTCTGTAAAGCAATGAGACGTAAACATATGAGAATTTGTCAAGATTTTTCTAAATGTGCGCTCTTTTGGACTAAAAGCCTAATTGAAGCTGTTTCAAGTAGCCGATCGCAATGGAGCAGCTGCAGATCAACACGCGTGTTATTCTTTGTGAAATAAAGATAGCTAAATATCAGGTTGCGCCGTTTGATTATGGCCGCGAAGCTCCCGGTCGGAGGATATTAAGGCCCTATTAAGGCTCTATATTAGATTGAATGGAGGATTTTAACTGTGACGAGATGATTGACAGGCCAGTTTATGGTGACAGGATGCACGCGACAGATCTGTCCGACCGTTAAAGGTGAACTCAGTAACTTTTTTACCTGAACCGAACAGCTTTGGAGTCATTGTAATGTTTATATTACTGATTTCGTGTTGAATGGTGGTCGTCTCGCACCCCCCTGGTGCCTGTGAGCCGCAAAATCACACTTGCAACTTTGGGCCGGCGAGCCGCCGGCCTCAGTGTTAGGAAGTATCGTGTGATATCAGGTCTCGCGAGGTAACGAATTGCTTTACGGCAAAAAACAGATCTGATAAAATTCTGATAAAATGAGCATCAAACAGAAATAACCCGGCGCCGTATACATGTGGTGTTCGAGACGCAGGGCGCGCGCAGCTCTTAAAGGGGCCATACCTTATTTCCACTCGTTACAGCGCAGAGTTGTATAAAGTAGAAGTAGAAGTACAGAAAAAGTAGAAATCCTGCCATGTGTTTATTCCAGCCATGAACTGATTGACAGTTGATTTCAGCTGATTTCTGTCTCCTGACTGAAAAACTGCTAATAAGCAAATCCAGGTGATTGGAACAAAATACTGAGGCGGACTTTTACTTTCTGAACCTGGACTTTACTCCTCTGAAGAGAACAGAAAAAGAAACGAGCAGAAACACAAGAACTACAACTGACTTCAGACACAGTCTTGAAAACCCAGAAAAGAAGACATTCAATCTCTGAAGATCTCAGCAGAGGAGGATTAAACAACTCCACAAACAGCATTACCAGCTTCACTTATTACTAACCAGACTAACTTTATTTCTGTCAGACTTCTACAGAAGATTTTATTGAGAATTAACAGAGGTTTCATTTCAACAGAGGAATCACTGAAGGAGAAAATCGTAATTGGTATGTTACCGTTATAGAGATCAGTGTTTGCTTTAGTTGCGCTCTTGACCCTTACATGATTAACTTCAGATCTTTGATTGGCTGCTGTACCTGAGTTTCAACATCCAGATGAACAAAGAGAAAAGGTCGCATAATGGTGTTTGATGTTTTGAACATTATAATTATATCGCAATCATATAACCTGAGTAGAGCCTAATTAACGAGTTAAATTTATTTGATTGATTATAGCAGCACGGTCCTTGATAATCATAATATTTGTAACTTTTACAATGTAATTCAAATCTTTCTTAAAATTTAATCACATACAAAGTTTATTTTTTATTTTTTTAAGACATGAAGAATCAGCCTGTGAATCTCAATAATGGTGACAATTATAAAGCATTTTGCAGTGTATTCTGGATGCCACCAATCAAAACTCATTCATGGCTCCCATCATGCATTGCTGCATTAATAAATAATGAGCTTATGTTCAGCCGTTGTTAAGATTCATACGCTGATTGTTGATGTCTGTGTGTATCATCATAATTTTTTTTTTTTGTTCTCATGTTTTTTAAAGTCTACTAACTTATTGTTATAATATTGCTGGATCTCATGATGCAGTTACAGGTTGTTTTTTTTGATAATAATTTGTCAAAATAATTATTAAATTCAAATACCACAGTGAATCAGGCTTTTTCATGATGATTACAAAACCATCACCAGGTAACCTTCATCACCTGATCCCGTTCAATTTTGTTACTGTATATGTGTTTGACAAACACACTGTCACAGCAGTCAAAAGAGATCATATATCTAATATGAGTAAAGAGCCTGGCTAATGGAAACACTAATCACTGTTATGGTGACTTCAAATGAAACTGAGTTTAACCTCTGTTAAATAAAAATAAAAACTTCTGTAGAAGTCTGACAGAAATAAAGTCAGTCTGGTTAGTAATAAGTGAAGCTGGTAATGCTGTTTGTGGAGTTGTTTAATCCTCCTCTGCTGAGATCTTCAGATTTAATGTCTTCTCTTCAGTTGATTTCATCTAAGACTGTGTCGTCTCTTTTTCTGTTCTCTTCAGAGGAGTAAAGTCCAGGTTCAGAAAGTAAAAGTCCGCCTCAGTATTTTGTTCCAATCACCCGGATTTGCTTATTAGCAGTTTTTCAGTCAGGAGACAGAAATCAACTGAAATCAACTGTCAATCAGTTCATGGCTGGAAGTAAGACATGGCAGAATTTCTACTTTCTACTTCTACTTTATACAACTCTGTTACAGCGTCCATCCTACTGAACAGGTACCGGTGTACAGGGGGAGGGGATCCGGCCGTGAGTGCGAGCCATCTCTGCGTGAGTGCTATTCACGACAGTACAAGTACTCCACAGCGACTCTAGGGGTCGCTGTTTGACAAAAACGGAATTCTTACTTAGTTCTACTTTAAAGATGACGAAGTAGTATATCCCAAAGCTTGCCTATTTGCTACACACTCAAAAGTATGTACTTTTTCTTCACAAAAAGAGTACATACTTTTAGGGCGTAGTATAAGTAGGCGAATTGGGATGCAGCCTAGGATTCATTTTAACCTCCAGTATGAAGTTTCAGAGCAAAATGACCACATTTACAACTAACATTTTGTCATCATTTTATTTACCGTCCGAAGCGTTACCCAGACAGCACGTCTCTGAGATGTACGTGTGCTATCAGGGAATGGTGATATGTTTCTAAAGTGTGACATGGCATCCAATTAGATATGAATATGTAACAGTTAAATGTGTTTTTGCTTACTGTGTATCGAGTCTTAAGCCTCCATGTTACTGATATCATCCAATGAATTATATAATAAACAGATTTTAGTCAGGTTTTGAGTCCAAATTAAATGTTTGTTTGGTTTTGTTTTCTCATTGCCTTTGGCCTCAAAAGTGGATTTAGATGATCTTAGTTCAATTTCCATAACGTTGAAACTGCTAAAACAAGTCAGTGTGTTTGATACGTGTCCTCACTGTGTTTTTTGTGTGCAGTTTTTAGGTTATAGTATAATCAGGATGCAGGATTGACGACACATTGACTGTCAGATGAAGCAAAATAACCAGCTATTGTCCTAAAAGTACCAGTATTTGGCTGGTGACGGTGTTCATTTCCCATCCTGGCTGTATAAAGCTTGATTTATTTTACATACGTACATTTTTAATACATCATCTACATTAGCTTCTCCTATTTACATGATTGATTTATAAACACATATTGAACAATATAGAAGAAAATACAACTTTAGTAACTTTTATTACTTCTAAAATCAACATGTCCAGGAATCAGATGTAAAAGCTGCTGTAATGGCAGTAAAGTGCACTGGATCTTTTTGACCACTAGATGACAGTAAAGTCAATGGAAGTGCAGGAAAGATTTGAGTAATGGATGTAATTCCTCTATTTTGAGAGGCTGTTCACTGCAGAGCCGTGGGTGGAGAGAGAAGTCCAGCTCTTCTCTCTGGATGTAATGTGTGTGTAATGGAGCGAGACGGTCCAACAACACCCTAACCGACCCATAACTCTCTCCCTCCACCCATTAGATCCACTGAGGAGGAGCTGGACGGCATTTGGCTCTGCAGTGACATCACTGCTCCATTATTAGGAGTTATTAAATAGATCCATCAAAAATGGTCTCCATTGTTTATGAAGACCATTAAAACTATTTTTCCTGTATCTCTCGTCGGTCTGGTCTCTGAGGGCTTGTGCCGTCTGTCAGAAACGGGCATTGAGCCACTTAAACTCAATGTACCGGTAGTTGCTGATGGTTGACTGTGTGTGTGTGTCGTCCACTGCTTCATGTGTTAAACACAGAGTTTGTGTCAGAAAGAGGAAGTGAAACCTGCAGACATGATGAGCATCTTTACACTGTTCTTCCTCAAAGCAAACATCTTTCACATATTCTCTCACAAAGATCTGACAGTAGTGAGCTCTACAGAGATAAAGCTTGTGTGTTTGACATCTGAGACGTTAACTTTCTTCTCCAGTTGTTCTTGTGTAGTTGAGATGACAGTCACTCATAACCAGGAAGAGGAAGACCAACATTCAGCTGAACTTTATAAAGTGTGAAAACTGCAGCGTTTGACGCCTTAAACGGCGGATGTTTTTCTCATTTGGGCGTCAACACTGAAACATTGACACTTCAGAGCGGTAAGACCATTTTTACTGTTATTTAAAAGAATTCAGTAGGGCTACAATTTATAAAACTGTTTTAGGTGAATGTTGATTTGATGAAGTGATTTAAACTCCAGAAGCTTAATATCTGTTGTAGATTCATGTGTAAATATTGTGTGAAGCTCTTTAGACACACGAGGCCTGAGAAACATCATCAGTTCACGTCAAGCCTTCAATGAGCCGTGAATTATTAATCATCATGTGCTTTATCTATTAAATAGAGTTTGTGATGTTGTATAAAGATGATGCTCATAATGTCGTAATTGTCAGTTTTATGATTGCAGAAGTCACTATGGTGTCGTCTCTCATAAAGTCTCTTCCTCTGATCGTAGTGATCATGACTGCGGGTGAGTCTTCAGTTTCACTCACTATACACATATTTTAACAAAAGATGATTGAGGTCTTCACACTTATAAACGGACATGAGTGTTTTACTGTCAGCTAATATAAAAATGGTCAAAAGTGAAAAGATATTGTATATAGGCCTACACCTGAAAGCCTCTTCATTCCTCATTTCTGTGTTTCAGGGGTTGATGGTCAGCAGGATTGGGGAGTGAATTACAGCCCTTCATATGTTTGTGCATTAAAGGGATCAACAGTGACAATATCCTGTACTTTAACAGATCCTCCTGGTTATGAGATCAGCACAGCTTTCTGGACCAAAACTGTTGTAAATGATGGAGAACCGCATAACTTTTGTTCAGATCCAGAGAAGAGAAGAGGGATTCAGTGTGACAGTGAATATTATAAAGACACTTCCAGCATCACTTTGACGGCTGTAACAGAAGCTGATAAACACATCTACTACTGCAGATTTATTACAAATAAAGCGGATGGAAAATGGACGGGGATTCCTGGAGCTCAGCTTGACGTCACAGGTAAAACTACTGAACTCTCAGAAATAGACCAGAAACATACAAACACACACATAAAACACTTCCTTATATCACTGAATCTGCCAGATGACCTTCTTTATTTGTGGGAATTTTGATCAAATGTCCTGATGGCTCTTGTTCATATAACGACAGTCGACACCTTCAAGCTTTAAGTGTCTTTAAATTATGTGACTTTTGACCGATATTCCAAGTGTTGTGAATGTGTGCAATAGAGTTCATCAAGACACAAAGCAGCAAACCAAACTGTAATATGTTATTTAGCACAAATCTTCACTGCTGTTCTCAAACACCCTCATACATGCAAATCAAGATTTTTACTCAGTAATAAATTGCACTCTGGTTTCTTTCTCATCAAAGCTTGTCGTTTGCCTTCAGAACACTGAATATACGGCACGAGTTGCATGAGAGTGTGTTTTGATGCTTTTATATTCTTTTGAAAGCTTGAGGAAGGTCATCATTCAGATCTTATATTGCCCGTTTAACTGAACATGTGACTTGTATTATCTCAGAGCCATATATTATGTAAGCGATAATGTGTCTGCAAACTCTTCAGCCGTGACTTATTCACGATACAGCACTAGCCTCGAGTACCTTATTGCTTTTACACAAATATGTATTAATGCAACTTTCATGAAGTAAAATCACTAAAAGCCTTCCTTCCACTGTAAAAAATAGTCCCTTACCGTGAACAGCAACAGAAGTTACATTATTTCGCCATTAGATGGTGGCAAAGACTGTCTTTATGAGTGAGTCAGTCAGCAGAGAAGACTTTTACATTGAAAGGACTGAAACTTGTTGTGAACACAGATATCCATAATAAAGGCTAGATGTCTTACAGCGGAGTCTCTATCGTCATCACCGGTGGCCATCTTGTCACAGGCAAGCTTTCTAGCGGGCTCTGTGGTGCCTGATGTAAGATGAGTGATCAGCACAAACACAAATACTCTTATCTCGTTAAAATCTTGACGGATTTACAAACAGTTTGGTTTCTTACAAACGTTATTAACGTGGCTATAATTCTGGATGATTATTTATTTATACACTTATTATTCATAAGTATGCAGTGTCATAACTACATCTCTGACGTTTATAACAAACCAAACCGTTTGAAAATCGATAGATGAATTGAGCAAGTTATAGTTATTTAAAAAGTACATGCACCATTAAAACACATTGTTAAGAGTGAGCGAGCTGCCTGTGACAAGATGGCCGCCAGGTGCGGACGTCGACCTCCATTGGCCAGCAGCGCGGACGAGACATCTAGCCTTTATTATGGATATCTATGGTTGTGAACACAGAGAAGCAAGACACAACTGACCAGACCAGCCTGCCAGGACACGGAAAACCCCTTAAAGGGATAGTTCACCAAAAAATGAAAATTTGCCCATAATTTACTCATCCTGAAGCCATCCTGGGTGTATATGACATTTTTCTTTCAGACGAATACAATCTGAGTTATATTAAAAAATGTCCCTGCTCTTTCAAGCTTTATAAGAAGAGTGAATGAGTATATATTTTTGGAAGTCCTTCAAAGTGCATCTATCCATAATAAAAGTGCTCCACACGGCTCTGGTGGGATAATAAAGCCCTTCTGAATTGAAGCGATGCATTCATGTAATTCAATTCAATTCAATTCAAATTTATTTGTATAGCACTTTTCACAATACATATTGTTTCAAAGCAGCTTTACAGAAAGTGCATTTCAGAAATGTACATAGAAGAATATAGTTAGTTAATCATCATGTATTAATTTAGGGCATAACATATCGCCGGCGTTGAGTCGTCTCTTTACAGGCGTCGAGTCGTCTCATCGCAGGTGTTGGAGCATCTGAAGTCTCCGTGAGAGGCTGGATACAAACTGGAGCTGACGAACGCTATTTACCTCGGGACTAGCGTCCCGAGATAACAGCAGAAAAGCAGATGGGAAATAATTAGCATAGCTGCTGTTCATAATATTAATGCAGTCGATCTGATTCAACAGTGGTATAAAAGGTAAGCATTATGTGAATGCTTGGCTGAAGAGATGCGTCTTTAATCTAGTTTTGAACTGGGAGAGCGAGTCTGAGCCACGAACAGTATCAGGAAGGCTATTCCAGAGTTTAGGAGCTAAATGTGAGAACGCCCTCCCTCCTTTAGTGGACTTAGATATCCTAGGAATGACCAGAAGCCTCGAATTTCGGGATCTTAAAGAACGCGATGGATTGTAGGGCGATAGAAGGTCCATTAAATACACAGGAGCTAAACCATTTAGGGCTTTATAGGTCAGTAGTAGTACTTTGTAATTGATACGGAACTTAATAGGTAACCAGTGCAGAGATGATAGAATCGGTGTTATATGATCATATTTTCTTGATCTAGTAAGAACTCTAGCGGCTGCATTTTGGACTAACTGTAGCTTGTTTATTGAAGATGCAGGACAACCAGCTAATAAAGCATTACAGTAATCTAGTCTCGAGGTCATGAATGCATGAACTAACTTTTCTGCATCGGAAACAGATAGCATGTTACGTAATTTAGCAATGTTTCTAAGGTGGAAAAAGGCTGTTCTTATAACATACGAAATATGATTTTCGAAAGACCAGTTGCGGTCTAGTATAACACCCAGGTCTTTTACTGTAGTGGATAAGGTAACAGGACATCCTTCTAAATTAAAGTTGTATTGTAAGAGATTTTGTGGGTAGTTTTTTGGACCAATAATTTCCTGGATTTAATAGCAGGAAATTACACGTCATCCAGCATTTTATATCTTTAAGACATTCTGTCAATTTAGATAAGTTAGTGTATTCATCTGGTCGTGATGAAATATATAATTGAGTGTCATCAGCATAGCAGTGGAAATTAATTCCATGTTTTCTTATAATATTACCAAGTGGCAGCATATATATTGAGAATAGCAGAGGGCCTAACACCGATCCTTGCGGCACTCCGTAGTCTACTGACGTTATCTTCGATTTTTCCCCATTTAAACAGACAAAATGGTAACGGTCCGATAAGTACGATCTGAACCAGCTTAATGCCTGTCCCTGAACACCAGTGTAGTTTTGTAGTCGATCCAGGAGTATTTTATGATCTATAGTGTCGAACGCAGCGCTAAGATCGAGTAGAACTAGTATTGAGATACAGCCTTGGTCAGAAGCTAAAAGTAAATCATTTGTAATTTTAACTAGCGCAGTTTCTGTGCTATGATGCGGTCTGAATCCTGACTGAATTTTTTCATTTATCTCATTTTCTTGCAAGAAAGAACACAATTGAGCGGACACAATTTTTTCTAGTATTTTAGACATAAATGGAAGATTTGAAATGGGTCTGTAATTTGCTAAGTTATTTTGATCTAATTGCGGTTTCTTAATAAGAGGTTTTATTACTGCCAGCTTGAATATTTTTGGAACATGACCTAAGAATAAAGACGAGTTAATAATATTGAGAAGAGGCTCTTCCACTACAGGTAACACTTCTTTCAGTAGTTTAGTGGGTATTGGATCTAATAAACATGTTGTTGGTTTAGATGCAATGATAAGTTTATTTAGCTCTTCCTGTCCTACAGTTGTAAAGCGGTGTAGTTGTTCTTGAGTAAGAAAAATGTATGTAAGAAAAATATCCAAATTTAAAACTTTATCGACTAAAATAACTTACTTCTGGTAGACGGCCGTACACAAGTCGACTTGACCCAAAACTCATGATGATGTATGACGTAGATGTAGGAGTAGCGTAGCTTTATCGCCTCTCGCGGTTCAAACAAACAGGGCTGAGCAACCAACTCATGACTGGTGTTTTGTTTTGCTCTATCCATTGCGCTTCAGTGTTCGTCATTGCGTTGCGCATCAAGGTCAAGTGTTACTCTTTCGCCGTAAATCGATGCGTACGGCCGTCTGCCGGAAGCTAGTAATTTTAGGCGATAAAGTTTTAAATGTGGATATTTTTCTTACATGAACGCATCGCTTCGCTTCAGAAGGCCTTTATTAACCCCCGCAGAGCCGTGTGGAGCACTTTTATCATTGATGGATGGACTTTGATCAACAAATATACGGCGATTCACTGCCATTATAAAGCTTGGAAGAGCCAGGGCATTTTTTTTTATATAACTCTGATTGTATTCGTCTGAAAGTCAAGTCACCTTTATTTATATAGCGCTTTTCACAATACAGATTGTATCAAAGCAGCTTCACAGTGATAACATGAAAATAATACAACAAAGTTTGTTTCTAGAAGAAAATTGCATCAACGTCCACCTTAAGTAAGGCAGATCAATAAAGAAGAATGTCATATACAGCTATTATGCTTAGATACATAATAGAAAAAAAGAAAAAAGAACTTCTACGAAAGACTGTATTCTTGTAATTTTGACTTTATTCTCAAAATAGTACGACTTTATTCTCATAATGTTTCGACTTTACTCTCAAAAGGCTACGACCTTATTCTCGTAATTTTATTTATATATTTTTATATACTGCTTTGATACAATCTGTATTGTGAAAAGCGCTATATAAATATATTTGACTTGACTTGTTGAAGCATAATAATAATAATAAACAATAATAATAAGCTCGTCTTTAGTCTGCTAAATTATTGTGTAATGTAAAAGAACACTAAAATTACTTAAGTTTGAAACCCCATCGAACATTTCAAGGTTTAAATAAAGTGTCGGGACAGTTTTTTTTTATTTAAAACAGGGTTGCATCCATAGACAGTAAAAAAATGGACACAGCGACCCCATTGATTTCAACGGAGAAAAGTGAAGCCCTTTAGAAGCACTCTCTTCCTGATGGCTGAGCGACTGCGCAGGCTCAAACCGAGCTTGACGACGTAGATGTGACGTGAGCAACCGTTCTGACCTTCTAGTAGCTGTGCCGGGACAAATCTGAATCATTCCCTTCTGAATCTCGCAGAGACGGAGAGCGTGAGTAGGAGCTGTCCATCAGCAGCAAGAGCAACATTATGACTCTCTATGCACTGTAAAACCTGATGAGTTAGTTCAACTCAAACCGTTTGAGGAAACCGATTGCCTTAAATCATTTAAGTTTATTAACTCAAACAATTTAAGCTTAAAAAAATATTTGATTTGTGTTCAAGTAACTCAATAACTTATTGTTAAAGGCACACTGTGGAACTTTTCAACCTTTATAATATATTACCAAAACCCATTGAGATGGTACATCGACTTACAATAGGTTGAATGACACGTCTGCCGAAGCCTGAAGGTGTCTGTATCGCTTTTCCTAGCACTATGTAACTTCGGGTTTCGGGTAGGAACCCGAGCAGAAAAAAACTACAAAATTCAACCGCTTTACGGCATACGTCACTTCCCCCACCACCTCCTCAGATTCTGACGTGAGTGCTCAACTCGCGTTTTAATGCCGTCTGTATGTTTTCGTCATGACTGAATCAACAGCTACAAGGAAGAAGGCAAAGGTTTTGTCAAAGGGCACTAAAAAAAGAACAAGGCATAGTGACAAATGAAAAGCCAGGATGAGGATCACCATTGGTCCAGCGTTCGCTCGCTGGCGTGAGCTTCAGGAGGAGGAGGGGTGCCCGACCGATGCTGACGCTTGCCTGCACGTTTCCAAGGTGACCCAGATAAATCATATAAGTAGTGTAGTATTTTCTGGTATTCCGGCCACAGCCGATGGTGTTATGAGTGTAATAAAATGCCCACAGCCCAGTGTTCATTTCTACACACAAACACAGCCCGCCACAGTGCAGGGCTCGAACAAATAAAATCGACTCATGTCAAATGTACATTAAATGTAGTGAACGTTCCCACGACTCAGTGCCCACAAACACTACACACAACATGTCCCACGGTTTCTGTAAAACGAAACCAACACACATAAGTTACAGTCAGCTCAGGCCGACGGTGTTTTTAGTGCAGTAAATGTGCCCGCCGTTTCACTCACAGACATGTTAGCACTAAGTCCCACGGGGCTCGCCCCGCTCGCTCTCTCTCAGCAGACTGCTATAAGGGAACCGAGCGCGGCCAGGCTGCCCGCCTCAAACACTACAAGCACACACAATCTAAAGACACGGGAGGCTGACCCACTGTCTATGGGCTGACCGGTTGACTTTTGCGACAGTGCTGCGGAGCTTGTGGCCTCTAGGGACGCTAGACGTGAAAGTTACAGGTCGAGGGCCACTAGTGGCCAAAAGTTCCGCGGTGTGCCTTTAAGATAACTTGGGTAAATAAAGTTAATAGTACTAATTCCATTCAGTTAAAATAACTTAAATCTATGAAGTACACTGTAAACCCAAATAAGTTGGCAGACCTCAAAATACTTTTATTAGTATGTACTTAGTTAGCTTTAAAAAGCTAATCTGCTAACATAGTAAATGCTAACATGTTAGCAATAGTATGTTATACAGAAACACTTGCTGTATGAGCACAGCAATATAAATGGATTATTTGCTCTCAAATCAAGCTGCATGCACCACTTGTCACCATGATGGTAACTATCCTAAAGCCAACATTAACAGAAATTCTTCTAAATTAGCATAACAAAACATGAATCACTACTAAATCTCACACATAACATTAATCTTACACACAAAAAACATTATATTACACTTAATTTTAGCATTTACTCTCCCTTTCGAGTGCCATCGGCAAAGCATGCTGGGAAATAGACATCCCAGCTGTTTCAGTTAAACTTAAGTTCGTCTAAATTAAAATAAATAATTTCATAAAACTCAAAACAATGAAACAGTTCAGTTTACTTAAAATATATCATTAAAATTTGACTGAACTAATTTGTTTAATTTAAGTTTGTCCTACTCAAACCAATTAATTATTTTGAGCATTAGGGTTTACAGTGTGGGCTTCTCCCTTGACTTTATGCCTCCACGTCCCCCCGATTGCCTGCCAGCTTCTCCTTCTGTCTATATGGTCATTTCTCTACTGTGCGACAGAGAGTCGCGTGGTTATGACACAATCGTTAGCCTATTTTTACAAAAACTGCTTCTATGGGGCCATAACGTAAGATACAAAGTAATGGAGCATTTTATACATTGTCGTGTTTCTTTAGAAATAAATAATGGAGTCTTTGGACGCCTCAGATGTAAAGTTATTCGCTGTCAAAGTGACGCCAAAATGAATGGGAGTCAATGGAGTGCTAACAGCAGGTGAAGTTCTGCTACAATGGCGGCTCCCAGGGAGGCTTCAGTTTCCGGCTGATGGATTACCCCCTTTGTCCCAACGCCCCAGTATAGTGACGGGGTCACGGGGACACTATACTGTAACAAGCACCGTCCTTCAGACGAGACGTTAAAACGAGGTCCTGACTGTCTGTGGTCATTAAATAATCCATGGCACTTCTCGTAAAGAATAGGGGTGTAACCCCGGTGTCCTGGCCACATTCCCTCCAATGGCCCCTGCCAATCATGGCCTCCTAATAATCCCCATCCACTGAATTGGCTCTTTCACTCTCTCTCCTCTGCACTGTAGTTGGTGTGTGTGCGTGTGCGTGTGTGTGTGGTGATGCTGGCACCATTGTACTGTGGCTGCCGTCGCATCATCCCAGTGGATCCTCGTGGTGGTTGAGGAGAGATCCCCTGATATGATTGTAAAGCGCTTTGGGTGTACAATAGTACATATGAAAGTGCTATATAAATGCCTAAAAAATAAATAAATAAAGGACTGATTTTTTATTTTTGGGTGAACTTTAGGCTCACTTTAGGCTGACAGTGAATCAGTTGTTGTTGTTGTTGTTTTTGTTGTTGATGATGATGATGATGATGATGATAATGATGATGATGTTGTTGTTGTTGATGTTGTTGTTGATGATGTTGTTGTTGTTGTTTTTGTTGTTGATGATGATGATGATGATAATGATGATGATGTTGTTGTTGTTGATGTTGTTGTTGATGATGTTGTTGTTGTTGTTTTTGTTGTTGATGATGATGATGATGATAATGATGATGATGTTGTTGTTGTTGATGTTGTTGTTGATGATGTTGTTGTTGTTGTTTTTGTTGTTGTTGTTGTTGTTGTTGTTGATGATGATGATGTTGTTGTTGTTGTTGTTGTTGTTGTGTCAGACCTGCAGGTGGAGACACAGCAGAGAGTGAAAGAGGGAGATTCAGTCTCTCTGACATGTAAAAGCAGCTGCTCTCTGCCTGACCAAACAACATTCATCTGGTACAGAAACACACAGATATTAACTAGAGGAACAGTGAAAGGGAATCAGCTTCATCTGTGGTCAGTCAGTCGTTATGATACTGGATTCTACAGATGTGCTGTTAGAGGACATGAACATCTGATCTCTCCTGATGTTTATCTCAAAGTAGGATGTGAGTACAAACTGATTCCTTAATATTAGTGAAATATTTCACAATTTCTAAATTAATTTGGGTGAATATGTAACGGTACAAAAATCTTTGGTGTGATGAAATATTTCTGCCTTTGTTCCTGAAAGCCTCTTTATTCCACATTTCTGTGTTTCAGGGGTTGATGGTCAGAAGGATTGGGGAGTGAATTACAGCCCTTCATATGTTTGTGCATTAAAGGGATCAACGGTGTCAATATCCTGTACTTTAACAGATACTCAGAGTTATAAACTCGCAGAAGGTTTCTGGACTAAACCTGTTGTAACTGATGGAGAATCACCTAATCTGTGTTCAGACCCAGAGACGAGAAGAGGGACTCAGTGTTTGAGTGAAAATATAAACACTTACAGCATCACTTTGATGAATGTAACAGAAGCTGATAAACACATCTACTACTGCAGAATTACAGGTTATCAGGATAAAAGATGGACAGTGATTCCTGGATCTTGGCTTGATGTCACAGGTAAAACTAGTGAACTCTCAGAAATAAAACACAGAAACATTTTATTAGCTTTTGAATAAACTACCAGATCTGTGCCACAGAAACATCATGTTTATTATATAACTGCTTCAGTTTAGTGTTTTAATATTATCATTGTATTATTATCACCATGATGCTGATGATGTGGAGACAGTGAATCAGTTGTTGTTGATGATGTTGATGTTTTTGTTGTTGTTGTTGTTGTTGATGATGTTGTTGTTGTTGATGTTGTTGTTGTTGTTGTTGATGATGATGTTGTTGTTGTTGATGTTGATGATGATGTTGTTGTTGTTGATGATGATGTTGTTGTTGTTGTTGTTGATGATGATGTTGTTGTTGTTGATGTTGTTGTTGTTGTTGATGATGTTGTTGTTGTTGATGATGATGTTGTTGTTGTTGTTGTTGTGTCAGACCTGCAGGTGGAGACACAGCAGAGAGTGAAAGAGGGAGATTCAGTCTCTCTGACATGTAAAAGCAGCTGCTCTCTGCCTGAACAAACAACATTCATCTGGTACAGAAACACACAGATATTAACTGATCGAAGAGTGAATCCGCTTCTTCTGTGGTCAGTCAGTCATCATGATGGAGGAAACTACAGATGTGCTGTAAGAGGACATGAACATCTGATCTCTCCTGCTGTGTATATTAATGTTGACTGTGAGTACAAACTGATTCATTAATATTAGTGAAATATTCCACAGATTATTCAGAGTTTAGTTCAGATTTGTTTGGTTATTTCAGGCCCAATCATACAGACTCCATGACATTTTTGTTTATTAGACATTAACCCCTTTACGTACAAAGATCTCCGACGGCCCCAGATTATTGTGGTTCATTCTCCTCACGTCACTCTTATTTGATCTGGACAAACTGAGTATCATTAGAAAGATTAAAGACTCCAGCTTCAGTGTTTGACCACTGTTTATGATAAAACGAGGTTGCAATGACATTCATTTCTTAATTTATGTCAGAAGTGCAAAGTAATCAATCTGTAATTTTTGATATTTTGAACAGAATAAAAAGACGCACTCATATTCAGTCACGTCTACTCAGGTTTATTTGTGTTGGCATAGCTTCACTGAACTGCATCTGTTAGCACTCTTAGTCCGTATGTGCGTAGATTGGGGGAAATAATGATTTATTCACGTTAGCCAAATAATTTGTCATATAGAATACCATTTCTATTCATTTCCCACTGAATTATGCGATCTGAAGATCTGAGGGTTCATTCTCTCCTCTTTCCGCTTTGCGTCAGTTATGATCTCAGCGATTTCTCATTCGCTGTACAGTGTCAATCATCTTGCATGACCATATTCCCTGCTCTTCTGCATGACACTGTCCTGTACACTTCCTCGTTCTGAGCTCCAAGAAGAACAAACCCAAAGAAACATTTCTACACGTGAAACAAGAAGCTAATAAACACACGATTACGATAGAATATGCAATTTGGGGAATTTTCATATTACAGTAATAATGGATGTTTACACTATAAATGCTAAAATGTAGCCTGCTTACATGCATATAAAAGGTTAAAAAACATATTTCAACATCATTATGATTAAAATCCACATTAAATCCACATTAGATCGTTATCGGAAGTTAATACAAAAACTCAATGGTTGTTTAAAGTGAGTTTTGAGTAAGTGTAATATTAATATTTTAAATTGTGTTATGTAGCTTGATGCTAATTGTAGCTCGACTGCTCCTGCTGGGCCAGGAGCTTTTATTCCGTAATCTAATTTGTTATAGAATTCACATAAGGTCTAAAGAATATATATATATTTTTTTTTTCTAGAAAGACTTCCGGTCTATTAGTGGGATCGAAGTGGTGTAGATGCACTGTAAAACCTTGCTGTAAAAAATTGCTAAATTCTGAAACTAACGTACCATTGTTATCCATTAAAACATGAATCTGTGTTTAGTAAGATTTTTATTTAATGAATCTTTAGTTTATAATTCTTTAAATACAATATTGTTTTATTAATTTTGCACCAGTTCAGATGTAGATTTGCACATTTTTCATTTAGATTTCTACTTAAAGATAAACGTCAGTAATATAATAAAGATTATGGAAGGTCATGGCTTGAACAAAATAATTTTTTTCATATTTTATATATATTTCTTGCAGATCCTCCACAGAGCGTGTCAGTGTGGGTCAGTGGGTCTGGTGTAATAGTGGAGGGAGATTCAGTGACTCTGAACTGCAGCAGTGACTCAAACCCTCCTGCTCTGAACTTCAGCTGGTTTAAGGAGAATGAAACCTCAGCTGTTGGATCTGGACAGAGTTTCAGCATCTCCAGCTTTAACTCCAGTTTCAGTGGACGCTTCTACTGTGAGGCTCAGAATAAATATGGATCTCGGAGATCAGCGTCTGTTTCACTCACTGTTAAAGGTATTCAAACAGACACTCTTTCAGTTTCTTCTGTCCCGTGTGTGAAATAATCTTCATGATCATCTTGTTTCAGGGGTTCAGAGAGATGCTCTGCTCACAGTTTCTGGGATCGTGGCGGGATGTGGAGGACTGATCTTCATCATCATCGTCATCATCGTGTTCATAAAGTAAGTGAAGTTTATTTGCACACTAAATATAAGTCTATTCACACAAAAATTCAACCAAAATCAATCTTACATATAAAGTAAATGGACTCAATTCCAAGCCTTTTCTTTTTTAAATATACTGTATATATTTTATCATTTTCTCTCTGTTTTCAGGAGGAAGAAGAGGAGAGAAGGTGGAACTGAAGACGAGAATCAAAAGCGGGCGAGTCTGCAAACACACACCTCCAGCTACAACTGCAATACAGTGTGACTGTATATTTGCATTGAACTATGAATACAACAGTGTATATGAAGCAATATAAGTGTATACATCTTTCTCTATAGGCGGCTGACGCGAGTGATGATACATACACAGCTCTGGATCCAGCGTCCAGAACATCTGCTGACGTTTACAGCACAATCACAGTCAGTACATGTCTCAAACACACTTTTACACTCAGATTCAGCAGATCCACACATAAACAGGCTGTTGTTGATCTCTCTCACAGTCTGTTCAGTCCAGAGCTCCTGATGACACCTACACAACTCTTGAGCTTCAGTCCAGATCTTCTGAATATGAGACTCTAGCAGTGACTTCAGCAGATCCACATTAAACTGTATTACTGCTAATATGCAGGAACATCTGATGCTCCTCACACTGATGATCCATCATTATGAGCTCATTAACATCATTTCATTATCAATAACATTCTGTTCATAAGAGTGTTTTTGTATTGGTCTTGCAACTCTATATTTTAGCCTGCATATTTATGTTTGTGCTGCATATGCAAATGCATTTTAGGAGAAAACTTGATCATTCAAAAAATATTTAAAGTAACATCGGATTAATATGTAGTCTGCTTCACTGGAGTATTAAATGTTATTTATGTATATTAATTGCACAGCTAAACAGTATTTTAATATTAAACTCAGTAAAATCTGTATCTGAATGCATTAAAGTCTCTGGTGTCTCTGTCTGACTCTGTTGACTGGATTTTGTTCTACTGTATATTTAATGGAGGAACCTAATATTGTTTTGTAGTGATTAAAAGACCAGCATCTCAAATAAACATGCATCTCGTCGCTGATGTGTATTTTGTCATTATAACTGATATTTCATGTGTGTGTCCAGACTGCCATCTAGAGTATATTAGTCACACTAATAAACGTTGCCTATAGGTTTTTATGAAAGGAACATGCCACCGTTTTTTGAAATAAGGGTTATTCACCGTCTCCTACATTTAGATAGGTGGGCAAACACATTTTTTTCTCAGTGCAAGCAGGGCCGGCTCTAGCCCTTTGTTTGCCCGAGGCGAGATTGAATTTTGCGGTGATTTATTATCACTCTAACAAAATGCATACAAAAATGCTACAAAGAATATTAAAAAAATTATGAGTCAAACAATGGATGAACAAACAAAAATGCTCTTAGTCACTCCAACACTTCAACAAGCAAGTTATTGAAGGATCAACTGTAATAAATTGTTCATACACAAATGCTACAAAGAATGAACAAGGATATTTACCAAATTGGATTAACTCCATAAACTATGCAAAAACACTCTTAAACACCTGTAAGCACATTTAAGCAAATGATGACCCGTAAACTGGATTAACTATACCCTCTACAAACAAAAGTGCTATTATGGATACTGTACGTACCACTACAAAATTAAAAGATTGCAGTTCTTGTAGTTATATCCCTATCTCAAATAATAAAAGATGACCAGTTGTTTCTGGCATTTCTATTCACCTTCAAAATTGACGCAGTATAAATAAAGTATACTGATTATTTTCATTGTTTGTTTGTATAGTGTGTAAGGCCGTCTAATTCGATCCAATAGCAGAATTCAAATTAGCGGTGAAGGTCTCACGCGTGTTCCGTCTCTTCCCATGGCAAAGGGATTTTTAATTAAATGCAATACATTTAATCTTATGTATTAACTCGTTTCATCTGACTCCATAAAATGAAAAGGTTTTTCAATGATATCTGTGCATCATTAGATATACGTTAATGTTTGACTATTCCTTTTAACTCCAATGAAAATAAAGTCAAAGTCTGTTATAATCAATTATAACAATTTATTATGTCAGGTAAATGTATTATTACAATTTCATAATCAATTGAAAGATAATCAATGCAAACCATCAATGCAGACATTATGAAATACATGAATGCTGAGTCTCGGCGACACAGCATCCGGGCTGATCTGAGATACAGAAAAAGCCCCGATCTTCTAGCTGCATTTCTTTATATACCCAGACCTCATTTCATATGTAAACCTGTGTTCACAGTGGAAATTTACTGTGTTCACTCACCCTCAGACTTACTGGGGGCAGAAGTTGATTTACATGGTACCATTTGCTAACAGTGGAAATTAGCATTGAGTTCACACCTTCTGAGAGCAGGAGGGTTTACCCATCCACCCTTCTTTGTGTGTATGTTATCTAAAAACTCTTAAAAACCTTATTACCTTTGTTTTACTTATTTGGAAATAGGACATTCGTACCAGACGCACTTGTAGACATATCAAATAATACTATGTATAAAACTGTATGATTGTTCAAATTAAAACCATATAGATTCTTGTGTGAGTTTGGATGATCTCTGCAAGAGTGGGGGATGCAGGGAAGAAGTGTGTATGTGAGAGTTCAAATGTTAATTTGCCAAGGTTCTTCGTCTCATACACCTGTGGTCAGGTCTATCTCTTCAACCAGTTTTCCAGTCTGTGATCTTGTTAGTTGTGTTTTATGCAAATCAAGGTAAAACCAAAGACTTGATAAAACGGAGTTTCAAGTCACTAGGATTCATTTTCACCTCCAGTATTATGAACTTTCAGAGCAAAATGAACACATTTACTACTAACTTTTTGTCCGAAGCCTTACCCAGACAGCACACGTACGTCTCCAAGACGTCTGATAAAGAGCAGATCGTCCGGAAAGCTTCTGCTGTTGACAAACATCTGACACACATCTTTAAAATGTCAGTTTTTTAAATACATTCTAAATCATAAACATCTTAAGACATTTTCTAAATGTCTATTTAACATCTGACAGGAAATGTCTGAGAGATGTATTGCAGACGAGCAATTCCAGATGAAAACACGGACATCAAATAGACGTCTCTGAGATGTACGTGTGCTATCAGGGAATGGTGATATGTTTCTAAAGTGTGACATGGCATCCTATTACATATGAATATGTAACAGTTAAATGTGTTTTTGCTACTTGTGTATCAAGTCTTAAGCCTCCATGTTACTGATATCATCCAATGAATTATATAATAAACAGATTTTAGTCACTCAGTTGGTTTTGAGTCCAAATTAAATGTTTGTTTGGTTTTGTTTTCTCATTGCCTTTGGCCTCAAAAGTGGATTTAGATGATCTTAGTTCAATTTCCATAACGTTGAAACTGCTAAAACAAGTCAGTGTGTTTGATACGCGTCCTCACTGTGATTTTTGTGCTTTTTTTTGGTTATAGTATAATCTGAGATGTAGGATTGGCGACACATTGACTGGCAGATGAAGCAACATAACCAGCTATTGTCCTAAAAGTACCAGTATTTGGCTGGTGACGGTGTTCATTTCCCATCCTGACTGTATAAAGCTTGATTCATACGTGCATTTTTTATACATTATCTTTATAATTCAAATGAAGCCCACATTAGTTTCTCCTATTTATATGATTGGTTTATAAACTGATGTTGAACAACACAGAAATAAATATAACTTTAGTAACTTTTATTACTTCTAAAATAAACATGTCCAGGAATCAGATGTAAAAGCTGCTGTAATGGCAGTAAAGTGCACTGGATCTTTTTGACCACTAGATGACAGTAAAGTCAATGGAAGTGCAGGAAAGATTTGAGTAATGGATGTAATTCCTCTATTTTGAGAGGCTGTTCACTGCAGAGCCGTGGGTGGAGAGAGAAGTCCAGCTCTTCTCTCTGGATGTAATGTGTGTGTAATGGAGCGAGACGGTCCAACAACACCCTAACCGACCCATAACTCTCTCCCTCCACCCATTAGATCCACTGAGGAGGAGCTGGACGGCATTTGGCTCTGCAGTGACATCACTGCTCCATTATTAGCAGTTATTAAATAGATCCATCAGTGATGTATCAGTGTTTATGAAGACCATTAAAACTATTTTTCCTGTATCTGTCGTCGGTCTGGTCTCTGAGTGCTTGTGTCGTCTGTCAGAAACTGGCATTGAGCCACTTAAACTCAGTGTAGTGCTGATAGTTGTGACTGTGTGTGTATGTGTTGCTTCATGTGTTAAACACAGAGTTTGTGTCAGAAAGAGGAAGTGAAACCTGCAGACATGATGAGCATCTTTACACTGTTCTTCCTCAAAGCAAACATCTTTCACATATTCTCACACAAAGATCTGACAATAGTGAGCTCTACAGAGATAAAGCTTGTGTGTTTGACATCTGAGACGTTAACTTTCTTCTCCAGTTGTTCTTGTGTAGTTGAGATGACGGTCACTCATAACCAGAGGAAGACCAACATTCAGCTGAACTTTATAAAGTGTGAAAACTGCGGCTTTGACGCCTTAAACGGCGGATGTTTTTCTCATTTGGGCGTCAACACTGAAACATTGACACTTCAGAGCGGTAAGAACATTTTTACTGTTATTTAAAAGAATTCAGTAGGGCTACAATTTATAAAACTGTTTTAGGTGAATGTTGATTTGATGAAGTGATTTAAACTCCAGAAGCTCAATATCTGTTGTAGATTCATGTGTAAATATTGTGTGAAGCTCTTTAGACACACAAGGCCTGAGAAACATCATCAGTTCACGTCAAGCCTTCAATGAGCCGTGAATTATTAATCATCATGTGCTTTATCTATCAAATAGAGTTTGTGATGTTGTATAAAGATGATGCTCATAATGTCGTAATTGTCAGTTTTATGATTGCAGAAGTCACTATGGTGTCGTCTCTCATAAAGTCTCTTCCTCTGATCGTAGTGATCATGACTGCGGGTGAGTCTTCAGTTTCACTCACTATACACATATTTTAACAGAAGATGATTGAGCTCTTCACACTTATAAACGGACATGAGTGTTTTACTGTCAGCTAATATAAAAATGGTCAAAATTGAAAAGATATTGTATATAGGCCTACACCTGAAAGCCTCTTCATTCCTCATCTCTGTGTTTCAGGGGTTGATGGTCAGCAGGATTGGGGAGTGAATTACAGCCCTTCATATGTTTGTGCATTAAAGGGATCAACAGTGACAATATCCTGTACTTTAACACATCCTCGTGGTTATGAGATCAGCACAGCTTTCTGGACCAAAACTGTTGTAAATGATGGAGAACCGCATAACTTTTGTTCAGATCCAGAGAAGAGAAGAGGGATTCAGTGTGACAGTGAATATTATAAAGACACTTCCAGCATCACTTTGACGGCTGTAACAGAAGCTGATAAACACATCTACTACTGCAGATTTATTACAAATAAAGCGGATGGAAAATGGACGGGGATTCCTGGAGCTCAGCTTGACGTCACAGGTAAAACTACTGAACTCTCAGAAATAGACCAGAAACATACAAACACACACATAAAACACTTCCTTATATCACTGAATCTGCCAGATGACCTTCTTTATTTGTGGGAATTTTGATCAAATGTCCTGATGGCTCTTGTTCATATAACGACAGTCGACACCTTCTTCAAGCTTTAAGTGTCTTTAAATTATGTGACTTTTGACCGATATTCCAAGTGTTGTGAAGGTGTGCAATAGAGTTCATCAAGACACAAAGCAGCAAACCAAACTGTAATATGTTATTTAGCACAAATCTTCACTGCTGTTCTCAAACACTCTCAAATCAAGATTTTTACTCAGTAATAAATTGCACTCTGGTTTCTTTCTCATCAAAGCTTGTCGTTTGCCTTCAGAACACTGAATATACGGCACGAGTTGCATGAGAGTGTGTTTTGATGCTTTTCTTTTCTTTTGAAAGCTTGAGGAAGGTCATCATTCAGATCTTATATTGCCCGTTTAACTGAACATGTGACTTGTATTATCTCAGAGCCATATATTATGTCAGCGATAATGTGCCTGCAAACTCTTCAGCCGTGACTTATTCACGATACAGCACTAGCCTCGAGTACCTTATTTCTTTTACACAAATATGTATCAATGCAACTCTCATGATGTAACATCACTAAAAGCCTTCCTTCCACTGTAAAAAATAGTCCCTTACCGTGAACAGCAACAGAAGTTACATTATTTCGCCATTAGATGGTGGCAAAGACTGTCTTTATGAGTGAGTCAGTCAGCAGAAGAAGACTTTTACATTGAAAGGACTGAAACTTGTTGTGAACACAGAGAAGCAAGACACAACTGACCAGACGAGTGTGTCAGGGCACAGAAAACCCCTTAAAGGGAGAGTTCACCAAAATATTTAAATTAGCCCATGATTTACTAATCCTAAAGCCATCCATGGGTCTATATGACATTCTTCTTTCAGATGAATACAATCTGAGTTATATTAAAAAATGTCCTGGCAAGCTTTATAATGGCAGTGAAAGTCCTTCAAAGTGCATCTATCCAGAATAAAAGTGCTCCACACGGCTCTGGTGGGATAATAAAGCCCTTCTGAAATGAAGAGATGTCTTCCGGAAGCCGTTATTCTAGTCAATAAAGTTTTAAAAATGGATATTTTTCTAACATGAATGCATCGCTTCACTTTCTGGGCTTTATTATCCCACCAGAGCCATATGGAGCACTTTTATCATTAATGAATGGACTTTGATCAACTTCAAAACATATACAGCCATTCACTGCCATTACGTATAAAGCTTGAAAGAGCCAGGACATTTTTTTAAAAATATAACTCCGATTGTGTTCGTCTGAATGAAGAATGTCATTTACACCTAGGATGGCTAGCTACTATGTATAGATACATTTCCGAGGCAGTTCGACTTCACAAGCACATTTCTTTACAAAAAAAGAAAAGGAAAAATAACTTTTATTTGATATTGACACAACAATGTATTACGGAACAAAAATATATGGGAATACACTGCGAAATATAATGCGATATATTACGTAATACATTTCCATATTTGGTAAACTAGTGCTTATATTTTTCAATATCCTGCAATATATGCATTGACCATGTATGGCTATATATTCATGAATATAAAATATTTATTAAAAAAAATAGCATTACATGTAATATTCACAAAGTGTTATCCTTTATTGTGTACATATATTGCACATACAGTTGTGGTCAGAATTATTGGCAGGCACCTTCTTCAAGCTTTAATTGTCTTAAAATTATGTGAATTATATTGTGAATGTGTGCAATAGAGTTCATCAAAAAAACAAAGTAACAAAGCAAACTGTAATATGTTATTTAGCACAAATCTTCACTGCTGTTCTCAAACACTCTCATACATGCAAGATCAAGATTTGCACTCAATAATGGTTGGAGTCATTATATTGAGTTTGTTGTTGTTAGTGACACTAGAGGGCTTATGACTATTTGTAGTGCATTTAAGCCAAGTGATGATGAGTTACAGGTCAGACACACTTTTTGACCGTGCCGTGTCGAGTGTGTTGTGCAGGACTGTGCTCGTGCCCGAAACAGTTTGCTTTGAATGAAATATTTAGTTTATTAGTAGAAAGTTCAGTTTGGAGTATTTCTTTTTCTTTTATTCATTGTTTGCAATGCAAATGGACAATAAAAGGATTGGCATATGTGACTTTATCTCAAAGGGACAATAGTGTTTATTTTATTCAAGACAGAGGCTCGCGTCAAAACTAGATTTCTGAAAACTGATAATGATAATCTCCGTCGTCAATAGCAACAGTGTAATAGTAGACTTACGGTAATATTGTGGAAGTGATTGTCTTGTTGCTAGAATGATTGCTTTGTTTACTGTAATGGGTTATAAGATAATAATAATCAGGTATGATGATTTTAAACGGTTTCTTAAATCAATATTTCATGTTCATTATTAATGTGGTGAAAAGCTGTGTAATAAGTGATATGACTGATATGATACATTATCTTTAAATGTCCACCTAAATGTTTGAACTTGTTTGTTGGTCTCGGCTCAAAGCTGAACTTTTTCTTCACGGAAGCTTTGCGTTTAATGAGCTTATAAAATATTTCAACTCAAATCAATATTTCATGTCTAATTATTTACTTATGTGGCAAGTATTAGTGTAATAATCAGGAGGATAATGTACATTAAACTGGTTGTTATCATAGAATAAACTCTGACCGGTTCACAAATCCTGATCTCCCTGTTGAGGTTTATTTTAAAACAACAACCGGCTGGATGTACATTATCTTTACATTATGTTGCTGTCAGAAGAGATTAAAATAAGATTAAAATAAAAGTGTTGATTTAATGCGAGATTACTGTTCATTCGGACCAGTGACATTGTATCAGTGAAACATTTATTTGCTGTAAAGATGCTTTGAAACAATATGTACAGTGAAAACATGCGATCTTTATAAAACATGAATTTAACTGAACGACTGCGAACAGGTTTTTTTGTGTGTGTTCTGAAAAAGAAAAAGTCATGAGGCTTTACACAAAATAAATAATGATGACAATTTTCAGAATTTATAAATAACAGAATTTTTATTTTTGGGTGAGTTGTTGATGATGTTGTTGTTGATGATGTTGTTGATGTTGTTGTTGTTGTTGTGTCAGACCTGCAGGTGGAGACACAGCAGACAGTGAAATATGGAGATTCAGTCTCTCTGACATGTAAAAGCAGCTGCTCTCTGCCTGAACAAACAACATTCATCTGGTACAGAAACACACAGAGAATAACTAGAGGAATTGTGAAAGGGAATCAGCTTCATCTGTGGTCAGTCAGTCGTTATGATGCAGGATACTACAGATGTGCTGTAAGAGGACATGAACATCTGATCTCTCCTGCTGTTTATCTTAAAGTTGACTGTGAGTACAAACTGATTCATTAACAGTAATGAAATATTTCACACTTTTTTGGGGGGGATGGTAAGATTAAAAGATTAAAAAACATTCAATATATTTTATTGATATTCATATTAATTTAGAATATAGACAACCATTATATTAGTGTGATTGTCTAAATTGGCCATATGTTTAATCTGCCCTATATTAAATCATTCCCCCTTTTCTATAAAAAAAATGAACAGAACATGAATCTATCAATTTGCCACTTCTATAATTCAAAGTGACATGACATAACTACATGATGTTTCTCTGTTAAGCAGTTTAAATCAGTGTATTGTCTGTGTGCTGTTTGCCACTGCAGTGTAAACAAATATTTTAATGCTTTATCACAATTTTTTCACAAATCTTTTGTCAATTCAGCTTCGGTTCACAAACGTTGTTTAGATAACAGTAGTGGTTCACCGGATCACAAAACTCACAGTTCTGATCATATTACGGTTTTTGAATCATGGATCGGATCATTTTTCGGATCAGCAAGAAAAAATATATTTTGGGTGTTTGGAAAGGTAACTTTGCTTTCCATAGAGAGCCACCATGGGACCTTATTTCGGAAAATTAGGCCTATTGTATGGTAGTCAACGGCGAGAGAGAAATATTTTTATCTCGTTTGAATTGTGCCCTGAATTACACATAATGATGTTTGCCAATTTAAAAGATACATTTTAAAGTCAAGAAAGTCGCAGTTTGATGTAAAACTGTTGAGGTATAAGACTGTTAAAATATGTAATTACAAAGACTACAAACCCAAAAGGCACACATTTTTTCTCAATGAATGAAGCTAACTTTACTGAAGCTAACTTTACTGACGCTAACTTTACTGATGCTAACTTTACTGAAGCTAACTTTACTGAAGCTAACTTTACTGAAGCTAACTTTACTGACGCTAACTTTACTGAAGCTAACTTTACTGAAGCTAACTTTACTGAAGCTAACTTTACTGAAGCTAGCTTTACTGAAGCTAGCTTTACTGACGCTAACTTTACTGAAGCTAACTTTACTGAAGCTAGCTTTACTGACGCTAACTTTACTGAAGCTAACTTTACTGAAGCTAACTTTACTGAAGCTAACTTTACTGAAGCTAACTTTACTGAAGCTAACTTTACTGAAGCTGACTTTACTGACGCTAACTTTACTGAAGCTAACTTTACTGAAGCTAACTTTACTGAAGCTGACTTTACTGAAGCTAACTTTACTGAAGCCAACTTTACTGAAGCTGACTTTACTGAAGCCAACTTTACTGAAGCTAACTTTACTGAAGCTAACTTTACTGACGCTAACTTTACTGAAGCTAACTTTACTGAAGCTGACTTTACTGAAGCTAACTTTACTGAAGCCAACTTTACTGAAGCTGACTTTACTGAAGCCAACTTTACTGAAGCTAACTTTACTGAAGCTAACTTTACTGAAGCTAACTTTACTGAAGCTAACTTTACTGAAGCTAACTTTACTGAAGCTAACTTTACTGAAGCTGACTTTACTGAAGCTAACTTTACTGAAGCCAACTTTACTGAAGCTAACTTTACTGAAGCTAACGTCTGTCATTGTTTCTATAGTCTTACGTTATAATCGTAGCGTTACGCCGTCATGCCTGAGTGTTTTGTACCAGACTGCACACACACCAGCAGCGGATCTCGCTCGTTGTTTCGCTTCCCGGGAGATGTAGTTCATTGAGCGATTTTCACATAAAACTAAATGTTACTCTTCTGTTTTATGACAAACTGCGACTTTCTTGACTTTCAGAATTATCTTTTAAATTGACAAACATCATATGTGTAATTCAGGGCACAGTTCAGACGGAATAAAAAGATAAGTTGTCTCTCGCCATTGACTACCATACGTATTTTTTTCCGAAATAAGGTCCCATGAGCCGGAAGCGGAGGGGAGGGGCTTAGGCTCTCTATTTATTACTGAAAGTACACTTCAAGTAGGCCTCCTCCTCTAGCCAATCAATCGAAGAGGGGAGTTGACGTCACTCCAATGCGACTCACGCTTCTGATGCTCAGCAGAGAACGTCTAATATGGGGAGAACTCCCACTCTCATTAAACTTCCGGGTTCTGAACTGGTTGCAGTTCCACTCTGGGTCCACATGAGGGCGCTCACAGGACGAGTGCAGAATGAATGGAGGTCTATGGAGATATACCCCTCAAAATCCACTTTTCTCAGGATATAAGTTTTTGTCTAGTAATTTGAATATTGTATTCGAAAGGAGATGCAAAGAAATTACACATTACTGGGTGTTAGATTTTTTAGAGTCACTTATTTGCTTTAAAAAGTCTTTTAAAATGTCAATGACGTCACACACATCGTACGACCAGAGATACTGCTTTACGGCAATCCTTCAGTCACGTTGGTGCTTTCGCGCACAGACAGACGCTCTATTGGCCGCTGAAGCGTACGTCAGCGGCGCCGCCATAATGCGGAGGGCAACTTTCCCATAACTCTCATAGCGGGAATTGAGATAAATGCCTGTTTCGTGCGCTGCTTGGGGCTGTACAAAACAGGTCTCGAGGAATTACCTTTCACAAACAAGACTGAACATTTGTTTCTGGTTGTAGTCATGATGTATTTAGTAATAGCAACGTTCAGAGGAGAAAGGCCGCAAAATTTAAAAATTCTATTGTTATTGTGTCACGAAATGTAGTTTTAATAGTTTTTCAGTCGACAATGTAGTTGTTTAAAGCTCAAATCTGTGGTTTATTATAGCGCCTATTTAAAAATTTGATCTGATGTTTTCGGAGTTGTGAGATCCAGTCTTTCATCGGGTCTCAGCGCTCATGTACTCCGCCTGGAACAGCCTTTCCTCGGCTAGTGCTTCTGACGTGTGCCGCTGGCTCTGATGGCTCTAGTAGTGGTTAAACATGAGATATAATTCATCTTGTGTATATCTAACGGGCGATCTTTGGTCTCATTAATCTATCATTTGTTCCCTGGCAAATCGTTTTGGCTGAGGGCAAAGTGAAGTTTCATAACTTTATATTTAGGCTATTTTAACGTTGTATCCTGCTGTATGTTTGTCTGAATCGTTTACTTTATTTCTTGTCTTGTATAACTTCTTATACCTTTTAGGCTACTTATACTGTTATAATGGCTATTACTGATCAATAAAACTGAAATTTAACAAAAATAGACAGGGTTGTTCATTTTATTTTATATAGCCTATATTTTTGCTTTATGATGATCGCCCCCAGTGGAACTCTGGTGGAACTACAACCAAAATTCGGTACAATAGGACTTAATAGGGAGTGGCCAGGCTTTCCGTAGACGGGCTTTGGTAGAACTATATATATATTTTTAATTATTCGTAAATTAAAATATAATAGTATATTATATTAATTATTAATACATATATATTTTTAATAAATAGAAAATAAAAAATATATTTATCACAATATTAATATAATATTTATATCATAAAACCAATTTCTAAGTAAAACCATATTTTTTAATTATTAATATATATATTATATTAATATAATAATATTAATATAATATTAATATCATAAAACCAATTTCTAAGTAAAACTATATACATACTGTATAATATATATAATAATTTAATAATAATTATAATATATTCATTATTATTAAAATATTTTTTTATAAATAGTAAAATAAAAAATATATCTGTCAATAAATAAATATTAAATCATAAAAAGATTAAATACTTTTTATTTGCACGTCTGTGAGCTTATACACCTGTGCTGATGAGGGGAGTGTGATTTCAACAGCCGGTCTTTTAATGCTGTGAAAATCCCACTCCCCCTGGCAAACACATCTTAATGAAGTGACAATCCAATGCTTTTGTCACCACACAATCTCCAAACCAGGATGTGACAGTGGCAGTAGTGTGTGAGTCTGTGACCTTATACACCTGTGCTGATGCCGGGAAATGATACACAATATAATTAACGCATATAATTACGAGAGAATACAAAAGCATTGAAATATATTTTGTCCTCCCATCTCATATGTTTTTCTCCATCACCATGTCCCTTTAGGGACTCCGTAGAATGCGTCATTTCCTTTCCGAAAATAGTATTCGGCTCCGGGCACATCCCTAATAAACACCAACTGAAATCTTTGATTGTGTGTTATGAAAAGTGCAGAAAGAAAACTAAATATTTCTGTGTTTGTTGCTGAAAGCATCTTTAATTATTTTCCTCATTTCTGTGTTTCAGGGGTTGCTGGTCTGCAGGATTGGGGAGTGAATTACAGCCCTTCATATGTTTGTGCATTAAAGGGATCAACAGTGACAATATCCTGTACTTTAACATATACTCAGAGTTATAAACTCATAAAAGGTTTCTGGACTAAACCTGTTGTAACTGATGGAGAATCACCTAATCTGTGTTCAGATCCTGAGACGAGAAGAGGGATTCAGTGTTTGAGTGAAAATATAAACACTCACAGCATCACTTTGATGAATGTAACAGAAGCTGATAAACACATCTACTACTGCAGATTTACAGATTATCAGGATAAAAGATGGACAGTGATTCCTGGATCTTGGCTTGATGTCACAGGTAAAACTAGTGAACTCTCAGAAATAAAACACAAAAAACATTTTATTAGCTTTTGAATAAACTACCATCTGTGCCACAGAAACATCATGTTTATTATATAACTGCTTCAGTTTAGTCAGTGTTTTAATATCATTGTATTATTATCACCATGCTGATGATGTGAAGACAGTGAATCAGTTGATGATGATGTTGTTGATGATGTTGTTGTTGATGATGTAGCAACAATGAGTTTTGCTTTGGGGAAATTATTAACTCAAATGGGGAATATTATTCATTAGATAATGAATATGTAATCGCATACATAAATTAAATTATCCCAAATAGGGAGTAGACTAAACCTCATAATATATGAATAATTAACACGATTGCTCGTAGTAATTATTAATATCTAGGTCGGTAAAGTCAGATTAATTATCAAGGTAAATTTACATGTGTTTCCAATTTAGTTATCCGTCAAGCTGTCCGTCCAGCGGACTGGAGCCGAAAACTTCCTTATATCACAATATTACCTGCCTGTAAACAGAGTGAATACTTTCCTGTGGCCACAAGGAAATATTTTCTCGTGTACGGCACTTTCGATATTCTAAGTCAAACAGGGTAGAGCTTGGCAACTTACAGATCTTAGACATTTGCAGGGACTTCAAAGCATGGGACAATGAGACAGATTCCATTCAAAAGGTTATGAATTTAATAACACAACTAATGATTACACAAACTACTTAAATCACACAGGAGTAAATTTGCATATCAAAACTAACAGTTAACAAAAGATTGCAATACGACGTATTTGGAGAGAGAAAGTTAGAGTGTGAGAGAGAGTGAGTGAGAGAGTGGGTGTGAGAGAGAGAGAGAGTGAGTGAGAGAGTGTGAGAGAGAGAGAGAGAGAGAGAGAGTGAGAGAGTGAGTGAGAGAGTGGGTGTGAGAGAGAGAGAGTGAGAGAGAGAGAGAGAGAGTGAGAGAGTGGGTGTGAGAGAGAGAGAGAGAGAGTGAGAGAGTTGGTGTGAGAGAGAGAGAGAGTATGAGAGAGAACAGTTCAAAAACAGTTCAAAATAGTTCAACACGAGACCCCAAAGGTTTCTAAATTAATCTAAACAACCTTAAAGCAGCACTTAATTGAGATTTGTACGTTACTTGCTTTTTAACGGCCCCCTTTGTGTGCGGCTGTGTGACAAAGGCAGTCATGGAGTTGGTGTGTCTGGAGTAGGGGTGGAACGGTACATGTATTCGTATCGAACCGAAACGGTACGGGCGTCACGGTTCGGTGCACGAATTTACACGGAGAATACACGGTATAAAAATAAATAAAACTTGCGTGCAAATTAATTAATGTAATGCGGAACTACTGTTAGATACACGGGTTCTTTAGGGACACATAATCTGTACCATCGGCTTAGCTCTGAACGCGCGTTCACTTCAAACGTCGGCTTTATACGCACGTCCTATTCGATTTGGACTAGCGTCGAACTAGACGCGAATTTGACGCTCTATTCCCGTTTGGTGTGACCGCATAATGAAGGCTGCGATGTCAAGATTGCAATGCTGGACTGTGTGTGTGTGTGTGTGTGTGTGTGTGTGTGTGTGTGTGCGCGCGCGTGCGAGAAAGAGAGGCGAGATCGAACTGTGTGTGTGTGAGAAAGAGAGAGAGAGAGAGAGAGAGAGAGAGAGAGAGAGAGAGAGAGAGAGAGAGAGAGAGAGAGAGAGAGAGGCGCGCGACCGAACAGTGGAAACATAAAAAAAACATACTCCGTAATTTTGTTCATACAGATCATTAAACCTGCAAAGTGTTTACTTGTATTTGTGTACACTCGCAATAAAACACAACATTGTGCACACTGTAAACTCTTGTCAAACTGTAACCTACAACTGTCACTCAACCAAAATCACACACACACACACACACACACACACACTGTTTTAAAAGAAAAACATATTTATCCGACTCCATTTCAAAACAGTCTGTGTGTTCCATCTTTTGGACATTCGTCATATTGCATTGGTTTCCATTTCTTGTCCTCGGAGCACTAATCTTAAACATTCTACATTGATTAAAAAAAGAAAATCGAATTTTTAATGGTAGTATTATTTTATACAGAAATCAATTATTTATAATTCAGATGAGAATAATGTTACATTGTTAATTAGTAATGTTAATTAAAATTAAGGAAAACAAATATATTGATCTAAAATATAGCAAATTAATTTTAAATTAATTCAGGTACAATTACCAAACATATCGCAAGGTCTTTTTGTCTTTTCATTAATTTAATTAATAAACTAATTATATAAAACTATTGTCAGTGCACTACAAATGAACTGGTTCTATGCCTTTATATAATAAAACTTATTTAAAAAATACAATGCCTTCTGCATTTTTGTTTTGCTTTTCCCTCCATTGTACCGAAATCGTACCGAACCGTGATGTCTGAACCGAGGTATGAACCGAACCGTGACTTCTGTGTACCGTTCCACCCCTAGTCTGGAGCGTCTTCCGATAGGAGGCAGATGTTTGCGATCGCTTCAGCTGCGGCCCGTACGAGAAACAATAAATCTTAAACTCGTTTCGTTCGTGAATACACTGACGAAGGAAACTATCAAACTGAGGTAGATCAAATAAAAGAAAACTTAGATTAAAACAAAGTAGGAAAACGACGATGAAGAATAGGCAGAACTCCGGCTGGAGTTTGCAGGAAATTTGGAATCTCTCTCTGGCTTAGAAAACTTGCGCCGAAGAGAGTGTGGCGGTGTGTTTTGAAGGAGCTCGAGACACGCCTTTCTTACGTGTCTGATCCAATCGTTTGGGAGGAGGCGTGTCGGCAAACCTTGTGGTTCCCGAAGTACACGCCTTACAGGTCATGTGCATAGCAGATAAAACTTTTAGTGACAATACACTTCTAAACTGGTATTAATAAAAGCATGCATCATATTACATTTTGGGTTAATGATTCAATCTTCTTTGGTTTCTCTGATTATAACCGTCCCAAGCACGGCGCGATTGTGAGTTAGTGAGAGTAAGATACATGATTCTTCGTGATTAGACGCATATCAAATTGGTCACATATTATAAAACTGACAGTTATACAGATTTGGTCACAAGGGAACCATGAGACACAACCAGAAAACATTTTAAACATTTGAAAGTTACTTTTTAACCACACGTGGTCACGAATGATTGTCTCTGTGTGTGTGTGTGTGTGAGTGTGTGTGTGTGTGTATGTGTATTCAGAGTTCATTGAACGGTTGTGGCAGGGTGAACTCTTGGTCATCTGCAGTCCCGTGTCTGGGTGTGTGTTCTTCCGAATTTGATGAGTTTAACATCTGTTACAATGGCCAGTTGTCTAATTGCACAATTCTCTTCTGTGTGTATAAGGGAAAAGCCAAAGGGGGAAGTAACTGGATCTTTAGCTTAATGGTGATGAGTCACATGTGCGATAGTAGTTCTTTGTTTACTTATCAGAGAAAAACGCCTCATGAGCGCATCAGTATCGGTAATTCAATTAAGTCCAGGCACCATTGCTTCGTGTGGCAAATTACAAAACAGAGAGGCTTTGTGGGTGACTCAGTAACCTAATCAACAGTCCAGGGCACCTACTCTGTCACAGTCTCTGAATTAAAAGAATGCGAAACCAGCAATTTAAGAAAATGGCAGATCTGACCATCTGATCATGGCTACAATGATGTTGTTGATGATGATGTTGTTGTTGTTGTTGTTGTGTCAGACCTGCAGGTGGAGACACAGCAGAGAGTGAAATATGGAGATTCAGTCTCTCTGACATGTAAAAGCAGCTGCTCTCTGCCTGACCAAACAACATTCATCTGGTACAGAAACACACAGAGATTTACTGATCGAAGAGTGAATCCGCTTCTTCTGCAGTCAGTCAGTCGTTCTGATGCAGGAAACTATCAATGTGAAATAAGAGGAGATACTCATCATCTGATCTCTCCTGCTGTGTATATTAATGTTGAATGTGAGTACAAACTGATTCATTAATATTAGTGAAATATTCCACAGATTATTCAGAGTTTAGTTCAGATTTGTTTGGTTATTTCAGGCCCAATCATACAGACTCCATGACATTTTTGTTTATTAGACATTAACCCCTTTACGTACAAAGATCTCCGACGGCCCCAGATTATTGTGGTTCATTCTCCTCACGTCACTCTTATTTGATCTGGACAAACTGAGTATCATTAGAAAGATTAAAGACTCCAGCTTCAGTGTTTGACCGCTGTTTATGATAAAACGAGGTTGCTATGACATTCATTTCTTAATTTATGTCAGAAGTGCAAAGTAAACAATCTGTAATTTTTGAAATTTTGAACAGAATAAAAACACGCACTCATATTCAGTCACGTCTACTCAGGTTTATTTGTGTTGGCATAGCTTCACTGAACTGCATCTGTTAGCACTCTTAGTCCGTATGTGCGTAGATTGGGAGAAATATTGATTTATTCTCACGTTTGCAAAATAATTTGTCATATAGAATACCATTTCTATTCATTTCCCACTGAATTATGTGATCTGAAGATCTGAAAGAGTGTTCATTCTCTCCTCTTTTCGCTTTGCGTCAGTTATGATCTCAGCGATTTCTCATTCGCTGTACAGCTGTCAATCATCTTGCATGACCATATTCCCTGCTCTTCTGCATGACACTGTCCTGTACACTTCCTCGTTCTGAGCTCCAAGAAGAACAAACCCAAAGAAACATTTCTACACGTGAAACAAGAAGCTAATAAACATACGATTACGATAGAATATGCAATTTGGGGAATTTTCATATTACAGTAATAATGGATGTTTACATTATAAATGCTAAAATGTAGCCTGCTTACATGCATATAAAAGGTTAAAAAACATATTTCAACATCATTATGATTAAAATCCACATTAAATCCACATTAGATCGTTATCGGAAGTTAATACAAAAACTCAATGGTTGTTTAAAGTGAGTTTTGAGTAAGTGTAATATTAATATTTTAAATTGTGTTATGTAGCTTGATACTAATTGTAGCTCGACTGCTCCTGCTGGGCCAGGAGCTTTTATTCCGTAATCTAATTTGTTATAGAATTCACATAAGGTCTAAAGAATATATATATTTTTTTTTTGTTTTCTAGAAAGACTTCAGGTCTATTAGTGGGATCGAAGTGGTGTAGATGCACTGTAAAACCTTGCTGTAAAAAATGGCTAAATTCTGAAAGTAACGTACCATTGTTATCCATTAAAACATGAATCTGTGTTTAGTAAGATTTTTATTTAATGAATCTTTAGTTTATAATTCTTTAAATACAATATTGTTTTATTAATTTTGCACCAGTTCAGATGTAGATTTGCACATTTTTCAATTAGATTTCTACTTAAAGATAAACGTCAGTAATATAATAAAGATTATGGAAGGTCATGGCTTGAACATAATAATTTTTTTCATATTTTATATATATTTCTTGCAGATCCTCCACAGAGCGTGTCAGTGTGGGTCAGTGGGTCTGATGTAAAAGTGGAGGGAGATTCAGTGACTCTGAACTGCAGCAGTGACTCAAACCCTCCTGCTCTGAACTTCAGCTGGTTTAAAGGAAGAAAGATTGTAGGATCTGGGAGAATCTTCAGCATCTCAAACATCAGCTCTGATCACAGTGGAGAATACAAGTGCAGATCCATCAATGAACATGGAGAGAAATACTCTAATGCTGTGATGCTGAATGTCATGTGTGAGTTAATAAATGTGAGTCTGTAGATCATCTGGTTAAAGTAAGTTATGCAAAAAAAATGTTTTGTCTCTTTCAGACACACCAAGAAATATGTCAGTGTGGGTCAGTGGGTCTGGTGTAATAGTGGAGGGAGATTCAGTGACTCTGAACTGCAGCAGTGACTCAAACCCTCCTGCTCTGAACTTCAGCTGGTTTAAGGAGAAGGAAACCTCAGCTGTTGGATCTGGACAGAGTTTCAGCATCTCCAGCTTTAGCTCCAGTTTCAGTGGACGCTTCTACTGTGAGGCTCAGAATAAATATGGATCTCGGAGATCAGCGTCTGTTTCACTCACTGTTAAAGGTATTCAAACAGACACTTTCAGTTTCTTCTGTCTCACATGTGAAATGATCTTCATGATCATCTTGTTTCAGGGCTCACAGTTTCTGGGATCGTGGCGGGATGTGGAGGATTGATCTTCATCATCATCATCATCATCATCATCATCATTGTGTTCATAAAGTGAGTGAATGTTGAGCTGCATTAATGCAACATTTGTTGAACTTAAACCACTATGAAAAAATAAATGTTTCTTACAATGAATTACTTTTCAGTACTTTCTAACAAAAACATGTTTTCTCCAGGAAGAAGAGGAGAGACGATGGAGCTGAAGTCATCAGACAAAATCAGGCCAGTTTGATAATAATACAAACCTGAAGGGCTGGGCGATAAATTGCACGATATTGTTATGCGCATCTCGTCAGTAAAGCCGGTTCCTTGATTAGTAGTAAATCGCCTTCACCTGCTTTTAGATGGAAGATATGATGCAGATATGAGTGTTAAATTAACACTCAAGAGTGTTAAAGTTAATGAGATAATTAAGTGATTAATTGAGTGATGATTGAGCATTATTGAAGACACCTGATGATAACAAGCAGAATCACTGAAGGAGAAAATCACAAATTGTAAGCCACCGTTATGGCGATCAGTGTTTGCTTTAGTTGGGCTCTTCCTTAGATTAATAACTTTAGATTTTGTTTGGCTATTGTATCTGAATTATGACTGCCAGATGAACAAAGAAAAAAAGTGACCTAATGGTGTTGGTTATATTATGACAATCATCATTTGATCTTTATGTTTGTGATTTATGTTGTTGGTTACAGCATAACTGTGATTCTGCATAAATATCCAGAATTTTAGATATAATATATAGGTTTTCTTAAAAGTTGTTTTAAAAAATATATTTCTATTAGGCACACACAAACGTCAAGATTCAGTCAATGCATCTCAACAATGGTGACAAGCAGAATATTAAATTAGGAAAAGTAAATTACATAGACAATTCAGACCATAATTTATTCATACCGCAATGCATGATGGGAGCCATTAATGAGTTGTGATTGGTGGCAGCAACTGCAACATGCATTATTATTGTCACCATTGTTGAGATTCACAGGCTGATTATTGATGTTCGTGTTTCTAAATTATTTCATTTGCAAGTGTTTTGGTCAGATCAATGTTTCTTAAATATTTTGGATTATAAGAAAAATACTGATAATCATATGCTGTAGAATCACAAAGCTGTTGCTATCAAGTTAAACCAAACTATCTCAATTAATTTCTTTTTTTCAGATCACAGCATGATTATGCCATAGCATAATCAACACTATCAGATCACACTTTTCTTTATTCAATTGATTGTTATAAATCAATAACAGCAGACAAACAAAAGTTAAAGATGAAAGTATAAGGGTCAAGAGCCCAACTAAAGCAAACACTGATCGCCATAACGGTGGCTTACAATTTGTGATTTTCTCCTTCAGTGATTCTGCTTGTTAACATCAGGTGTCTTCAATAATGCTCAATCATCACTAAATTAATCACTTAATTATCTCATTAACTTTAACACTCTTGAGTGTTAATTTATCACTCATATCTGCATCATATCTTCCATCTGAAAGCAGGTGAAGGTGATTTACTACTAATCAAGGAACCGGCTTTACTGACGAGATGTGCGTAACAATATCGTGCGATTAATCGCCCAGCCCTAACCTGAATCTACAATGACATGGATATTATATTTAACTACAAAATACAAGACTTACAAGATCATGCACTGCAATGATCGATCTGTTGTTATATCGGTGTGATATTTTATTTGATGAAACTGCAGGAGGATCACGTTGACAGATCAGCAGAAACGGCTTTGACCAATGACGATCCACTGTATTCACTAGTGTCAGCCAATCAGAGGGAGGATCTGTATTCCAACATCACAGCAAAGAAACCCGAATGCTCCGGGAGAAAACAAACAGAAACAGATTCTGCAGATGTTACAGAGGTTCTGTATGCCAGTGTCCATCACTTCAAGAACAAAGACATGAAGACTGAAGAGTACGACTGCATCGAGACGCATCATCCGTCTGAAGCCAACAGGTGAGAAACCATTCATTTGAACCCAAATAACACATATTCAGCGCTTAATCAGAGCTCTTGTCTTTATGTTGTTAAGATGATGGATTGTCACCTCTTGAAATGCCACATTATTTTTGTTTCATTTCTCCCCAGATCTGAGGATGTGATCTACAGCTCAGTCAAGTAAAGATCATGTGATCAGAGCCGCTTCCTAATGATGCTGATGGGAGACCTGGGTTTGAGTCCAGCTCAGGTCATGTTCCCATCTCACTGTCCTCTTGATTTCACATTTACACATTTATGGGACTGTTTTACTGTTTAGACATAAATGGATTTCTGTTTATAATGAGCTTTTTTATTATGATTTGAATTGATTGTCAGTATCACAATTATAAACACACACACACACACACACACACACACACATATACCTGTAATAGTCAAATGCCTTTTAGCTCTCGCTTTGTACAGTCAATGGAGAACAGATGTTTCCTTTTGTCTCGTCATACTGTGTTTATACATATTGCTAAATACATTAAATCTGAACATTGTCAGAAAGTCTTTAGTTTGATTGTCATGAATATTTTGCACATTTTACACCCAACTCTCATTACTGTAATGTGCTGGGTATTGTCTTTTTCATAATGTTTTTCATTAACTGTAAAAAAAATACTGTAATATTATTTTGCGGTGGGGTTGTTAAATTTAAAGCACCACTGACACATTTTTTTTCAAAATGATAAAAATTTTAATAATGAGGGAATTCGTTGTAAAACCATCTTACAAACCATGTGTTGATGTCACAGGCAGAGAGAAACTCCACTTGCACGCACACTTTAATGAAAAGACCCCACATGAAAATACAGGAACACCAGGAACAACTAATCTAAAATACAAACACGAACATGATACAACACAAAACAATGACTAGCAAAGTATGACTGAAAACCAAGGGGTTAAACACACAGAGAAATGACAATTTACAACAGATGGAACTAATGATGGCAACTTTAGAAACTTACGCATAAACCAGGAGAAACTAAAACCAATACACTTCAACATAAAAGTCCATACAAAACAAAAGACACAGAACCGGGATCTTGACATAGCCCCCCCCCTCGAAGGACACCAGACGCACCAAAACAGTTCAGGAGGGAGATGGAAAAGGGGGAGGGATGAAGAGTGTACGAAATTATTGTTTGCCCCGACTCAGATTCCATTCCAAAGTACACAGCAAAATCCCCAGAGTTAAATTAACTCTGCTCAGAGAACATTTGGTCCCTCTCTACATAGAGTTAAAATAACTCTGAATCAGAGTTAAAGTTAATGAGATACTTAAGTGATTAATTAAGTGATGATTGGGCATTAATGATGAACACCTGCTGTCAACAAGCAGAATCACTGAAGGAAAGAGAAACAACAAGAACAAAAAAAGATAAACACAAGAACTACAACTGACTTTTAGCCACAGCCTTAGATGAAATCAAATGTAGACAAAAGACATTAAATCTCTCTAGTTCTCAGCAGAGGAGGATTAAACAACTCCACAAACAGCATTACCAGCTTCACTTTATTACTAACCAGACTGACTTTATTTCTGTTAAGTCTACAGAAGGTCTTATTGAGAATTAACAGAAGTTTAGATGTTGATGATTTATTGAAAATGTTTGATCACCATTATGGCGATGAGTGTTTACAATGGTAACATGCTTCATGCCGCAATGCATGCTGGGAGCCATACGTTTTATATTATTGTGGCTCCCAGCATACATTGCGGCATGAAGCATGTTACCATTGTTGAGATTCATATGCTGATTCATCATATCTGTGTCTTGGAAAAAACAAATCCCCATAATGTATTTTAAAAGTCAAAAATCAGGATGTCCGATCTGTGGCAAGAGCGTATTGTTAGTGAATATAATGTATTAACATCATATAACCACTTTTGGACAGTGATGAGATAAGTGCATTATTCTATTTCTTGTTGTTGAAAACTATATCACCTGATCATCATTGTTTTTGGCTTTCTTTGTAACAAACTACATGTTATGGTAAAACCTGTTACAAAAACCACAAACTCAGAATAAAAGCCAAGAGTCAAATCTGACCAACTAAAGGAAACACTCATCACCATAATGGTGATCAAACATTTTCAATAAATCATCAACATCTAAACTTCTGTTAATTCTCAATAAGACCTTCTGTAGACTTAACAGAAATAAAGTCAGTCTGGTTAGTAATAAGTGAAGCTGGTAATGCTGTTTGTGGAGTTGTTTAATCCTCCTCTGCTGAGAACTAGAGAGATTTAATGTCTTTTGTCTACATTTGATTTCATCTAAGGCTGTGGCTAGAAGTCAGTTGTAGTTCTTGTTTATCTTTTTTTCTGTTCTTGTTGTTTCTCTTTCCTTCAGTGATTCTGCTTGTTGACAGCAGGTGTTCATCATTAATGCCCAATCATCACTTAATTAATCACTTAAGTATCTCATTAACTTTAACTCTGATTCAGAGTTATTTTAACTCTCTGTAGAGAGGGACCAAATGTTCTCTGAGCAGAGTTAATTTAACTCTGGGGATTTTGCTGTGTATATTTTAGACAAGCTCATCCTCAAAGTGGTTTAATTATCATATAGAAGAAGAAAGTGAGAACACCACAGTCGATCAGATGGAGCCAAAGATCACCAAGGCGGAGTGAAAACCACTTCAGTGGAGATGATGAAATTAGAGACCCCTATCGTGGAGCAGAAGACCACAGCAGACAAAACTGATAACCACCATGGTGGATCTGTAATACAACATACAGAGGTTAAAGGTTAAAGGTGGCCTCTAGGGCCGTTACAGGGCTGGGACAGTGCTCATAGACGGCCTCCTGTTTCACAACATGACAGGCAAGTTCTGAGATGGCCTCTATGGCTGTGATAGGGCAGGCTTTCATCACCATAACTGGACTGGCACAGAGTTCAAGGACGGCCCATGTGGCCATGACAGGACAGACAGGACTCTCAAAGATGACCTCCGCAGTCGTGTCAGGACAAACAGGGCTTTCAAAGGCAGTCGGCGAGACCGAGAGTTCATTAATGGCCTCATTGGCCTCAACAGAACTGAAAGCTCGAGTAGTATGAAGCTGCAGACTCGGAGACCTGCATCTACAGTCCCCCTGCACCCAGCGTCCCGCATTCTCAGACCCCTCGTTTTTCGAGACAGCGCCTCCTATCAAATTATATCGGATAAACATGTGAAGAACATGTGAAGAACTTAAGCCAAAACGTGAGTAGGCTATCTTCAATTTTATTTAGCGAATCGTAGTAGCCTACTCGTTTGATTTATCTTTTAATAAAACTAATTTATCTCATCGATACAACATATGAATAGTCCATTTAATATTTGTAAAGATAGTTTGTAACAAGATTTGAGCCGTTAATGTATGTTTTTTCGCCCTCTTCCCCCCGAAAATATTTTGATAGCTAACGTTGGCCTTTAACCTTGGACTCTTTGTAGATATGTCATAAATGCTGCAGTGATTTTCACTGCCCATTTTGTGCCTCCTCATATTTCAAACCCACAAAGTTGTCCAAAGTTCAAAAACATCTCAAGGGACACTTCAACAGAGCAGTGCAACATGAAGGTAACATTTGCAAACATCTTTTTTCTTTCTTTTTGAAACATCATAAGACATGTGCTATCGGGCCTATACTGTTGTAGGCTATTCCAGGGTACACTATACATCGATGGAGTCGCCCCTGCCGAACCCAGCAACATATCATTTTATGATTATGCAAAGCGACTTATAAATTAGTTTTTTTAATGCAATTGAAGACGAAAAGTAAAGTCACGGACACAGTTTTTTCTTCCTTTTTTTCTTTACAGCAAGATGATGTTTAGGTGATCATTAAATAAAGTACAGAATTGTTTATTATTGGTGTTTTGTCTATTCTGATTTGTTTTGCTTCACATTCAAAATATCAAAAAACAGATTTTGTAATGTTAGCATGGTAATGTTATAATTAGACCATTATAGCTTGAACTGAAAGAAAAATTGGAATTTGAATAAAAAAAATATAAAAAAACATTGTAATATAATATCACATACTATTTTTCAGAAGATAGTTCAATCTGTAATTGTATCCCTTCCATCGCAATGAGGTTTTTTTTGGCACATGCATTAAGCAGGGAACGCAAATATTTATTGGATCATTTATTTGGAGACCGTAATATTGCATCCTATTGTTTTTAATTACATTTGGATAAGCGTGCGCTGTACTCTGTGTGCGGGTGTTATACGATCTTTCGAACAGCAGGAGGCGCTGTGTTCTAAAAAGAGGGGTCTGAGAATGCGGGACTCTCGGTGGGGGACTGTAGATGCAGGCTTCGAGTCTGCAGCTTCATAATATTGGAAAGCTCAGGAACTGGAACCGCCGTCACCGTGAGTCAAACAGGCCCTGAGAGATTCGTTCCAATTGGCCTCTGTTAACATCGTCCGTATGGTGCTCAAACGCCATTGGCTGATGGCGGCCGTGTTTTTCGTGATAAGCAAACGTTCTCAGAGACAATCACGGCACCAAGACATCACATGCCAGTTTACAAGTCAATCGGACTGACTGTTGCGTAGCTATAGACGTTTTCATGTTTAAAAAATAATAATTTTATAGCATCACCAAGTGGGCAGTCGCTGCTTCCTTTTTCACACGAACACAGACTGAGCCTATACGAGTTTGGTGAAGTTATCTCATTATGTCCATGAGTGATAGCTTTTTTAGTAAAAGTGGCATTGCCCACTTCGCACATTTTCTCTCCGATCGTGGATGAGAATCGAAATTTCTACTTTTTTTGTGTGATAATTATTGACAATCAGACTCCAGAAAATCTTCCTGCACTCGTTTGGTTCAAGTCGGTGAAAAACCTTGTTAGCTAAACTAGTTAGCAAAAGTATTTTTTTTTTCTGAAAATCTAAAATAGCCAAAAAGCGTGACGATTGAATGAGACATGAACCTGAGACATGAGACGTTTGTTCTTCTTGAGCCAATGATTCCAATTATATAAGACAATTGAGTCTGCGACTAGCGGTTTAGGAGTTGTGAGCGATTTAATATTTTTTTATCCATCAGGCCGATCGGGGCGAGCCTTAGTGATGTTGTAGTTGGGGAGGTTACCGTACTACCATCCCTCGAAGTTTCATGTCTCTGCGACTTACGGTTTGGTTTGCCCGATCACTTTTAGGGCAGAATGTTGATCTTTGAAAATCCCAACAATTCCAATATAATGCTACCCACTTGAACCCCTAAAAATCGTTCACGTCGTCATAGAGCACGTTGTGTTGCCATAGAAATACATAATTCCCTGTTTCGACGATGTGAACAGCTCCAAGTAGAATGTCACGTGTTGTCATACCGAAATTACGCGCGTGAACGCAGCATTTGTAACATGAAAATGCACAATGTTAGACCAATGCGTTCATCCAATCAATGACATTGACACCACAAATGTGCAAATAAGAATGCTATGCATAACTGTTCTTAATTGTTAACTCCGGGAACAGTACGAGCAGTGTTAAACGTTAAACAAGATAACTCAGGATTCAGTTTAGGCTGGGTTAAGAATGACCCAGAATGAACTTGTTCAAGTGTAAAAAGCCTATTGTATGTGTGAACAGTTTTTTGAAAGTTGAGCCTTGCTTGCATATAGAGACAGGAAATACTATCATATACAACCTCTGCTTAATACGTCTGGTCAGTCTTCAAACTCTCCATTTGCACTTTGAGTCCTAGTGAAGAAAGCTGCTGCGGACAAGGTATGAGAGTTTTTACATATTACTTGATGAGTTTGTAAAATGTAGGGGTATAAAGGAGAAGAAATGTATAGCTTTTCTGACAAAATGTTTGTGGGTTGGTCGCTTCACAGACAGCAACATAGTGTCTGCCCAGACCCGGGCCGACACTATGTTGCTGTCTGGGTTCTTGGAGCAGGTTATACCACACAGGACCTTAGTGGACCCTTATTTCACAGGATGCTGCACTTTAAGCTCGGTAAATAAGTTCAGGAGACACTAAATTGATTAATGTGAAGTATGCAAACATGTAGATATAATATCATGATGTATATGATTTGGTGGAAGGCCAGCTGGGCAATGTAAGCAGAGATGGGCAGTATTTTAATTACAAAATACTCAAAAGTCATTAAATACGTATTTCAAATACATGTAATTTGTATTTCCCTTAACAAAAATAAACCAAATGTAATTTGTAATTAAATACTTTGAGGGAATGCAATTTGTATTTAAAATAGGCAGAGGTGGGTAATCCAGGGGCCAAAGAGTAAAAGTCCTGCCATAAATTTATTCCAATTTCCAACCATGACCTCAGTCAGCTGATTTCACTAATTAGTTCTGTCTTCTGTCTGAATCAGCAAATCCAGGTGATTGGAACAAAATACTGAGGAGGACTTTTACTTTTGAACCTGGACTTTACACCTCTTGCCACATGTCAGCCAAGAGTAAAGAAATAAACCAGAACTGAATCTTATCGTAGCCAAAATAATCTGTGTATATTAAATATAGAGTAATTGCAACCTTAATAAAGCCTGTTAACAAACAGAATCACTGAAGGAAAGAAGAGAACAGAAAAAGAGACGAGCAGAAACACAAGAACTACAACTGACTTCAGACACAGCCTTAGATGAAATCAAATGAAGAGAAAAGAAGACATTAAATCTGAAGATCTCAGCAGAGGAGGATTAAACAACTCCACAAACAGCATTACCAGCTTCACTTATTATTACTAACCAGACTGACTTTATTTCTGTCAGAGGTCTGCAGAAGTTTTATTGAGAATTAACAGAGGTTTAACTCCGTTTCATTTAAAGTCACCATAACAGTGATTAGTGTTTCCATTAGTTGGGCTCTTAACTCTTATTTAATCTAATGTCTATTTTGGCAGCTATGGCAGTGTGTGTGTTAAACACATTTGCAGCAGCAAAGAAAGCTAAAGTGAAATGAGATCAGGTGATGATGGTTTTATAATCATCATGAAATAGACTCAATCACTGAGGTAGGGCTGGGCGATAAATCGCACGAAATTGTTATGCGCATTTTTTCAGCAAAGCTGGTTCCTTGAATAGTAGTAAATCGCCCTCACCTGCTTTCAGATGTAAGATATGATGCAGATATGTGTTAAAGTTAATGAGATAATTAAGTGATTCATTTAGTGATTGAGCATTATTGAAGACACCTGATGTTATCAAGCAGAATCACTGAAGGAGAAAATCACAAATTGTAAACCACCGTTATGGCGATCAGTGTTTGCTTTAGTTGGACTCTTTACCCTTATTCTTTCACTTTAATTTTGATTTGTCTGCTGTTATTGATTTATATCAGTCAAATGAACAAAGAAAGGTGTGATCTGATGGTGTTGGTTATGTTTTGGCATAATCATGCGGTGGTCTGAAAAATTAAACTTATTGAGATAGTTCGGTTTAACTCATTAGCAACAGCTGTGTGATTGTACACCATATGATAATCAGTATTTTTCTTATAATACAAAATATTTCATAAACATTGTTCTGATCAAAACTCTTTTAAATGAATTTAGAAACACAGACATCAATAATCAGCCTGTGAATCTCAACAATGGTTACTATAATAATGCATGTTGAAGTGGCTGCCACCAATCACAACTCATTAATGGCTCCCATCATGCATTGCGGTATGAATAAATTATGATCTGAATTGTCTATGTAATTTACTTTTCCCTAATTGAATATTCTGCTCATCACCATTGTTGAGATGCATTGACTGAATCTTGAAGTCTGTGAGTGCCTAAAATAAAGACTTTTTATTTAAAACAACTTTTAAGAAAACTTTTATATTATATCTAAAATTCTGGATATTTATCCAGAATCACAGTTATGCTGTAACCAACAGCAAATCACAAAAATAATGATCAAATAGTGATTGTTATAATATGACCAACATCATTAAATCACTTTATTTCTTTGTTCATCTGGCAGTTATAACTCAAATACAACAGCCAAACAAAATCTAAAGTCTAAAATCTAAATCTAAAGATTCTGCTTGTTATCATCAGGTGTCTTCAATAATGCTCAATCATCACTAAATTAATCACTTAATTATCTCATTAACTTTAACACTCTTGAGTGTTAATTTAACACTCATATCTGCATCATATCTTCCATCTGAAAGCAGGTGAAGGCGATTTACTACTAATCAAAGAACCGGCTTTACTGAAGAGACGCGCATAACAATATCGTGCGATATATCGCCCAGCCCTACTGTAAAGCCCTCATTCATTGATCACCAGCCCACACCAGATGTGAAGCAACAAAAGCCAATAGAACCCAGACAGGCAACATAGTGTCGGCCCAGATCCGGCCCACATCTGGGCCGTGTGGAATCCAAGTGTAGATGTGGGCCCATAATAATCATCCATACTGTCTACACTGGATGAGGCATGAAGCATCGTGACACGACAAATCTCCAACTGTAAACTAACGCCCCGTTTTATTTCCGCCATACTCCAAGTACATGCCACTTCTGACATGAAGGACAAATGATTTTTAGCAATGGTCGCTTTGTCACGTCCAGACAGTCTCAAGCTGGTGTAGACATGCTTTTGGAACACTAAAGACCCAATAATCTGATGTTGCAAAAAGAAAAGAGAAATGGGTTGTCCAGTGCAAGAGGTTTAATCTTGCATGAGACTAATTATTAGTAGAAATGTGACCACAGTTCAGCAGTGCAACACCTCTATTTCACACTGATCTCATCTGTCCTTTGGGTGTTGATGAGTCACTAAAGCTGTTTCTGAGCAGCACTTAAGAATTGTTATTTTTGTACTAACCAAAGATGAAAACAAACTATTTTCGGAAGCTTTATTGCTAGGTATGAAGTGGATGCGTGTATTTATGTGTTTGTTTATAGAGCTGTGATGGATCCCGTGGTCGTGAGCGCCAGCATGACTCTTCTTCTCTCTCTAATCTTTCTGCTCTTGACTTCTGGTGAGTCACAGTTGTTATAAAGCTTTAAGCTTTTTTATGTGTTTTTTAAAGAGTGCGTTATTTATTTATTTTATGGTCTACCAATCAGAAACACACCCAGTCTGTCAGTCATTTTAGCTGACATTGGGTTGGTTGACATGTAGAAGATGGCCTGCTCTGCATGTGGTTATGCTGATAAAATGGCTGAAATCGCTGTGGATGTTCGCTTTTCACAGTTCTGTATCAGCGTGATCATTTATGCTTTTCTGCAACACCCTTCTGAAGGACTTTTTACACTTCTCTCATTGTGTGTCATCTCTCCAGCAACAATTGATAGATATTATTTAGCTGCATTTACACATAACTCATACTTGACCATTTATCTTCTTTGAATTTTGTGTTGCAGGAGTTTTTGGAGAAGACTGGAATGTGATTTATGAAACTAAATCAATATGTGCTCTCAAAGGATCCTCAGTAAACATGTCATGCACATATATATACCCTCAGGAGCACAAACTCACAGATACATTTTGGATCAAAATGCCAAATGTAGAGATCAAAAGTTTAAAAGAATATGATGAGTATAAAGACAGAGTTGAATACATTGAAGACAGACAAAACAAAACTGCCGTCCTCAGACTGCACAACGTAACTGAGAACGATGGGAAAGAGTATTGTTTCAGATTAATAACTGATAAAGACAAATGGTTTGGTCAACAAGGAATTCAACTTAATGTTTCTGGTAATCCACTTTCGTCCTTTATTTCCATTATTTATTCAACAAAAAGTTGTTAGTTTCAGGACATGGTAAGAAAGATGTGTTTCCTGCAGGCCTTCAGGTTCAGGCTCCACCGCTGGTGCTGGAGAAAGAAACGCTCAATCTGACATGTACACTGTAACAAATTGCTGTAAAAATTACAGCAACTTACTGGCAATTTTGGTTGCCAGTAAGCCTGTACATTTTACAAGAGTACTGTAAATCATAAACTACAATTATACTGTAAAAATACAGCACACCTGTAAAAACAGCAAAACAAGACCAGGTGTGAATTTACAGTTCTTTACTGTATTATTTACAGTATGTTACTGTTATTAATAATGCAATGAATTAAAACCTGAGACAACTCATTTCATTTGAGGAAATTTGCCATTAAACAGTTATACCGTGAGCTAATTTAATTTGAGTCTACTAAGAAAAAGACTTTATGAGTTAACTAGAAACATACATTTAAGGTAATCCTACTAGACAACAACAGCACACATGAATAAGTTGAATAACTTTAATGCATCAGCAAATACACAATCACTGCCTTTAAATAAAGCAACATTAAGCTTAACCTCAGTGTTTCTCTGCTCCTCCTGAACTGAAGCACAGGCTCTACTCTTCAACACAATGGTGACACACACAACTCAACAGAAACACTTTAAATCCCAACAGATTAAACACTAACAGATCTCCACTATATCATTATGTGCAAAAACACATAAAATCACATAAAGTAATTCCCATAATTTTACTTTTTTGTTTAGTACATTTGACTGTGAGATTTTTCAGGAAACAACTGACTTCAGCCACAGCCTTAGAGGAAATCCACTGAGGAGAAAAGAAGACATTAAATCTGTGGAGGAGGATTAAACAACTCCACAAACAGCATTACCAGCTTCACTTATTACTAACCAGACTCACTTTATTTTTGTCATAATCAGACTTACTGAGAAATAGCTGAGGGTTAGATGTTGATGATTTATTGAAAATATTTCATTTGAAGTTACCATGATCATGATTAGTGTTTACTTTAGTTAGTCTCTTGACTCTTGATAAGTTGAACATTAGTTATACTTTGGCTACTATAACCATGTCTTTAAAAGACAAATTTGTTATGGCAATAAAAGTCAAGTAAAATGATGTTCAGGTGTTGATGTATATCTATTGATATCAGCCTTGACAGCATCTAGTGGCTGATCTTAATCAGAATAATGTTTTGACTATGAAATTGGGGTGTGATAGATGGTATTTTATTGGTATAGTCATGTGATTCTACAGCATGATGATGATGTTCAGTTGTGATTGTATCAGTTACTTTTTGTTTGACAAATATAAGATTCACAAAACCTTTCAAGCAACTGGAACACATGTGTATCAAGAATCAGCATATGAACCTCAACTATGGTGACAAACATAATATATATATATATCAACTCTGAACACCACAAATCAAGCTACTAAAAAGTCACATAAAAAAACAACAACAAAAATAAAAGCACATGGTAAGAAGAAAAGAAAATAAGGCAATTCAGCTGCATAATTTATGCATGCTGCAATGCATGCTGGGAGTTCTGTATTAAGGTGATACCCAGCATGCATTGCAACATGAAGCGTTTCATTTTAGTGTCACCATTGTAGAGATTCATACGCTGATTGTTGATGTCTGTGTGTGACTTAATAACATGATGTTTTTTTATTAAACTGTCTATGCCATATTGTTTTCAAAATCATTCAAATGATAATGCTGTTAAATTGTCTTATGGAAAATCACTATATTAATCAATTATATGGAAAGAACCATGTGACTGAGAAGACATTCAATTCTAACTGTTTATTGATGAAGTCATGAAGAGCTTACAGATCTGTAGCACCTCATTTCACCCATTGTCGCCAGATTTCTTTTCTCTTGGCTTTATTGCTACAACTGTTGTGCCTTACAAACACACAGGTAAAGCAGCCAGAGAAAAACTGATGTTGCAATGTCAAGGGTAACAGCCCAACTAAAGCCAACACTTATCACCATCATGGTGACTACAAACTAAACCATAAATCATCAACATCTAAACCTCAGTTAATTCTCAAAAAGACTTTGACAGGTGATGCTGGTAATGAGTTATTTACAGTAAAGATCTCTGCTGAGATCTTTAGATATGTACTGTCTTCTTTTCTTTTCAGTTGATTAAATATATGGCTGTGGCAGGAAGTCAGTAGTTTACTATACAATCTAAGTCAAATTTACTAAACAAAATAAGTTATTTTCTGTGCATGTATTTATGTGACAATAAATGTGAAATGTGAATATATATTTATATGAATGACTGCTCAGGAGAGTAAATGCTGAAATGAAGTGTGATTTTATGTGTTTTTGCACATAATGATATAGTGGAGATCTGTTAGTGTTTAATGTTCTGTTGGGATTTAAAGTGTTTCTGTTGCGTTTTGTGTGTCACCATTGTGTTGAAGAGTAGAGCCTGTGCTTCAGTTCAGGATGAGCAGAGAAACACCGATGTTATGCTGTGTGTTGCTTTATGTAAAGGCAGTGACTGTAGTTGCTGATGTATTGATGATCTTTTTGTTAAGTTCGTCAATTCAGATGTATGCTGTTGTTAACTAACAATTATCTGCAAGAGGATTGAGTTAAATAGATGGTTTGTTAACTCATTTAAATTAAATTTTTTTTTAGTGGACTCAAATGAAATAAAATCACAGTATAAATATGAAATGTCAATTGACCAATTTAAGATAATCGGTTTCCTCAAATTATCAAAAAATCATACTGTAAATAATACAATAAAGAACTGTAAATTCACAGCTGCTCTTGTTTTTCTGCTTTTACAGGTGTGCTGTATTTTTTACAGTTAATTGTAGTTTATATTTTACGGAAATCTTGTAAAATTTACAGGCTTACTGGCAACCAAAATTGCCAGTAAGTTGCTGTAAACTTTACAGTAATTTTTTTACAGTGAGAAGCACCTGCAATCTGACAGACAGATTCATCTTGTACAAAAATGGACAGGCTTTAAACTTCACCAGCGACATCCTTCAGTTTCAGGCAGTCCGCAGTGATTCTGGCAGATACAGCTGTGCCGTCAGAGGACACGAACATCTGCCTTCTCCTGCTGTCAGCATCAGTGTCGAGTGTGAGTATTTATAGATAACTGATTACAAATATCATGGATGGAGTGATCACAAATACATACATTATAATATATCAAGCACAAGCAGTAGTCAGTCTCCACAAAATGACATGAATAAAGAGACCATGTTTGTCTCTATCAGATCCTCCACAGAGCGTGTCAGTGTGGGTCAGTGGGTCTGGTGTAATAGTGGAGGGAGATTCAGTGACTCTGAACTGCAGCAGTGACTCAAACCCTCCTGCTCTGAACTTCAGCTGGTTTAAGGAGAATGAAACCTCAGCTGTTGGATCTGGACAGAGTTTCAGCATCTCCAGCTTTAGCTCCAGTTTCAGTGGACGCTTCTACTGTGAGGCTCAGAATAAATATGGATCTCGGAGATCAGCGTCTGTTTCACTCACTGTTAAAGGTAGTGCAGCTCATACTTGCATTAAATGAATCTTTTTGGATGTTTCATATTTTGTCTCAGTTGTAGGACGTCTGGTGATATTATATATATCCATTGGAGTGATTTGTGGAGCGGCTGTGATCATCATCATGCTGTTGCTGATTTGGTAAGGGGTGTGTGTGTGTGTGTGTGGTATTTGATTGAAAATAAGTGCATTTATAACTCATTTATTGATTTTCCAACATCCAAAGGAAAACCAACTTCACAAATGCTCCACAAGTCTGACACCAGCAGAAATACAAAACACAGTGCAGATAAACTATACAGACTTGAGTCAAATACCCCCCAAAATCAGGCTTTGTTGCATATAAATGCCTTTGTTGGGTGTCTAACCTCAGATAGGGTTTTAAATGGCTCTTTTATGTTTTTAAAACGTGTTACTCTCCATGGAAATAGCCAAGGATGCTGGCATGGCATTAAAACACCAACGAAACAACACTTCTACAAGAACGTATTAATTCTGTCAACTTTTATGTAACTTATTCATTGTTTTTGTGGATGAACAACAGACACAATACAATGGAGTCTCAGGTGAGAAAAAAAGGATTTGGTTCAACATTAGTTGAACTGGTAACTCCAGTAGTCATGCCTCGTGTTGTATTTAGAGAGTACTTTTTTATTATCTCTCTTTTCTGTTTTTTAATGGCAAAGATGAACTGTTCCAGCCCTCGTCATGACAGACGTGAAGCTTGTGGTGTTGAGTTGAGTGATCCTGTGTATGAGAATGTAAAGGTAAGAGTTCCTCGTTCATAAAAGACTAAACCCTCCTCACCTTCAGCCAGAAGTCATTCAATGCTCTTCAGTGTCAGTGTGAACATAGCAAATGACTGTTGATTATGGAAATTCACATAACAACAAGCTTTTTGAAAGGTCTTCAAATTTACACAGAATTTGATTGACTGTTTTAGTTTAATGTTTAATATTTTATATCACATGTTATATCAAGCAGAAATTTGAAGTAAATTATTTATTAATGTATTAATTCACATGTTCTTTCTTTCTTTCTTTCTTTCTTTCTTTCTTTCTTTCTTTCTTTCTTTCTTTCTTTCTTTCTTTCTTTCTTTCTTTCTTTCTTTCAGATTGACAGGAAGAGGCCGTAGAATATGAGCTTGGTTAACTTATACAGAATAACGTTTGTATCTTAAAACTCATATAAAACAGCTCAGATCTCCTGTTTGGATGTTAGATGTCTGAAGACAAACATGTAAAGCTTCTTTTGAAACAATGTGTGAAGTCAAAAGTGCAATACAAATAAAATGGTGTTGAAGTGACATTTACAGTAAAGGCAGAAGGTCATTTTGTGAATATGGAGAAGTTTTTATCTCTGTGAGTTACATGGAAAACACATTTGCATATAAACTGGAAGTTATTACAGCCATATTCAAAGTTATTCAGCGAAACTCATCTAACGTGTTCAGTCTCCAAACTCAACATTTGCTCTTTGTGTACTTGTGATGAAAGCTACTATGACAAGGTATGAACGTTTTTACATATTAATAAAGAGTTTGCAAAATTAAATTTAAAGTCTGTAAATATGTAGACGCTTAATGTTGTAATGAATATAATTTGGTAGCCGATCTTCAAAAGCAGTCAAAAAGCTTTCATTCAGCAGAACTGTTATGATGATTAAAGATTTGTCCTTTGTAGAAAATAACAAACTTTTATAGAAGCTTTATTGCTAAACTTAATAGAGTCACAGTACAGGATTAAATATAATCACTGTTATTCATGAAGTGACCATCGGATCTCTGATATAATTAAACTCTTTAATTGACAAACACACAAGCCTCTGTTTGTTGAACAAGAGAATTATTTTAAATAAAGTTGAGTTTCCTGCTATTATTAATGTGCATAACTACCATAACCTAACAGTGATTATGAAGTTATCGTCTGTGAAGTTTGTAGTGGTGGTGAAGGTCAGAATGGCTCTTGCTCTTCTTCTCATCTTTCTACACGTGAATTCTGGTGAGTCCCTTATTACAACACTTTATTATATATATTTTTTTGTGTAATAGCACACACAAAATATCCCGTATTCAAGTAGCTCACTTGGGGAGCTTGACGTTTTCAGCCAATCAGAATTGCTCTAAGCCTGTCAATCACCGTGTTGTGGTGGTTGATATCAGATTAGCTTACATCCCTTTAGAAGGCGGGGCTTAAGAGAAGGGGTGTGGCTAAAGTTTGTGTAATGGTGGGTGTTAGCAGAACAGTTGATATTTATAAATTAAACGATTATTATTTTGCCTTTTGTGATCATATTGGAGTCTTAGTTGGAGTTCATATTTTGGCCTTCATGTTGACGTGGCTCCTTTCAGTTTTTACCTTTCTGTGTCGTAATGATCATCTCTGTTTTTTTTTTACAACACCTTTCCTCTACAGGACATTTTAACACGCTTCTCACTCACTTCACAAAAACAGATTAATATTATTTAACTTGTGCAAAAACGCAAGTTTTGACACTTTTGAGTGTGTGTGTTTCAGGAGTTCACTGATCTTCTGTATTTTGTGTTTCAGGAGTTTTTGGACAAAACTGGAATGTGATTTATGAAACTAAATCAATATGTGCTCTCAAAGGATCCTCAGTAAACATGTCATGCACATATATATACCCTCAGCCGTATAAACTCACAGATACATTTTGGATCAAGATACCAGAAGATACCAAAAGTTTAAAAGATTACCCAGAGTATAAATACAGGGTTGAATACATTGAAAACAGACAAAACAAAACTGCCGTCCTCAGACTGAACAACGTCACTGAGAACGATGAGAAAAAGTATTGTTTCAGATTAATAACTGCAACTGAACGAAAACAATGGACCGGTAAACCAGGAATTCAACTTAATGTTTCTGGTAATCCGTCTGTCCTTTATTTCCATTATTTATTCAACAAAAAGTTGTTAGTTTCAGGACATGGTAAGAAAGATGTGTTTCCTGCAGGCCTTCAGGTTCAGGCTCCACCGCTGGTGCTGGAGAAAGAAACGCTCAATCTGACATGTAGAAGCACCTGCAATCTGACAGACAGATTCATCTGGTACAAAAATGGACAGGCTTTAAACTTCACCAGCGACATCCTTCAGTTTCAGGCAGTCCGCAGTGATTCTGGCAGATACAGCTGTGCCGTCAGAGGACACGAACATCTGCCTTCTCCTGCTGTCAGCATCAGTGTCGAGTGTGAGTATTTATAGATAACTGATTACAAATATCATGGATGGAGGACTTATCACAAATATATACATTAATTATATATCAAGCAGTATTCGGTCTCCACAAAATGACACGAAAAAAGAGAATATGTTTTTTTTCCCTTCAGATCCTCCACAGAGCGTGTCAGTGTGGGTCAGTGGGTCTGGTGTAATAGTGGAGGGAGATTCAGTGACTCTGAACTGCAGCAGTGACTCAAACCCTCCTGCTCGGAACTTCAGCTGGTTTAAAGGAAGAAAGATTGTAGGATCTGGGAGAATCTTCAGCATCTCAAACATCAGCTCTGATCACAGTGGAGAATATAAGTGCAGATCCATCAATGAACATGGAGAGAAATACTCTAATGCTGTGATGCTGAATGTCATGTGTGAGTTCATAAATGTGAGTCTGTAGATCATCTGGTTAAAGTAAGTTATGCAAAAAAAATATTTGTTTGTCTCTTTCAGACACACCAAGAAACGTGTCAGTGTGGGTCAGTGGGTCTGATGTAATAGTGGAGGGAGATTCAGTGACTCTGAACTGCAGCAGTGACTCAAACCCTCCTGCTCTGAACTTCAGCTGGTTTAAGGAGAATGAAACCTCAGCTGTTGGATCTGGACAGAGTTTCAGCATCTCCAGCTTTAGCTCCAGTTTCAGTGGACGCTTCTACTGTGAGGCTCAGAATAAATATGGATCTCGGAGATCAGCGTCTGTTTCACTCACTGTTAAAGGTACTCCTGTGCTCATGTTTAAATGTATTAAGGCTGAAGTTCATAATTTATCATTATTCATTACATGCTCATAGAATTTACTGAAAGTAAATGATCTTGACATTGTCTTTCCTCTTAGATGTTCAGAGATCGGGTTGGAATATCATCATTGCTGTTTGTGCCGCTATTGCAGTTGCAGCTGGGTTTGGGCTCTTGATTCTCATCATTGTGTACATCAGGTTAGAGAGAAATATAAGCATATACCTTTTAAACATATTTGAACACTTGGATAATTCTCGAAATCATTTGCTAAATCATAAATCTATACCAAAAATGATTATTTTTCAGATATCTTTAGTCCAGAGCAGTGAAAATAAAAAAACTATTTTAATGTGACATTCTAGTTTATCTATTGTTAATATTTTTGGCAAGCCATTGTTTTGCAGCAAAGGTAGTCTGTTACGATTTTAACTTTAGCATGTATCCTTATATATTTAACAAACAGGAATAAGAGAAGAAATGATGACCCTAAAGACCTTGAGCAAAAAAAGGTGAGATTCAGCTGAAATTAAATCACTTCATATTTCATTGATCATGTATCACAGACTTTTCTGCTGACAATTGTTTAAGTTGAAGTTCAAGTTCAAATTTCTGTATTCAGTCATGATGTTATTATAGACACAACAACAATCACAACAACAACAAAATAATAACATTCATTACTGAATAGGAGCATATGGAAGACATTGTACAACACAATAACTCATTGATGTCACTAACACTTTACATTGATACTCTGAATATTGTGTTTTTTTACTAGACAATCAAAATGTATAACATATCATCGTGTTAATTCACATAAATACATGAATGGTAACATAAGCTCATGAATTTAATGACGTTCTGTAGAGTTGCATGTTAATTATACACTTATGATTCACTTATCATACTCATTATCATTAAATGTGGAGAGATGAATGTTTACAGGTTGCTGTAAGTTTAAATGTATGCCACATGATTATATTGCAGCCGTCTACAGAAAAGACCTCTGAATCTGGTGATGGTGAAAATGCGTCTATTCAAGATGGCAGAAATAAAGACACAAAGAAACCTGAAGAGGATGAGATTCAGTATGCCAGCATTACAGTTCACCATCGTGCTACTGAAGCCAAGTGAGCAAAAACGGAAATTTTCTGATTTATAAGTCAGTTTTATTCGCAAAGAAGCCTACTTTTCTCAACGTCTTTATAGAAAATAGCACATTAAGTATATAATAGATAGAAGTATTAAAAGCCAATCCTGGCGCAGCACTTTAAAAATTAGATATTTTCAGCTTCAGCATGTTTTACGCTCTGTGTTGATCTCATTCTCAATTAATTTAGTTATCTGTCATTTTTGCAGATCTACTGCAAGCCAGGAGAAGGATTTGTCTGTGATTTACAGCAGCGTCAGATAATGCAGACTTACGTTTTTCAACTCTGGAATTGCATCTGAAAACATATAAACCAAGAACTTTTTTCTTGCTTTAGCATTTGTTTTTCATTTAATCATGATTACATTTTGAGTGTGGATTTTTTTTTATTAAGCATTTGGTGCTCCAAGTCAATCTCTGATGCATTTGCATCCTTTGTAAACCAAAGCCAAACAAGCAAACACATGTAGGCTACAAGTTACAACCTGATATACGCGGACCAAAAGAGGCTCCACCTGTCCTGCAAAGCTCTCTTTACAGAATGTATTTGCCATTTTTTGTGCTAATAAAAAGTGTAAGATTGGTCAGTTAATATCAGGTACTTCTTGTGTGAGTCTTTAGTAAATTACTAAAAATATGTAAAAAATTAATAATTGCATTTCATAATTTATTTAGTCATGTGCTCATTATCCATATTCTCTTATATTATAATAACCGAAATTTTAAAACTTTGGCACTTGGCAGTAAACTGCTGTTTTGTTAAACTCCACCACTAGAGGGAGCTGAACCCCACCGAGCGCGTGAGAACTGCTGACTGAGAGCGCGCGCGGCTTCACTCCTCCACAACTCACCGGGATTTGCAGTTTGAGTTTTTCCGATTAAAATGACGGCGAACTCCTTAAAACGAAGTAAAGCTTCAGAACTGATTTAACATCATATTCAAGTTTACGTTTATTGAGTTTGAAGACGGAAGGGTCAGTAGTTTGAATGTTACTTCGAGTGTTAATATTGAGGTAAGTTGATCGTCTGTCAGGACAACGAGACAAGATGGCGCCTTTCTATTTTTTATTTATTAATACATTTTAAGATACATAACAAAAACAACAACAAATGAACTTTCCCAAAATAAACTAAATACATAATATATTTTTTTAAATCACACACACAAAAAAGAAAAATACATATGAGAGCAATAAAATACAATTCTACAATCCTAATACAGTAATTGGACATGGGATATATACAGAGGAAAAGGCCGACAGTGAGACAAAAATAGCCTCCAAAAGGGAGACAGAGCAGAGAAAGTCCAGGAAATGGATTGGAGAGGCTGATCCAGAATGACACCGGTCACATTCGGGTCAATAGAGGGTTTTAAGCATATTTTCTCCTCTCCATGCTTTCTCTGAGCGACTGCAGCAAACCATAGTGGAGACTACAATTTTAAACCCAAAATTTAGTTTTTAATTGTTTATTCTTAAGACACCATTTTAAATAGTTTCTTTGTACGTTTGTGCGTACAGTTGCACAGCCTGACATTTTGGGGGTTTAAGATAACCAAACATAAAATAATACATGCTATTTAAATGTCCTAAAAAAAATCTCAAACTAAATAGGGTTTAAAGCTATATGTCATGAATTTATCAAATTATGTTAAAAGGAAATAATGCACTTCGACACAAATATATATATTATCTTCTGAATGGAGGCAGGGAGCAGCAGCTCATTTGCATTCAAAGGGACACACAAAAACGGAGCGTTTTTGCTCATATTATGCCCCTTTTTACATCTTGTGAAAAGGGGCATAATATGTCACATTTAAATAACCAGACCAGAACGAAAGAGTTGTAAATATTTAGTTACAACACAAATATTTTTAGATTTGTTGGGCATACTCTTGTGCCCCAAAGGGTCACACCTGGTTTTACCAGATTAGCAAGCTTTATTGTTTTTTTTTACAGGTTAGGATTCTCGAATTCAGTCTTAGTGGAAATAGATCCTCACAATTTCAGTGGCACACTGGCAATTTTTGTATATTGATAGAGGTTGAACTGATGTCTAAGAGTAGTGACATTGTCCAAGATACAAGAAAAAATATTTTAGAATAGCCATTCAAAATACGATTATACAAACTATAGCTAAACAAAAAGTTATAGCAAAATTAATATAAAAGGAGATAAACTAAATCCAACCTGGCACCCCTTGTGGTCATACGAAGAAGTAACAAATACGTCACTTTTGATCTTATACATATCAGGTTTTCACTGGTTGTCTGAATATCTTTGCTTAAAGGGGTCATGAATTGAGAAATCAAATTCTCCTTGATCCTTTGACATATAAGAGGTCATTAAAAACATCCTGTAAATTTTTATTGAAACTTAGCTCAGAAAACAACTCTTTTTGTAATTTGTGACATTGTGATGTAATAGTGTGACGAAAGACCACCTCTGCAGAAGAAAATCCTACTTCTACATCATTGCCTCTTTAGCTCCACCCACCGATTCACGTATGTCACATAGTAGTAAATACAAGAGATGTTAACACAGGATTACTCCTGCAACAAATCCATAGAGACACCTCTGAGGATCACATGACATCTTTGCATTGCCATTCTTGTGATCCTAAAATTAAGTAAGTGTAGATTAACTTTATTTTTAACTAAATATTTGTAGTATTTACACATTTAGCGGCGATGTTGAAAAATATTTTAATATGCGAAACAGTTACCCAATCATAGCAGTGGCTGTTTACTTCCAAGTCTTGCGGCACGCCTATAAGAAAGTGTTTCAAAGAGAAGGTCTAAAACAGGATAGAAAATAAATTATACTTCTACATTAGGATGTTTTGTGATGTAAAAATCTTGATAACATTATTAGTGGACCTCAGAGAACATTACAAATGCAGTTCATGACCCCAGTACATTTGACACTGTCGGTCATAACATACTTCTTGACAGGCTGGAAAACTGGGTGGGACTTTCTGGGATAGTCCTAAAATGGTTCAGGTCATACTTAGAAGGGAGAGGTTATTATGTGAGTATAGGAGACCATAAATCTGAGTGGACATCCATGACATGCGGAGTCCCTCAAGGCTCAATTCTTGCACCACTCCTATTCAACCTGTATATGCTCCCAATGAGCCAAATAATGAGAAAGAACCAAATTGCTTACCACAGCTATGCAGACGACACACAGCTCTACTTAGCCCTATCGCCTAACGACTACAGCCCCATTGACTCCCTGTGCCAATGCATTGATGAAGTAAACAGTTGGATGTGCCAAACAAAGACAAAACTGAAGTCATTGCGTTTGGAAACAAAGATGAAGTTCTCAAGGTGAATGCATACCTTGACGCTAGGGGTCTAACAACTAAAAATCAAGTCAGGAATCTTGGTGTGTATTTAGAGTCAGACCTTAGTTTCAGTAGTCATGTCAAAGCAATAACTAAATCAGCATACTATCATTGAAAAATATAAGAAGTAGATGCTTTGTTTCCAGTCAAGACTTAGAGAAAATTGTGCATGCTTTTATCACCAGCAGGGTGGATTACTGTAATGGACTCCTCACTGGCCTTCCTAAAAAGACCATAAGACAGTTGCATCTCATACAGAACGCTGCTGCCAGAGGAGATCAGATGTGCTCCTACAGTAGTCACATTCAAATCCAGACTCGAAACACATCTGTTTAGCTATGCATTTACTGAATGAGCACTGTGCCACTGTTCGTCCGACTGTTTTTACTGTATTTTATTTTTTATTCTAAACTGTTTTAATTATTCTTATTTCTTTTGATTATTTTAATTTCTTCTATGTAAAGCACTTTGAATTACCATTGTGTATGAAATGTGCTATATAAATAAACTTGCCTTGCCTTGCCTTTAATACTACTCAGCAAAATCCCCAGTGTTAAATTAACACTGCTCAGTGTTTATACGAGTCCACACTCTCAGAGAGTTGTAGTAACACTGAACCAGTGTTGAAGTTAATGAGATCATTAAGTGCTTAATCGAGTGATGATTGAGCATTATTGAAGACACTTGATGTTAACAAGCAGAATCACTGAAGGAGAAAATTGGTTATTGGTATGTTACCATTATGGTGATCAGTGTTAGCTTTAGTTGGGCTCTTGACTCTTAAGTCATTAAGTTCAGATTTTGTTTGACTGCTGTACATGAGTTAGAACAGTCAGATAGAGAAAAGGTGATATGATGGTGTTAGTTGTATTTTAACATAATCATTATTTCACAATCATTTGATCTGAATCACTGAACTCATGTAGAGCTCAATTTCTGAGTTAGATTTACTTTATTAATTATAGCAGCACTGTCTTTGTACAGCATAATATTTTAAACTTATACAACATAATCCAAATAATTTCTTAAAAGTTCTTCACACATATAATTTTTTTTTGTTTGACACAGTCATCAAGAATCAGCCTGTGAATCTCAACAATGGTGGCAATTATAAAGCATGTTGCAGTGCATTCTGGGTGCCACCAATCAAAACTCATTCATGGCTCCCATCATGCATTGCTGCATGATTAAATAATGAGCTTATGTTCAGAGGTAATATCTGCTTGTCACCATTGCTGAGATTCATAAGCTAATTATTGATGTCTGTGTGTGCCTACCTGAAACACTTCTTAAAATGTTTTTTTTTTTTTAAATTGATTGGATTCTTTGGATTTCATTGAAAAGGCTATAAATGGTACGCTCGACAACAAAAGTGCTGCTATAATCCAATGTAATCCAATATAAATTATGTTAAAACACAACCAACACGAGCAGAACACCTTTTTTTGTTCATCTGACTGTTATAACTGAATTACAGCAGCCAAACAAAATCTAAAGTTAATAATGTAAGGGTCAAGGGCCCAACTAAACTAAACACCAATCACCATAATGGTGACCATTTTACAATAATTTTCTCCTTCAGTGATTCTGCTTGGTAATATCAAGTGTCTTTAATAATGCTCAATCATCACTCAATTAAGCACTTAATTATATCATTAACTTCAACACTGCTTCAGTGTTACTTATAACACTCTGAGAGTGTGGACTCATATAAACACTGAGCAGTGTTAATTTAACACTGGGGATTTTGCTGTGTAGAATCAGATATTCTCATAGAGTTCATGTGACTGGCCCACACTGAGCTGTATATTCCCATAGACTGTATGTACTTGGCTCTTTGGGACTTCAGGTCTGTTGATAGGTTTCATCTGAGTGCTCTTGTCTGTGTTAGGAATGTCATTCTCGTACACACTCTCTTCCTGCATCAAGAAAACAAAAGTGCACTAGTAATATGTCTGCTCTGTCATTGCATACAGAATATTAAGTTGGGTTTTTAGGTTATTTTTTAAGGTCAGTGAGCGACTTACAAGATCGTTGGCTTTACTCTTCTGTTCATCTCTGATTTCATTTTGCTTGTTGACTGGCGTCACACTGCCTATGGAAATATCAAAACAAAGAAATACATTGGTCAAACTTTATATTGTTTTGAATATGCTGATAGTAGTGGCTTGTTTATTTATACCTGTCTTTGCTGATGTCTTGTGAACAACGATCAATCCAACTACAAGTATGATCACTGCTATGACCAGACCACCGACAGCATATAGTATGTATACTGTAGTGTTCGAGGATGCTGAGGAAGAGATTGAAAGATATTTTTGTATCATTAAATAATTCAGATAGGCGTCATCTGCATAATTTCCTTCCAATTAAAGAAGAATTGATTTGTTGATGTACTTAAGTAATAGGGGTGTAACGGTACACAAAAATCACGGTTCGGTACGTACCTCGGTTTTAAAGTCACGGTTCGGTACGTTTTCGATACAGCAAAAAGTAAGAAATGCCAGAGAAATTTCCTATTTGTTAAAAGAAAAAATATTTTTTAAATAAGTGAGTTTTCCTACATCTTGAAACTTTCAGGTTTATAAATGGGGGTCATCTTTGAAGGATGAACAAATAATGTTTTGGTCATCACATTAAAAATAACATTTAAATATATGAAGATTTTAGATGCAAAAGCCATTTGAAATTTTCTTCTAGAATGATCATTTTTATCAAGCTTGTATATTTAAGTTCAGTAATTTCACTTAAATGGCAATGAAGATTACCTATTAATTGTCATTTGAGTGAAATTACTGAACTTAAATGTACAAGCTTCATAAAAATCATTCTAGAAGAAAATTTCAAATGGCACTTACAGAGGCTTTTGCATCTAAACTCTTCATATAGGCTATTTATTTATATAATATTTGAGTTTTGAAGTGCTGGAAAAAGATGTGTGAAGTACTTGAAAGCATTTCACTATTCCAGCCAAACTGGTTACAGTTAGTGTTACTATATTAAATCCACGGTGGATGTTGCTGGTCTGTGGACGTACTAGTTCATTCACGGCACAATATTTCTCCTGGTTTCCACGTCAGCGCTGTTTGATCTAATAGAGATCTGCGGTTAATAACGGAGAAATGTGAATGCTTCTCACTAGATCTCGCAGCGATGGTATTACTTCAGTGGCGAACTCAAATGTTTTCTTTACTGGATCTCTTAGCGCTGTGTTGTAACGGTTGTAAAAGTGTCGCTTGATCGAGATCGGCTCCCGCTGCACAAATGTTGCTGCTCCGAACTGATAAACGATCCGTGAAGCACAATAATGAGTAGCGCAGTTTCGTTCCGCTTTCATTACGCTTGCCATTTGATGTTGCGCAACGTTGTGGTGGCCGCGCCAGCGCGAATTTTGTCGGCAGGAAAAATGGTCCAAGGAATCGTTCGGTTTGTATGCGTACCGAACCGGAAGCCTCGAACCGAAACGGTTCAATACGAATACATGTACCGTTACACCCCTATTAAGTAATAATAAATAATAATAAAGTAATAACTATTTTACTTAAGTAATAATAAATAATGGCAATAATCACCATTATGGTGACTTTAAATCAATTACACTTCAATTAAACAATATTATTTCTTACAGTGGCATAAAGACAACTGTATCATGTGAATTTGATAATGATATAGATTTAAAAAAAATCTGAACAATAAATTAGTTAACAGTTACTAGAACAGTAAATTACTATGATGTCAGAGAATGTTTCTGTTGATTCACAGTAATTTCGGCCAAACATTAGTAAAATGACCCAGCATGCATTAATTTCACTGTAAATTTGACTACATTAATTTATCGTAAAATATTACTCTTTAATCCTGTAAATTCCTGGCACTTTTTTTTTACAGTGCACAGACCAGGTGTCGATATCACATCTGCATCTCATCGTCACAACCGTTTACACCTGTATTTAACATCGTCCATTTGTGATCCATTCGACCAACATGCATCTTAATCCCAGGTGTAAACAGGGCCTCATATATTTTGTGTACATTTGAAACATTTACACATTTCTCTGCAAAACTTTTTTTTGAACAACTGATGTTTGATTTTGTATTTATCAATAATTTCTACTGCTAGAATAAGAATTGTACCCAATAAATTAGATTACCGTAAAACTTAAAATAATAGCCGAGTCCCAAATAGACGCCTGTCTCTTTTACACGCCAGGTGTGGCTGCAGGTTTGGGTAAATAAAGGCCGGTGGGTAAGATTTTTAGTTTCGGTTTGTATTTAATCTTCTAAAACCCGTCAGATCGTCCGCTTTTTGGGCGGCCCCTAAAGCAATTTTTTGTCCCACCAAAGCCTTTTTTGATCGATGAGTGATGTAGAATAGAATGACTGCTGGCTGCGCTTGACAGGGCGCATAAGGAGCGGAGAGAGAGAGAGCGCCCCGGCCGCGCGCGCGCACTCTCACGTCTTCAAACAACACGAGCGCTGTCTTGCTCTCTCTCCCTCGCGCATATTAATCAAAATCAATGGACACGATAGTAAAAGGTCGGAAGACCGCAGTCTCTCGTGGAGCATTTGGAGATTTTTAGAGATTGGAGACTCTAGGCCTACACTCAATGAACAACATCTCAACACTAAATTATAAAGGCCTGTCTCATATAGACGCCTGTCTCAAATACAAGCCGGTGCAGTTCGACGATTTGGGAAAATAAAAGCCCGGGCTACTATTTGAAGTTTTACGGTATAATACATCTGCCTCCCAATGCATTACTTTTGTGATAGCCTATAATGAGCAAAAACAGACCTGTGTTCAGGTTGTAAGCATTAACATGTGTTAATAATTTAGGACAGAGTCAACTTACTTTACCAAAAAAAAAAAAAGGTAGAAGGTGTCAAGTTGCACCATAAAAAATATGTAATAATAAAATATATGTATAAAGATTTCTAGTAATCCTGAAGACATTGATTAGCTGTTTCAGGTGTTTTTGATTAGGGTCCCAGAAAGATAGCAACCATCAAAATAATGTTAATGTGTCAATGTTAACAGTATTGAATCAACATCTCTTTTGCTCCTGCAATTATTGTTGTAAAGTTTTGAAATGCCATCCATAAATCAATGGTAAAGGCATTGAGTCAATGTTACAATATGATTTTGGTTCAACATTATCTTTACACTCTCAGAAAATGAAACACAACAATTACAACTGACTTAAAGCCACACAGCCTGAAATCCACTGCAAATAAAAGAAGACAATAAATCTCTCAAGATCAAGATCTCAAGAAGGTTTTTGTTTGAGAATTAATAGAGGTTTAGTTGATGTTTTATTGAAAGTATAAGTGTTCGCTTTATTTCCCAGTTTGACTCTTGGCTTTCATGCTTGTTTCTGGCCTTTGTAACAGTGTTTATCGAAACTATATAAACAAATATAATTCGTTGCAAAGGAAACCAGCAACATATAGAAAACATTTTTCAGCATAATCAGAAGTAGAATAGTTAACTTATTTTTTCCCTGAACATGCCATTAATAAATTATGTTGATCAGTAATGCAACAGATCAAATGGTCAGAATTTTGATTATTAATACATAGCATGTTTGTTCTTTTTTAGCCAATTAGACTTATTCAATTTTAGTCTTATTTTATATAAATGCCTCATTCTATCAGGATACGAATCTCAACAATGGTGACATGCTTCATGCCGCAATGCATGCTGGTTTTATACTATGGTGGCTCCCAACATGCATTGCATCATGAAGCATGTCACCATTGTTAAGATTCATATGCTGATTCTTGATGTCTGTGTGTGCATTTAAACGATGTCTGTGTGTGCACAGCTCTCTTATGAGAGGTTCTCTCGTATTGCGTAAGTTTAGTTTACGCTACGGGAAAAGTTCAACTTTGCTCGAGATATTGAAGCCAAAATTATCCTTAATTTTGTATATATTGTCAATGCAGTGCAGCAACTGCAGACCTAGAGCAGGCTGTCTAGCATGCTCATTGGCTGCCTTGCGGCAACTGCAGCAGCCTACCAGTGAGCCTGGCGTGACGTCACGCCCAATGGTGGCGCTTTGCGCCCACTATGCGTCACAGCCCGTGCAAGGGGGTGTGGCTTAGCGTATAAAAGTGGGGCTCAGAGGCTGCTTCCCTGATTTTCATCTCTTCAGCGAAGCTCTTCATACCGCTGGATCCGAGAGAAGCCGCCGCCGTCGAATCCAGCGACTGCCAGCCGAGGAAAGCGCCTGAGGAAGCCGGCCGACTTCTCGCCGCCTTCAGCCTTCCGTGCCAGCAACGCTATCCGGCGACAATATCCTTTACTGTTCTTTTTCACTGTATTTACTGTTTGTGTGTGTGTGCTCGCCGCTGCGACACACTTTTCTAAAAGAGTGCGAGCGTTCTTGTAAGAATGCCTCGCAAGTCCGGTGGCTCGTGCCGAGCCCCGCTCAGCGTCGGAGACCGCCATGTGTTTTGCGCTCTCTGCCTGGGACCGGACCACGCAGCCCTCGCACATCGGGAGGCTGCGTCCACTGTGAGGAACTATCTATGTCGACCCTGCGGGCTTGTCTAGACCTCTTAACGGCAAAGCTGTCACTCCGCCATCTGCTGGACCGCGCAAGAAGAAGCGCCGTGCACAGAGACTGCCGGAGCCTGGTGTGGCACTCAAACGCTCGCCGGAACGACTCCCTCGAGCATTTCTCTCTCCTTTCCCGCCCCCCCTCCCGGACGCGCAGCCGCCGGCTCCCGCCCGCGCTGCCGCCGCCTCAGGGGACGAGGCGCTTGATATGGATGAGGACGCGCCGCTAACAGCTGTTCTAATCGCGGCTAGCTTCTCTACGTACGAGAAAGCTATCCCGCCCCCGCGCCCCAGGCGCATGCGTATCTCACCGGCAAAAAAGGGAAGAGTGTTCTAGTCCCGCCGAGGCCGGACTAACCCCTATTTCTCAATATTGCAGCTATGAGCCTGTTATATAACATGCACCTCTGCAAACTAACGCCGACACAAAGCTGTGATGACGCTTTCTTATCTGCTCGCGCTAACTTAAGCGTACATCGTTTCCCCTGTGGCTCACTGGTGAAACCCTAAGCTTTCGCGCCAGAGACCCGTGTTCGAATCCCGGCTCTGGCAGCAGATAAAATTTATGCGGCTCTCCTCTCTGAGCTTGCGGACAGTTTTTCTTACGTACAGAAAGCACTGTTTAAAGCCGCGGCCGGACCGTCGTCAAACTATCTCGCCATGTCAGTCCCCCTGGAAAGGGCTACTGCAGTGGAGTATTTGGCAGCCAACGAGTCGGTAATGTTACCCGCTTGCCTGCACACAACCGCCGTTTTTATGGCAGCCCAGAGAAATCTCAGAAGAGTGTAATGTCTGGTATCCGGCTCATGCCGTTGGTGTTTTAAGTGTAGAAAAAGTGCCCACATCTCAGTGTTCACCCCTACACACAAGCACTGTACCCCCCGTGTCTCTCACGCTCGCAGAGCCCACTCTCTTAAAGCTGGCAAATGCCGCTTGAGTGTTAGGTGCAGGTATTGTGCCCACAACCTTGTGTTCACGCCCATCCTCTGCTCGCTCTGTCACATGGCTAAACACTCTCATATGGGTCAGTCTATGAGCGTAAGTCGCGTGCCCGCTCACGCTTACAAACAGAAGCGTGTTTGTAACAATCACAATATTTTCACAAACCGTTCCCCATTCGTAGCAATCGGGACGTCTCACGTGACACAGCCAGCTGCTGCTGTTAGCGAGCCGCCGTGTCCAGGCTCTCATATCTGTCAAGCTATGAATGTAAGTCACGTGCCCGCTCACGAGCGCTCACACTTACTAACAGACACACCGCCTCCGGCGCCGCTCGCACAGTACAAGTGCTCACTCGACGTTCCCCATTCATAGCAATCGGGTCGTCATATATGAAACAGCTAGTCACTGCTGGTTATCCGGCTCACGCCGATGGTGTTTTACATGTAGAAAATGTGCCCACATCCCAGTGTTCACCCCTACACACAAGCACTCAAAAACATGTGTCCCTCAGGCCCACAGAGCCCACTCTCATAAAGCTGGCAAATGCCGCTCGAGTGTTAGATGTAGACATCTCATCCATCTCATGCCCGCTCTGTCACACGGCCATTTCAACCTCAAGTAAGTCAGGTTATGAGTTTAAGTCACATGCCCGCTCACAAGCGCTCACTCTTACTAACAGACGCACTGTCTCCGGCGCTGCTCACGCGTCACAAAATGTTCATGGCACGCTCCCTGTTCACAGTAAACCGGGTCGCCTCATTTAAAACAGCCAGCTGTTGCTGTCAGCGAGCCGGCGCATATAGACACCCATATGAGTCAGGCTGCGATTGTAAGTCACGTGCCCGCCCCAGCGCGCTCACGCTTACTAATAAACGCCTCGCCTCCGGCATGCTCACTCGCTACAAAGCTCTCAGAAAACGTTCCCCTTTCAGTGTAACCGGGACGTCACAAATGAAACAGCGTGCCATGGCTGTCAGCGAGCCGCCGTGTCTAAGCACTCATACCGGTCAGACTGTGAATGTATGCTACGAGCTCGCTCACGAGCGCTCGCATGTACTATCAGTCGCTCCGCCTCAAGCGCCGCTCGCACTTCAGAAAGCCATTGTAAAACGCTCCCTATTCAATGTAATCGGGTCGTTACGTGCGAAGCAGCCCAAAACGGCTGTCAGCAAGCCGCTTCATCCAAGCACCGAGGGCGCGCGCGCCGCGCCCACATCTACGTTTCAGTTCCCGAAGCCCACAGTGTGCGGCAACCGGAACCCGGAGGCCATTTTCCCCCTGGCCACGCATCCACAAGCATGGGAAGCCATTCCTGGGGTTTCAGAGTGGGTGCTAAGCACAATAAGACGGGGCTATGCACTACAGTTCGCTCGCCGCCCCCCACGTTTTCACGCTCGGACCGAGTCGACAGTGAGCGTGAAAGTAGCACATCTACTTCGCGCAGAAATAGCCAAACTGCTGTGCAAAGGAGCTATAGAATCGGTGCTGCCTTCTCTGAGCGAGTCAGGCTTTTACAGCCGTTATTTTCTCGTACCGAAGAAGGACGGAGGCCTATATTAGATCTGAGATTTTTGAACAAATCTCTCATGAGGAGACCGTTCAAAATGATTACAACCAGGCAGATCCTCGCGCAAATTCGCCCGAAGGACTGCTTTATTTCTCTCGATCTGAAAGACGGCCAGGTATATCAGTACACCGTCCTCCCGTTCGGCCTGTCCCTGGCACCCCGAACATTTACGAAGTGCATGGACGCGGCGCTCGCCCCCCTCAGATGTCTGGGTGTGCGAATTCTGAACTACTTGGACGACTGGCTGATTCTAGCACAGTCAAAGATAGAGCTCGTATCTCACAGAACTATGCTTCTCAGTCACGTGGAAAGATTGGGCCTCACGGTCAACTGGACCAAGAGCTCATTACGGCCCAGCCAGTCAATCTCCATTTTAGAAATGGAACTGGATTCCGTGGCTATGAAGGCTCAGCTGTCAACAGAGCGCGCGCGCCGTGTTCGACACCTAGCCACATCTTTCCAGAAGGGCAGAACCGCCTCCCTGAAAGAATTTCAGAGGATGCTGGGCTGTATGGCCTCAGCTGCAGCAGTGCTTCAGCTGGGCTTACTGCGCATGCGCCCGCTACAGCGCTGGTTGAACACCCGCGTACCCAGTCAGGGGTGGACGCGCGGCTACAAGCGGATCAGGATATCTCAGAGCTGCATTTCAGCTCTGCAGCCCTGGTTAGCGGCCAATTGGTACCAGAAGGGGGTGACAATGGGAACGATTTCCCATCGGAAAATCATCTCGACAGACACCTCCAACTCAGGTTGGGGCGGCCTTTTCGAGGGCAGACCGGTCTTTGGCCTGTGGTCAGACCGAGAGAAACGCCTTCACATAAACTGTCTGGAGATGCTGGCGGTCGAGAACGTGCTGAAGCGCTTCCTCCCGTTCATACAGGACCAACACGTTCTAGTCCGCTTGTCGGTTGTGTCCTACGTGTACCGCCAGGGCGGTGTCAGATCCAGGAGCCTCTGCGATCTGGCAGAACGCCTCCTCTTTTGGACCCAGTGCTTCCTGCGCTCGCTGAGAGCGACGCACGTGCCAGGGATCCTGAACGAAGGACCGGACAGATTGTCCAGGGACAATATTTCCCCCGGGGAATAGTCTTTACACCCCCAAACAGTCCAGCTGTTATGGCGCCTCTTTGGCAGAGCGGAAGTCGACCTATTCGCGTCAAAGGACAACGCTCATTGCCCAGTGTTCTTTTCAAAGAACGAGGATGCGCTGGCCCAACTCTGGCCCAGCCGCCCGCTATATGCCTTCCCTCCAATCTCTATGTTACCACAGGTAATCAAGAGAATCAGGGAATCGCACAGCCCGGTGCTCCTTATAGCCCGGCGATGGGAGAACCAAACCTGGTTCCCGGAACTAACACGGCTGTCACGCACAGCCCTGTGGCCGATTCCGGTGAGGAGGGACCTCCTCTCTCAAGCCTGCGGCTCGATCTGGCATCCCCACCCAGAGCGCTGGTCTCTGCACGTGTGGTTGATCAACGGATACCCGTTATCCTGCCAGAAGGAGTTATGAACACGATCACGCAATCTAGAGCCCCCTCTACGAGACGGCTATATGCGTCTAAATGGTCTGTGTTCTTCAAATGGTGCACCGACAAAAATCTGGACGCCAGAACGGGTGAGGTTTCGCAGGTGCTCGGTTTCCTTCAAGAGCTGCTGGATAAGGGCAGGTCCCCATCCACGCTCAAAGTATACGTGGCGGCCGTTGCAGCCTTCGCTGAGTCGAAGCAAGGCCGGTCGCTAGGAAGGAACGAGCTGGTCATCCGCTTCTAAGAGGAGCCAGAAGGATGAACCCTCCGCGCCCACCTTCGGTTCCTATTTGGGATCTCTCCGTGGTCCTAGAGGCCCTAAAGATGCATCCCTTCGAACCATTAGATTCAACGAATCTAAAATACCTCTCGCTCAAAACTGTTTTTCTTTTGGCTCTGTCATCAGTTAAACGTGTGGGGGACTTACACGCGCTATCTGTTAGCGCAGCGTGCCTTGAGTTTGGCCCGAATTACTCTAAAGTCATCCTCAAACCGAGACATGGCTATGTCCCAAAGGTGATTGGCACTCCCTTCAGGGCGCAGGTCATTTCTCTGTCGGCTCTGCCAGCATCCGACAGCGTGAGCAGCGACAGCCTCCTCTGCCCTGTCAGCGCACTGAGAGCTTACGTTACGCGCTCCGCCCCCTTCAGACGCTCCGAGCAGCTCTTCATTTCGTTGGCGGGCGCACCAAAGGTCTCGCCGCCTCGAAACAGTCCCTATCCAGATGGATAGTGGACACGATTTCTGCTGCCTACGCGTCAAAAGGTCTGCAATGCCCTCTGGGCATCAGGGCTCATTCCACAAGAGGCATGGCCTCGTCGTGGGCATGGTCCAGTGGAATTTCCATTCACGACATCTGTATGGTGGCGGGCTGGCCGTCTACATTTGTGAGATTCTATAATCTGGAAGTTCCCGCCTTGCAGGCTAGACTTCTCTCAGTCTAATGTGTGTATGATCTGCCCACATCACTGGTGCGCAGGCTACCTCAACGTTAGCTCACCTGGTTGAGCTGCACTAATATGGGTTGATATACATGTACATGCAGCCCGGCGCCGCCGCTCTGCATTCCCCATGGGTGCTTATGTTTGTACATGTGTCGGCCCGCTTGCTGGCCGCCTGAATTTTCACTTTTCCACTTTCAATTTTCCCCGGGTTGGGACTCATAGAGTGGATGCTGGGCGCGCACGGCGTTGACAAAGTGTTCCCGTAGCGTAAGCTAAACTTACGCAATACGAGAGAACCTCTCGTAAGAGAACGTACTCGGTTACCTAACGTATCCTCGGTTCTCTCTAGAGAGGGAACGAGTATTGCGTAACCGGCCGTGCTAAGCGCCACGAGTAATTTTCGCTTCAGATCATGAAAACCAGGGAAGCAGCCTCTGAGCCCCGCTTTTATACGCTAAGCCACACCCCCTTGCGCGGGCTGTGATGCGTAGTGGGCGCGAAGCGCCACCATTGGGCGTGACGTCATGCCAGGCTCACTGGTAGGCTGCTGCAGTTGCCGCAAGGCTAGACAGCCTGCTCTAGGTCTGCAGTTGCTGCACTGCGTTGACAATATATACAAAATTAAGGATAATTTTGGCTTCAATATCTCGAGCAAAGATGAACTTTACCCATAGCGAGAGAGAACTGAGGTTCGTTAGGTAACCGAGTACGATTGCCAGCAAGAAATAAATGATTTTGAATATAACTTATTAAAGTAACACCAGGTAACTTTTTGCTTTCGGGGTCCCCCTACAGTTGGGAAACAGTATTGTCCTCTACTACTGTCGTAAACTCTGTCATCCTACAAGCACGTGCATTTGTTGACAACCATGATAGCCCTGAAAACTGTAGGAGGAGTTCACATGCAGGTGTTCTGCTTGCGTCGCGTGTGAAATGTCTTCATCCCAGGTACAGTGGCATATATTTCAGCATGTCATATGAATATAATTTCATGTTTTTTTTTTTTTTCTAACGACAGATGATCGCGATGATCACGTTTACAAGCCAGCGTCATTATAGTAGCCTATTGGTTACCGTTTTACTGAATCTATGAGATACTTCAATGCAATGTTTGAGTGGTAGATAATAACCATATATCGCAAATATTATAATATCAAGCTACCATAAATGAATCTGCAAATTTTACAAATCGATTTGCATTATAGCTTGAGGCAAGTCAAATAAACAAATATCACAGACATGTTAGGTATCCTAAAATATGATTTTGAACATCTTATATATTACACTTTTTAGGTCAAACATTTGCTACTTGCATTTCATTGATTGCAAAGTTCAAATCAGAACGAGAATGCTAGCGATAGCTAACCATCAAAAACTAGAATAAGAATATCGTTTACTAGCTACCAGCAGGGCCGGACTGGGACCAAAATTCGGCCCTGGCATTTGTGGTTTTCACCGGCCCAACTAATTGATGACGTTAAAAAAAAACGTCCCCAGAATCTGAATCAGAATCTGGGCGTGACGACATTTTTCCCACTGAGACACACCATACAAGGCAGCAATGACTTTCACACTGTAGGCATACACGTCATGATAAGACTGAGGCGCATAGACTTTAGTCCATACACATTCACAGCACACACGAGCATGGCACAGCGGCCAAAAACACACGCACACACGAGCATGGCACGGCGGCCCGACGCACACAACACAACTGCTTAATAAAGAAAAAGCACCATGACCAAACCACAATAGAATATATATGATAAAAAGAAGCATGACCTACCTTATTAAAGTGGGAAAAACATTTTTATCTTGGGACATTTTTCAGCATGGGCCTCAAGACATTTGGGTTTTTTGTCCCTTATTTTTTCTGCACCACCCTTTACTTTCACAAAGTTCGTCTTTTTATCCATTTTGTAGATCGGCTAATGACATGCTAGCAAGATTTGTTTTACTCTTTCTCCGCTTTTGGTTGCGTACTCTTGACGTGGAGCATATTACTTTGGGCAGAGGGGAGGGCCTCTGCCTCTCACGTCCTCATGCACGTCCTGCCATATCACTTGCCAGTAGCTAGGGGGAGAAACCCCCCTATAAATATGGGCCGGCCCATCTCGTTTTCTCCGGGTTTCTCACGTATTTTAGCTCTTTTCCGGCTGTCTTCCCGTTTTAGTATTTTCCCGTAAAATATCCCGTATTTTTACGCTCTGATTGTGTTAACTCAGAACACGCAACTATCTGTGTCTGTGAAGTGGCGGCTTGCACTTGGGTTGCTAGACCTCCAGTAAAGCAGGTGGCAGTATACAGACAGTAGCTTAGGCTACTATCGAAGAAGAAGAAGAAGAAGACAGTCGCAGCGGCGCGGGCGCGAGGAACATAGCGAGGAAGAGGAAAAAAGCATGGGAAAAAGTAGTGGGAAGTAAATTTGAAATGATCAAGGAGAGCAGAGTAGATGAGTGTGATGTGCGATGATGGATCAGGAGGACGCCGACGGCCAAAATCACCGAATTAACCACCAATTCTTTGAGTTCTTTCTCAGTCTGTCTCCCAACATTAAGCTAAAACACGTTGTAGCAAATGAAAATGTGTAAGTAATGTTTACTTTGTTCATTCATAAAGCACTTTAAACATATTCATTGGTCTGTAATTCTGTAATATATATTGTGTAGTTATAAACTCTTTAGACTGTTAATGATTAGTGCTTTTTTAAAAAGTTTTTGGGTAAGAATCGTGTAAAAAAAAATCCCTTATTTTGGGGATGGATTCCGGGAAATCTCCCTTATTTTCAATGTTCAATGTTGACAGCTATGCTATGGGTAGGTGCAGCAACGTGGTCAGCTCGGCCCAAAACAATAGAAAATCACACCGGCCCTTCTGGCATGTGCCGGAAGTGGGGGTGGTGGTGGAAGTGACGTATATGCCGTAAAGCAGTCGAATTTTGTAGTTCTCTTTGTTCGCCGGTTACTACCCGAAACCCGAAGTTTAAAAGTACGATTAAAACGCTACAGACCCCGTCAGGCTATGGCAGACGTGTCATTCAACCTATTGTAAGTCGATGTACCATCACAAGAGACTTGGAAATATATTATGAAGGTTGAAAAGTTACCTAGTGCTGCTTTAATAATACATTGCCAAATGTGGTCAGTGAAAAGATTAGAGAATTGTGATGCTGAAAACTGTTTCACCTGATTATCTTTGTTGCTGCCTTTCTTTGCAATAAATTGTGTTCTATTACACACTGTTGCAAAGATCAGAAACTCACATAAAAGTCAAGAGTCAAACTGTCCAACTTGAACCAACTTCACATTGTAACATTTTTCAACATTAATTGTGGGAGCAAAAGGGATATTGAGTAGGGTTGGGCGATAACACGATAACGATATGTATCGCGATAGACACGTGATCGATATCAATAAAAAATTTGTTCAATAAAACGTTAGATATTTTTTTTCTTCGTCGGAAGAAACCACAACGTAGTGAAGCGTTGTAACTGAGTTATGGTCTGGCAAAGCGTCATAGACAAATCATTTCCAGAGGGGCGTCACCAACGGACGTCGCGTATAGACCTAAAACCAATCAGAGCGATGAAGGAGATGACGTATGCAGAGCGGTGGAGAAACATCTCAGAGTGTTGTTCTTTGTTCGGTTTTTACCAAAAAGGAAATGTTCAAACCGCTTAAAACAGACGTGGTAGCTGATTCGAACGAGTGATGTTCAACGGCGGCATCCATTTTTGTAATGTAGGCAACAAAATCTGCTTCAAAATCCCAGCGCTGTCGTCATCGTGTAAAGCCGACCCAACGTTTCTGATTGGTGCCGCGATTTCGACGGATTGGAAATGAGCTTGAATGAACTCTTTGCCAGACTAACTTTCAGAGCAAATCTAAATTTGCCGGATGTTGTCTGGGTTTTCCCAGGCTAGAGGAGGACTTTTACTTTCTGAATTTTACTTTTTTTTGTTAGGCAAATAGATTTTTTTGTAACACTTTACAATAAGGTCTCATTTGTTAATGCATTAACTAAAATGAACTAACAGAGAGAAATAAACTTTGTTAATGATAGTTAATAAAATATCTGTTCATGTTAGTTCACAGTGCATTGACTAATGTTAAAGATACAACTTTGGATCTTAAAAATGTCTTATAATGTAACTAAGATTAATAAATGCTGTAGAAGTATTGTTCATTCATTCTTGGTTCACGCTAACTAATGCTAACTAAATGAAATCTTATTATAAAGTGTTACCATTTTTTAATAAATAAAGTTGGCCATAGGAGTGTAAAATTAATTTTAAAAGTTAAGGAATCTTACACTGGTTCAAACTAGGCTGTAGTGAATGTGTATGATTTATGTTTAAGTGTTTGGCACATGGCTTTCAACGGTAAGCTTTTTGTTAAAATAATCAGGCTATCAATGTTCATCAATATTTTAATTTTGATTTATCTGCCAATATATCGGTTATCGGCTTTCAAATATAAAGAATTATTGGTTATAGGTATCAGCCAAAAATTCCATATCGGTGCATCCCTAATATTAGTTAAAGTCATGTTTTTAAACTAATTCACTATTATACATTATGTGTTTGCAGTTTTATATTAAGAGATTTCAGTGGACTCAAATTAAGTAAGTTTACAGTACTATCAGTATAAATACTATTTTTTAAACTTGAACTGTTTGAAGCAATCGGTTTCCCAAATTATATGGTATTTTTACAGTAACGTATACTGTAAAAAAGGAGAGCTGTACACTGTTAGACCTTACCAGGCTTTTTTTTACAGTAAGGCTGTGTCTGAAGTCAGTTATAGTTCTTGTGTTTCTGCTTGTCTATTTTTTCTGTTCTCTTCAGAGGTGTAAAGTCCAGGTTCAGAAAGTAAAAGTCCTCCTCAGTATTTTGTCAACACCTTCTAAATAAAGCAACATCCAGCATATCATCAATGTTTCTAGATATTTTCCTGGACTGAAGCACAGGCTCTACTCTTCAGCACAATGGTGTCCAAAAAAACAAGATTTTACAGTAAACTACCTAGTAAATATATCTGTTTTATAACTTAGAATGTATTACTGTAAAAATTAGGGCTGGGCGATATATCGCATGCGCTTGTTATGCGCATCTCGTCAGTAAAGCCGGTTCCTTGATTAGTAGTAAATCGCCTTCACCTGCTTACAGATGGAGCGGCATTTACTACAAAGAGCCGTAGTTAACTGACAAGCTGAGCCATATCGCATTAATATCGCGGACGTATCGCCAGCGATATTTAATGCGATATGGCTCAGCTTGTCAGTTAACTACGGCTCTTTGTACACAGCAAAAACTCCAGTGTTAAATTAACACTCCTGGGAGAGTTAATGAGATACACTGTAAAACATTTCTTGTCAAATTAACAGTAACTTACTGGCAACAATTATCCAGTAGTTGCTTTATTTCATTCAACAGTAAAATTACTGTTACACTAACTACAGTAGTGTTAAGCATACTGTAAAATTAAATACATTATTTTACTGTAATTTTTTTATCATGTTGAACTACAGTATTACACCGTTAATTTTTAATAATACTGTATAGTATTATACAGTTATGAAATGTTATTTTATTTCTTTTATAGTGCTACTGTGTAACCTGTAGAATATGTAGAAAATCCGTAGAAATATTATTTTAACTGTTAATGGGAAATAGAAAAAAGAACAATTGAAGTTTTAACTGCACAACCAGGTTTATTGTGTATTTTCAAACAATACATTAGCAATAATAATGTAATATAATACAACAATAAAAATCTGTTTTAAAAAAAGACTAATGAACAATTTATCATTAATAATTAAAATCAGTGAACAATTCATGTATTTCAATTCATGCAAAAATTATCCTGAAGAGGTAAAATAGAAACTTGAAAGCAGAACAGGTGAGGATGAAGGCCAGGTGAGGAAAAGAGTGGAAGAGCAGTGACAGCACTTCTGATAATCCTGCAAGAAATGATAAGCACAAATCAATCAGAGGCTAAACATACAACTAATAAAAATAAAAAATAAAAAATCACATTATCAACACCTTTTAAGGGGATTTTTTTTGCCTATGGTATCACCTTATTTTTCACAGAAGAGTGGGCCGGTTTCATACGCTTACAGTTATTTCTAGCTGTACAAAAAAGCTTGTTATGCTTCTTGATATTGCAAACTGGTATTCCTTACCCTATTATTTTAATGTATTGAATTTGTCATAATTGTAAACACTAGTTTGAGGCACAAATATTTTTATCATTTACAGCATTTGTTATTCATCTCTTATTTCCTTATACCGGCTAATGAACCGGAAGTCTCGCACATTCACAGAAAATAGCTTACTTCACTTTTGAAGTGGAAAAATAAGGTGGATATACTGCTTGCATGTTGTGTGGCATACATGGATATACATATATCGACTATATTAGGGGTGGGGGAAAAAATCGATTCACATTTGAATTACGATTCCATCTTCTGCGGATTCAAACCGATTCACACATTTCAAAAATCGATCTAAATGTTTAATAATGTGATGATGTTGTTTCAAAGAAGGACAGTTTAGAGAGTGCACAAGCTTGAAACAGAGGAAGCATTATGAATGAAGCTTATACTTGACTACAGAAGTTCATATCAATATCTTAACAAATAGAAAATAGTCTTAAATAATGTTTAGTTTAGTTAGTCGAGCACACTTCAGGCTTTTCTTGCGATTAAATTCACGCAGATATGAGGTGTGTATAATTTAAACTAAATAACTCCCACTCGATTGGGAATAACAGTAGCTGTTGTTTATTTCTATGCTGTTCGATTTTGAATCAAATTTAAATTTGATATATGCATAGAATATATTTAAAATATATGATCAAATGTAAATCTATGCATATATCAAATTTAAATTTGATTCAAAAGAGAATTGATTTTTGAATCAATTCGTGACCCCAAGAATCTATTTGAATCGAATCATGGATTCAAAAAAATTACCACCCCTATTACATTTCATTATATTTTTACTTAACCTGTTGTCTTCATTATTTACTGCAAGTTTGAGAACATTTAAACCTTAAAAGAAAAAAATATTTGACATTGATTGTGATAATTATCAATACTGACTGATACATTTTATCAAGATAAGTTTTGACCTTATCACCCAACCCTATGGAACACAAATGAGTGTGCACATCCCTAATATCTCTTACCTTAATGATTTTGCCAGTCATATTCTGCAAAGTCCCTGATGAAAGATGTGTGGATTCAAAGACATGTTCTTCCTCCGAACAACCTTCCCACTCTTTCTGCTCACCTGGAACTGTGATGTGCATTTTGAATTTTATCCTGACAAGAAACCTGTAAATAAATAAAAAAAATATTTTCCAACTTAATAAAAAACAACAACTCTTACGGACCATTTCTTATATTATAGTCATTCTAACTGCATTCTAATAGGCTTCATCTCGCAGTTTAAATGGATAGTTCACTTCAAAATGAAAATTCTGTCATCACCCTCAAGTTGTTTCAAACCTGTATACATTTCTCTCTTCTGCTGAACACAAAGGAAGGTATTTTTAAGAATGTCAGTAACCAAACAGTTAACTGGGCCCATAGTATTTTCTTTATCCTACTATGGAAGTCAATGGATCCAGTTAACTGTTTGGTTATGAAAATATATCCCTTTGTGTTCAGCAGAAGAAAGAAATGTATACAGGTTTGAAACAACTGGGTGAGTATATGATGACAGAATTTTCATTTTGAAGTGAACTATCAAGCTTAACTCTCAAGGCGTCGGTTTATTTTTTTTTTCTTCAAATGAGTAACAAGTCAGTTTGCACATAGTTAAAACAACAATTACGATATTATAGCTGACAATACTGTAAATGACATACCTAGCTTTGTCTTTGGACAAAAATGCACACTTTTGAGCGCTTCCATCAGATAGACTGAGGTAAATATGAGCGCGCAACTGCACAAGGAAACTTTACTGGCTGATCGTCAGGTCCTCACAGACGAGTAAAAGAAAATAGTGATTTACACAAAAATAAGCGCGAATAAATCGATAAGAGGAATCGAAATGTTAATTTTTATAACAATAATCCGAATCCTAACCTTGGGTATCCGATTTCAGGATACATTTATCGATTTTCAATTCCCAACCCTATGAAAATGTAGCCTACGTTACCCGCAGGCGCTTCCACCGACTTAACATGGTAAATAACAAAATGTTTAGATCATTCTGACCGTATTGTGGTCAGCTAATAACTAAAGTTAATAATTAGCTAGAATCCATGTAATGCATACAAATAATAAGATTGATTACTTACCAGATGACGAAGTTCCACAGGTCGGCAGAAACAGACACGATCGATGCACTGACATGACAGTCACAGGAAAAAAACTCGTTTTCAAACTCAAATGCGCTCTCATGCACCCCCCACTGACAGAAATAAATACTGTCACGGTCACCCCATCCTGAAAATGTTTTATGTAGCCTAAAAATAACGTTGCTATACCAATTTTTCCTGCGGAATTGTGTGTGTTTTTTTTCGCGGTCAATTTGCACTGCTGTATTTAGATTTACAGTAACTGATAATTTCCCAGAATGCATTGAAAATCAACAGTAACATACTGTCAACTGTGTGCACAGTACATAACTGTTGAAAATACAACATAATACTGTGACAACATCTAAATCTACTGTAACATACTGTACATAGGTTATACAGTAAGAAACTGTTGAGAAAAACAGTATAATCCTGTGAAAACAACAGAAATCATTTACAGTGTAATTAAGTGATTAATTGAGTGATGATTGAGCATTATTGAAGACACCTAAAGCAGAATCACTGAAGTAGAAAATCTAAAATTGTAAGCCACCGTTATGGCGATCATTGTTTGGTTTAGTTGGGCTCTTGACCCTTATATTATTAACTTTAAATTAAGTTTTTCTGTTGTATAAGTTGTTCAACTGCCAGTTGAACAAAGAAAAAAAAAAGCATCTAATGGTGTTGGTTATATTATGACAATCATCATTTGATCTTCATGTTTGTGATTCATGCTGTTGGTTACAGCATAACTGTGGTTCTGCATAAATATCCAGAATTTTAGATATAATATGAAGGATTTCTTAAATGTTGTTTTTAAAAAAAAAAATCATTCTTTTAGGCACACACAGACGTCAAGATTTAGTCAATGCATCTCAACAATGGTGACGAGCAGAATATTCAATTAGGGAAAAGTAAATTACATAGACAATTCAGATCATAATTTATTCATACCGCAATGCATGATGGGAGCCATTATTGAGTTGTGATTGGTGGCAGCCACAGCAACAAGAATTAATATTGTCACCATTGTTGAGATTCACAGGCTGATTATTGATGTCCGTGTTTCTAAATAAATTCTTTTGAAAGTGTTTTTATAAGAATAATGTTTATTAAAAATTTTGGATTATAAGAAAAATACTGATAATCATATGCTGTAGAATCACAAAACTGTTACTAACAAGATAAGCCAAACTATCTCAATAAGCTTCATTTTTCAGATCACAGCATGATTATGCCAAAACATGACTAACACAATCAGATCACACTTTTCTTTGTTCATTTAACTGTTATAAATCAATAACAGCAGACAAACTAAATTTAAGTTGTAAGTATAAGGGTCAAGAGCCCAACTAAAGCAAACACTGATCGCCATAACGGTGGCTTACAATTTGTGATTTTCTCCTTCAGTGAATCTGCTTGTTAACATCAGGTGTCTTCAATAACGCTCAATCATCACTAAATTAATCACTTAATTATCTCATTAACTTTAACACTCTTGAGTGTTAATTTATCACTCATATCTGCATCATATCTTCCATCTGAAAGCAGGTGAAGGCGATTTACTACTAATCAAGGAACCGGCTTTACTGAAGAGACGCGCATAACAATCGCATGCGATATATCGCCCAGCCCTAGTAAAAATACATTCCGTGGGTGTGTCTTTTTATCTTACACTGTTAACCCTTTCCACCCCACATGAAAATCCACACTACAAAGAGTAAAAAGTAACATTGACGCAGTGTTGCAGTGAGATATTAAGGAAATATGTAAGTGATTGTTGAGCATTTGTGATGAACACCTGCTGTTAACAAGCAGAATCACTGAAGGAAAGAGAAACACACGAACAGAAAATAGAGAAACACAAGACCTACACCTGACTTCCAGCCATTACACATTATTACACTTATTATCAACCAGTATGACTTTATTCGTACATCTACAGAAGTTGTTATTGAGATGTTTCATTGAAAATGTTTGGTTTGAAGTTACCATTATAGAGATCAGTGTTTGCTTTAGTTGGGATGCTGACCCTTTACTTTTTAACATTAGTTTTTCTCTTGTTTGAACTGTGTTGTTACATGTCACACTTGTGCACACACACATGGTTTGTGAATTCAGTTTGTTTTATTGATTATGATGGCAAGATCATCATTTAGCCCAGGGGTGTCGAACTCAGTTCCTGGAGGGCCACAGCCCTGCAGAGTTTAGTTCCAACCAGCTCCAACAAACATACCTGTAGGTTTTAAATAAGCCTGAAGGACTTGATTAGCTGGATCAGGTGTGTTTAATTAGAGTTGAAGCTAAACTCTGCAGGGCTGTGAACCTCCAGGAACTGAGGTTGTCACTCCTGCTCAAGAGTGTTAAAGTTAATGAGATAATTAAGTGATTCATTGAGTTATGATTGACCATTATTGAAGACACCTGATGTTAACAAGCAGAATCACCAAAGGAGAAAATCTCATTTTTAAGCCACCATTATGGTGATCAGTGTTTGCTTTAGTTGGGCTTGTGACCCTTAAACTGTTAACGTTAGATTTTCTTTGGCTGTAGTATAACTGAGTTATAACTGTCAGATGATTAAAGAGAACAGGTGATCCGATGGTGTTGTTTAAGTTTTGACACAAACATCACATGCCCTGCATCACAAACCTCATTTAGACAGATTTTACCTTGTTGATTACAACAGTCCTGTGATTCTATACCAAACGATGTTCAGCATTTTCAATATAATCCAAAATATTTCTTACAAGTTGGTCTGAAAAAAAAAAATCTTTCATTTAGGCACGCACAGACATCAACAATCAGTGTATGAATCTCAACAATGGTGACAAACAGTAATTTCCTTTTCCTAATTGAATATACTAAGACATTTCAGATCATAATTTATTCATACCGCAATGCATGATGGTAGCCATGAATGAGTTTTGATTGGTGGCACCCAGAATGCACTGCAACATGCTTTATTATTGTCACCATTGTTGAGATTCACAGGCTGATTATTGATGTCAGTGTGTCTAATAAAATAATTTTTCCAAATCTTTTTATCAGTACAACTTTTAAGAAATATTTTGAATTAAATTGAAAGTGCTGAACATCATTTTTTATAGAATCACAGGACTGCTGTAATCAACAAGGTAAATTCTCTCCAAACGTGGCTTGTGATGCAGGGCATGTGAAGATTGTGTCAAAACATAACCAACACCATTAGATCACCTGTTCTCTTTAATCATCTGGCAGCCATAACTCAGATACAACAGCCAAAGAAAATCTAACATTAACAGTTTAAGGGTCACAAGCCCAACTAAAGCAAATACTGATCACCATAATGGTGGCTTAAAAATTCGATTTTCTCCATTGGTGATTCTGCTTGTTAACATCAGGTGTCTTCAATAATGGTCAATCATCACTCAATGAATCACTTAATTATCTCATTAACTTTAACACTCTTGAGCAGGGGTGTCAACCTCCGTTCCTGGAGGGTAACAGCACTGCAGAGTTTAGCTTCAACTCTAATTAAACACACCTGATCCAGGTAATGAAGTCCTTCAGGCTTATTTAAAAACTACAGGTATGTGTGTTGGAGCTGGTTGGAACTAAACTCTGCAGGGCTGTGGCCCTCCAGGAACTGAGTTTGACACCCCTGATTTAGCCTGTTCATTCACTAATCATTTTCAGAGTTTAATTCTGTATCTAAAGCATTATATTAACACCACTGTGAAACTATAGCAATTAGTTACAATGACTACTCATCATGCACAACCCAAAAAACTGAGCTACACTGTCTTGCAGAAACACAGATATATCTAAAATCAGCATGTGTCTCTCAACAATGGTGGCAATATTATTATAATTATTTTGTAAATCATACTGCAGTGCATGCTGGGAGTTTTATACTATCTTGGAACCCAGCAGGCATTGCGACATGAAACTTTTGATTGTCAACATGAAATCCAGGATTACATCTAAGGCTGTGTCTGAAGTCAGTTGTAATTCTTGTGTTTCTGCGTGTCTATTTTTTCTGTTCTCTTCAAAGGTGTAAAGTCCAGGTTCAGAAAGTAAAAGTCCTCCTTAGTATTTTGTTCCAATCACCTGGATTTGCTAATCAGCAGTTTTTCAGCCAGGAGATCAGCTGACTGAGGTCATGGGTGGAATAAACATTAGTAGTTCGTGTGTTTCTCTTTGCTTCAGTGATTCTACTTGTTAACAGCAGGTGTTCATCAATAGTGCTCAATCATTATTCAATCAATTAATTATCTCATTAACTCCAACACTGATATGTGTTACATTTAACAGCATGTAGTGTGCACACTGAGCAGTGTTCATTTCATCTGGGCAAACCCATGTGGGGCCTACATGGAAACCATGGACAAAACTGGTTAGATATCCCAGGTCAAACCCATGTGGGCCCCACATGGCTGTGCTGGCTGGGTTATCACGTGAACGCGCGAAACACAGGGCTAGGGGAAAGTGTAGAGGTCAGGGGTAGAAATGGGACAAGGCCAAAACCTCTGAAGATCTCAGTAGAGGAGGATTTAACAACTCCACAAACATAATTACCAGTTTCACTTATTACTAACCAGACTGACGTATACAGAAGTTCTTTTTGAGCATGAACAGAGGTTTAGATTTTGATGATTTATTGAAAATAATAGTTGTTGAAGTCACAGTTATGGTGATCAGTGTGTCCTTTAGTTGGGCAGTTTGACTCATGGCTATTTATGTCAGTTTATAACAGTGTTTATCAAAACACATAATTTGTTGCAAAAGAAAACAAGAAACAAAGATGATCAGGTGATTTCATTTTCATCATAAAAAGTAATGCATCACTAATCTCATCACTGACCAAAAGTGGTTATTTGTTATTAATAGATTATTTGGACCGAGGCTGTACCCCCACCAAAAATGTGCTTAGCACCGGCACAGCCCGCCAAGGATTTCCTAATGATTTTCCTGTTTTTTACTCTCAGGGTTACTTTCATTAAAAGAAAATAAGTCATTAAAAACTAAAAAAAATGGGGTAATAAATGTTGTAAATGTTCCTACAAGGCTTTTAATGGGGGAGGAGTCAATTGCACATGCACGTACAGCGCGCACATTAGCGAATGGTGATTATATTAAGCTCCTCATCCACAAAGATCGTATTGGAGAGCTATTAAATATGAAGAAAAATACTTTTGACACATCTCTGCATGGTTCAGAAGATAACAGAGAAACTGTCCTCTTGTAATCTACTATTGGTGAGTAGCTACCCTGATCTGTTTGAAGATTCACTCACGTTACGTCAAATAATATAGATTTTTATATAAATTCTTGCACTTTTGTTCACCCTAGCTAGTCTGGAGATGAAAAATAAATAAATAAAGAGAAAAGGTTGTTTTTAGATCTTAACATATAAATTAATGCAAATGCATTAAACAAGAGTCTTTGGCCGTTATCACATCTCTTCTGCTTTTTCAGTTTCTCGCGCCATGTCTTAAAACGCTTTGTCAAGTTAAAAGTTAAACTTTTGAAAACACGTCTCGACACCCGCGCTCTTTTCCATAAAGCGCGTTCCTTAATTTACACTGTAAAAAAAAATCTTTTAAAAAAACGGTCAAATGACAGTCAGCAATGGCTGCCATACAACAACTTTAATTATTGCAAAATATCCCAATTTAAATAAAGTGCAAACGACTTTAACAAAAATGTTCATTAAACTTTCTAACAGATAAGCAGTTATTTCATATTTTCCCTGAGTTTTTACTAACAAACATTTACTGTAAAAAGTGAATCTCTTGCAGTTAATTACATGCAAGATTCACAGTCAAAGTTACTGTTACTGTTAAATAAAGCAACACACAGCATATCATCAGTGTGTTTCTCTGCTCATCCTGGACTGAAGCACAGGCTCTACACTTCAACACAATGGTGACACACAAAACAGACAATACAGAAACACTTTAAATCCCAACAGAACATTAAACACTACCAGATCTCTCAGGATCTCCGCATCTTCACTTATTACAATCCAGACTTTATTTCTCTCATACTAACATTTCTGTAAAAGTATTTCGCAAATTTTAACTTAGGATATTTTACATTCATTTTATGGTTTTTGTATAGCAGCCATTGCTGACAGTCATTTGACTGTTTTTTATGGGATTTTTTTTTTTTACAGTTAAGGTGTTTGATCGTAATAATTCAGACAATAGCTGTAAAATAACATTGTTTTGCTGTAAAACATTTAAGGAAAATATCTGTAAAAGATTTTTGTACTTAATTTAAATTAGGATATTTTACTTTATTTTTACGTTTTTTGTTTGGCAGCCATAGCTGACAGTCATTGACCGTTTTTTAAAGATTTTATTTTTACTAAATGCTACTACTAAATGCTTTATAACTGAATGTGTAGAAAGAGGTCATGTGAATATAATTACCTGCACAATATCCAAGATTGCAGAGAGTTGTTCTAAGGAGCTCATAGACATAATAATCTCCTGGACAGGCTTTGACTTTAATGGGAAAAGACCAGCCTGATCTCACGGCAACTCATACTAATTTTACGAGGTGGCTAATTTGTACGAATTCATACGTCCTCACTCGTACAAATTCGTACGATTTTTGCTAATTCGTAAATATTTTACGAGTTACCAAATTCATATGAATTCGTACGAATGACCTACCCCTGACCCCGCCCCTAAACCTACCCATCACGTGGGTTTAGACAAATCGTACAAATTCGTACGAGTGAGGTCGTACGTATTCGTACCAATTAGCCACCTTTTAATCACTCCTACAAATTCGTACGAATTGGTCGTGAGATAGCGTTGGAAAAGACCCGTAATAGCAGCAGTAACTGCCAGAATAACATCTCGAGTGAAGACTCCATCTGTTACTGTTGGGTGTTACGGTTTTATTTTTTTATTTTTTTATGTATTTTACTGGTAGAGTAAGTATTGTATTCTTCTGACACAACACCCATCTATCCAATGGTACAGGGCGGCGTTTCCTAAAAGCATTGTATGGATAAGTTGATGAGACCATTGTGTCGGTTGTTCTACGATCAAATTAGTCTTACGATGCTTTTGGGAAATGCAGCCCTGATCTGTAACCTACATACTTTAGAAAACATTCAGAAAATAAGCCAACAGAGACACAGTGTGTTACATTACCAGGTGAGATGGTCACTGGTGTGACAGTTGTAGGGCTGGTGTTAATGCTGCCAGTGTCTGAAAGTTTGGATTAATAATGATTAATGAACAGAAACACAAATATCATGAATGTGTAGAAAGAGCTCATGTGAATATAATTACCTGCACAGTATCCTGAATTGCAGAAAGTTGGTCTAACCAGCTCATAGACATAATAATTGCCTGGACAGGCTTTGACTTTAATGGTATATGGTATATGGTAATAGCAGCAGTAACTCCTAGCTTCACCACAGACATCTCGAGTGACGACTCCATCTGTTACTGTTGGGTGTCCACCACGTATCCACAACGAAACTTGAGTGCCACATCTGGACTGAGCAACACATGTGTCTGGGATATGAGCGCTAGTGTTATTAATGAAGAGACGATACCAGCCGCTCCAGGAGACAGACTGGTCACAGTTGGAGTTATCTGTATTACTGATGGATCTCCATGGATTGTCCAGCACAGTGTAGTTATAGCAGGGGTCTGCAGAGAGATTAACGTATGAAAACACCAATATGAAGTCATATTGGTGTATGAAGTCAACACAACCAACACCATCAGCTCACCTTATCTATTTGTTCATCTGGCTGTTATAACTCATGAACAGCAGTAAAACAAAATCTAAAGTTAAGGATGTAAAGGTCAAGAGCTAGGGCTGCACGATTAATCGCACGATATTGTTATGCGCATCTCGTCAGTAAAGCCGGTTCCTTGATTAGTAGTAAATCGCCTTCACCTGCTTTCAGATGGAAGATATGATGCAGATATGAGTGTTAAAGTTAATGAGATAATTAAGTGATTAATTTAGTGATCATTGAGCATTATTAAAGACACCTGATGATAACAAGCAGAATCACTGAAGGAGAAAATTCATATGAAAGACTAATATGAAAACACCAATATGAAGTCATAGTCTAAATATGTGTTCATGAAAAAACATATATACTGTATTATACATATATATTATAAAATAATATTTTATATATCTTATAAATACATTATGAAAACACTAGTAAGTTATAGTCTGAATATATATACGTATATATTTACAAAATATTTACAAAATATATTTACAAATGCATTACCTAATTGATATTCACAAAATATTATTCCCAAATGCAAAACGGTCACAATTTTTTAAAATAATTTTACATTTCCTGCATTTGCAAATTGTCACATATTTGTAAATCACCCTGAATGTGTGTGAGCCCAATTTTTGAGTTAGGTTTACTTTATTAATTATAGCAGCACTGTCCTTGTACAGCATTATATTTTTAGCCTTTTCAATAAAATCCAAATGATCAACTCAAAAATAAACTTCAAAAGAATGTTTATGTTGGTACACACAGACATCAAGAATTAGCGTATGAATCTCAGCAATGGTGACAAACAGATCACCTCTGAACATAAGCTCATTATTTATTCATGCAGCAATGCATGATGGGAGCCATGAATGAGTTTTGATTGGTGGCACCCAGAATGCACTGCAACATGCTTTATTATTGTCACCATTGTTGAGATTCACAGGCTGATTCTTGATGTCTGTGTGTCTAAAACTAAATCAAAACAAAAAATATAGTTGATTGTATATGAAACAAGTTAAATAAAATCTTTGGATTACATTATAAAAGACAAAAATATTATGCTGTAGACTAGAGGGACAGTCCTGCCATAATTAAGAACGTAAACCTAAATTGGGCTCTATATTAGTTTAGTGATTCATGTCAAATGATTATGAAATAATGATTATGTTAAAACACAACCAACACCATCAGCTCACCTTATCTATTTGTTCATCTGGCTGTCATAACTCATGAACAGCAGTAAAACAAAATCTAAAGTTAAGGATGTAAAGGTCAAGAGCTAGGGCTGCACGATTAATCGCACGATATTGTTATGCGCATCTCGTCAGTAAAGCCGGTTCCTTGATTAGTAGTAAATCGCCTTCACCTGCTTTCAGATGGAAGATATGATGCAGATATGAGTGTTAAAGTTAATGAGATAATTAAGTGATTAATTTAGTGATCATTGAGCATTATTAAAGACACCTGATGATAACAAGCAGAATCACTGAAGGAGAAAATCTAAAATTGTAAGCCACCGTTATGGCGATCAGTGTTTGCTTTAGTTGGGCTCTTGATCCTTATACTTTAAGTTTAAATTTTGTTTGTCTGCTGTTATTGATTTATTACAGTCAAATGAACAAAGACAAGTTTGATCTGATAGTGTTGGTTATGTTGTGACATAATCTAGTGTATATATATATTAGGGGTAGGGATGTTAACTATTAATCGACAATCGATTAATTGTCGATAATACATTTAATTGATAAATCTTATCGACTAAGCAGGTTCTGCACATGCATGCTGCTCAACCGCGAAACATGTACAGTGACGTCCCGCCATTTGGAGCAACCATCTTGACGGAATAGAAAATGCTGAACCGCCGGTAATAATACAGCTCGTCGCGAAATAGTCCTATCATGCCCGAGCGATGCTGTGCAGTTAATTCGTTAGGCGTATTATCACATTCAATTCTTTCGTTTTCAAATACCAAAAGCTGATCTTGTAATTTATTTGACACTACTTATAAATCGTTAGAAACACAGGTTGAGACAGGTTGAGTATAATTTGGTGATAAAAATACATTGACCATCCTTTGCGGTGATGATTGAAAAATCCTTCCCCGCTGGCGTCCAAATCAAAGAGTTGCTGACCCATCAGGACTCGTGATACCGTGATATACTAATAATATAGTATAATAATATAATAATAATAATTATATTATTAGTATAGTAATATACTAATAATATATATTACCCATGGCAATGGATCTATTATTAGGGGTGGCCCACTGAGTAGCTGCAGAGACGGGCTCTGGTAGCTGACGGATGTATTCCGTCAAAATGGCTGACACGCGGCTAGGGGTCACATGACTGGGAGATCCCTATAGCGAATGCGTCGGACCATTTTACATCATCATGACTAAGTTTGCGTGTGCATTCGCAGCCTCTTGTTTTGTGAGACGCGCATAACAATATCGTGCGATATATCGCCCAGCCCTAATCGCACGATATTGTTATTCGCATCTCATCAGTAAAGCCGGTTCCTTGATTAGTAGTAAATCACCTTCACATGCTTTCAGATGGATGACATGATGCAGATATGAGTGTTAAATTAACACTCAAGAGCATTAAAGTTAATGAGATAATTAAGTGATTAATTTAGTGATCATTGAGCATTATTGAAGACACCTGATGATAACAAGCAGAATCACTGAAAGAGAAAATCTAAAATTGTAAGCCACCGTTATGGCGATCAGTGTTTGCTTTAGTTGGGCTCTTGATCCTTATACTTTAAGCAAGGGCGTAAGTTTAGGGGGGGACGCTAGGTACTAGTCCCAATCAATATTTTGAGATGACAAATTTGTCCCCACCAATATTCAGCAAGCTCCTTTGAACTGCTATTTTGATATTTGCGCTACTATTTGGATCGATTCCAACGGCCAGGACGACGACAGTACAAGATACGCCGTAATTTGATTGGCGGCGGGGTATCTGACAGGCTACACGCGCGGGCCGGGACTACTTTTTGTGCTTGCACTCACTGGCAGCGAGCGGGTGGTGTGTGCGTGTGTGTGTGTGTGCGCGCGTGACGACGCCGACGGTAAGTTACCAGGGCTGTCTCTCTGCCTGCCATATACAAATGCCAGAGTAAAACATTTTAATATTCTGTTTTTTTGCCCCTTTTTGTACTTTGTAGATAAGCTATGTCACCCAAGAAGAAGAAAGGGGACATACGAAGCTTTTTCATAAAGCAGAGTGTAAGTAGGCAAAATAACTAGCCACACAAATAACTAGCAGTAGGCTATTAGTGATAGACCAGGCTTTCAAATGCAGATTCTACTGTGGAAAATAGTATTAACTGGTGATCCTGGTTACCCAGGATATTGTTACAGTTAAACCTAGCTTCTGCAATCTTTCAAGGTTAGGAGCATTAATTAGGGGTGTGCAGCACGGAAACTAATGTACATAATAATTTATGTTAAATAAAATGTTTGGTTGTTCAGCATTACACAGTCTCAGGTTTTTATTTTTTGAGAGTGCATTTTTGAGATTATACAGTTATACTAGCTCTTTATTGATAATAGTTTGCATGGGGGGGGGGGGGGGGGGGGGGGGGGGGGGGGGGGGGGGTGGATGGATGTCCCCACCAAAGCTGAGACCAGACCTACGCCCATGACTTTAAGTTTAAATTTTGTTTGTCTGCTGTTTTTGATTTATTACAGTCAAATGAACAAAGACAAGTTTTATCTGATAGTGTTGGTTATGTTGTGACATAATCATGCTGCGATCTGAAAAATGAAACTCATTCAGATGATCTGGTTTAACTTGATAGCAACAGTTTAGCTGTTCTACAGCATATGATAATTGTATTTTTCTTATAATCCAAAACATTTAATAAAAATTGTTCTGATCAAATTACTTTCAAATGCATTTATTTAGAAACACAGACATCAATAATCAGCCTGTGAATCTCAACCGTAGTGAAAATAATAATCCTTGTTGCCACCAATCACAACTCATTAATTGGCTCCCATCATGCATTGCGGTATGAATAAATTATGATCTGAATTGTCTATGTAATTTACTTTTCCTAATTGAATATTCTGTTCATCACCCTTGTTGAGATGCATTGACTGAATCTTGTTATCTGTGTGTGCCTAAAACAAACTTTTTTTTTTATTCTTTTTTTTTACAACTTTTAAGAAATCCTTTATATTCAATCTCAAATTCTAGATATTTATGCAGAATCTGTTATGCTGTAACCAACAGCATTAATCACAAACAATTAGTTCAAATGATGAATGTCATAATATAACCAACACCATTACATATGTAGTGAAGTGCCTCTGTTTGTTGACGTCCTCTCTGTAGAGTGAGACTCCACCCTAGATGCACGCAGGTGATCAGCATTCAATTCATTGATAATAATTATGGTAATTCCTTCCAAGGGGTATATTAAGGTGGCGGTGTTGTCACCGGAGATTGCGTGAATGTGCGACCGCGTTCTAGCACGTCATTATTGTTGCGACTGTCTGGTGCTCTGACTGAGGTTCTGGGCTGTTCGCAGAAAAGCACACGTTGTGCTGAGGGTTGCATGCCTGGCAACACGCGCTGTTTTCCGGATACCACCGTTTCGGTATGAATTGCATTCAGCATCGGGGGTGTATTGCTGCTTGACTTCCTGCGTATCATTGGGCTTTTTCATCTCTTGCCGACTGAGCGAGTGGCGCGATCTCCGCATGTTTGGTGGATTGATCTGCCGTTTTAAGGGCACTTGAAGACTACACTTGCCTGCTCTAGGACTTGTCGTCGCTGCTGTTCTGTTCCTATTAATGTTTTTGTTTGAGTTATTTTGCTTGCGTGTGTAATTCTGTTTTGTTTTTCTGTGTAATTTACCTTTTGTGTTTTTTTGGGTTTGCTTGTTGATTTATCAGTTTGCTTGGTAATTGGTGTTTTGTTTTCTTAGTTTTGGGTGTTGTTTTGTGCTTTATTTGTATTATAATTACTGTTTATTTTCTTTGCTCACTGTGAGATTATCCCCGACTGGTCCCAAGGGAAAGAGGGATTTTGAGTGGTAACCGGCCTGGGGAGATTGTTCCTGTTGGCCCGTAGCGATCCATTCACCATCACTGACACTGATGAGTGCAGGTTTGAGTGGATTGCGGAGTGTTTTCCTTTTAGTTACGTATATTATTGTATGTCTCGCAGTGGCGGCTGGTGATGGAAAAAGTAGGGGGGGGCTGAGGTGCAATGTGGTTTTAAAATTTTTATTTTAACAATTAAACAATTGCTGCCGTTTATTTATTACATTAACACCAAAGTAACGGCTCAAAAACAAATAGCATCTAATGTAATTATTAAAGTATGAATTTAGAACGTCCTTGTAGATTTCAAATATTGTTCTTTCAAAGACGTGCCAATTTGAGATTCATTTGGAAACCAAGTCATACAAGGTGAACTAATTGCTATAATTTGCATGAATTACAGTAAGTGCACAGAGTCAATATTCAATAAACACAAAGAGTTAAATAATCGCTGTTATTATATGGAGTAACCACTAGATGGAGAAGACTGTACATTAATTGGAATGGGGAGCAAGTCAATAAAAAATGCTATACATTGTCTCCAGTGTTCACATGAGTCAATCATGAATCTTATCCTTCAGCAAACCACCTCTAAGGCAGACACACACAAAAAATAAAATCAAAATCCTTCAAGCACTCAACATCTCCTCTGCTCCTCCAAGCACTCAGCATCTCCTCTGCTCCTCCAAGCACAACAGCATCTCCTCTGCTCCTCCAAGCACAACAGCATCTCCTCTGCTCCTCCAAGCACAACAGCATCTCCTCTGCTCCTCCAAGCACAACAGCATCTCCCCTGGAGGAGCAGAGGAGATGATGAGTGCTTGGAGGAGCAGAGGAGATGCTGAGTGCTTGGAGGAGGAGATGCTGAGTGCTTGGAGGAGCAGAGGAGATGCTGAGTGCTTGGAGGAGCAGAGGAGATGCTGAGTGCTTGGAGGAGCAGAGGAGATGCTGAGTGCTTGGAGGAGCAGAGGAGATGCTGAGTGCTTGGAGGAGCAGAGGAGATGCTGAGTGCTTTGAGGAGCAGAGGAGATGCTGAGTGCTTGAAGGAGTAGTGGAGATGCTGAGTGCTTGAAGGAGTAGTGGAGATGCTGAGTGCTTGAAGGAGTAGTGGAGATGCTGTTATGTCCCTGTAGGAGCAGACGAGATGCTGAGTTCCTGATGGTGAGAAGCAGCCGAGATGATTATGCACTGTCACTTGTAAAGAAATTTGGCTCTCCTTTCTTTCTGGGTTGCAAACCTATCAATAACTTTGTTGTTGAAGTTGGGCATGTCTTTCACAATCTTTTTCTCCATAGAAAGCATGGCAAGGGCATTCAGTCTTTCTTGAGACATTGTGCTCCTTAGGAACGTTTTGATTCTTTTTAGAGTGGAGAAGCATCTTTCAGATTCTGCTGATGTCATTGGAGTAGTGATAAGGATTTTCAGAAGATTAACAGTTTCTGAAAATGTGCACTGAAGGTTGTTCTCCATAAAAAACTGATACAGAGGCACTGCACCACTACACTTTTCAAACTCCGGGTTTTCATAGACCAAGGATAGTTCTGTCTTCAGTCTAGCCTTGTTCAGCATCGGATAGGCCTCCACAGTGGCATTCAATGCAGCACTTGGAAAGGTTTTAGCATGCTGTGAGAACAGCTCTCCCTGCAGCAGTGTTGAACTCACAAGGTGCCCAGTGAACGCAAAGCGCTCCTTTGTCTGAGCCCAGATTGTATCACACACCTGTAAAACATAGAAAATAAATAACATATTAATTGCTTTACATATAACTTTATTATATTATGTCACAATACTTTGAATATAGTTGTAAATGTGGATATGCAAAAATCAAGTATGAAATACTGTTGTCTAAACCAAAACTAATCAAGGATCTACAATAGAACTAAATCATTGGTGAATTGAGATTAAGAGGAAATCCAAAATAAAATTATTGTAATGTACAGTACATGTGCTATGTTTTTATCTGTAGTGGCACTTTCTCAGCAAATGAAGTCCCTAACGGATAAAGTGAATTTGATTTGGCAAAACATTAGTAACTGCTCCAAACATAACACAAAATTAAAACTATAGAACAACAGAGGACCTTTGAGTGGCACCAGTAACCGTGCAGCAGTTTGTGAAGCACTACTGTAGAATAGAGCACAAGAGGAGGCCTATGAAAGTGAAATAAGCTGTACCTCAATAGCAATCCGATGTTGTTCTGCGGGCCCCAGTGTCCTCTGTCGCTTGGCAGCTGGAATCTCCTCTTGCACAGTGAATATGGAAGACCTTGTTTAAACATAAAACAATTGCTTAATACTACATTATTCTGCATTCATGTTATTTCTATGATTTTTCACATTTTTCACATTTACCTGATGTTTCTAATGCTGTCGGCAAAATTACAGATGGCAGCTTTGATGAAGATGGGGTCAATGTTTCGTTTCTGAAGCTGCTGAAAGAGCATGTCGACGTGTGGCATGATTTTGTGAAATAGTTGGAGAAAAAAGCAAAATGTACCATCCTCCAGCATCCTCACAAACCCTCCTGCTTCTCTCACAGTCACAGCATCAAAGTTCCCAGAGTCCTGAATGGTCTTAAAACACTTCAGAAGATCATCCCTGTGCTCATATACAGTGTTCACTGAGCGACTGTGAAAGTTCCACCTTGTTGCACACGCTCTCGGAAGTCTGCTGCCAACAACATCATCAAGCACGCTGGTCCGTTTGGGCGACCTTGAAAAAAATGCACAAAATCCACCTAGCTCCGAAAAAAATGTGGAGACCTTGGGTATCTTTGAGGTGGCTTGCTGCATTACCAGATTGAGCTGATGTGCGTAACAATGTACGTAGTGTGCGTTTTCATACACATCCATCACTTTACGCTGAACTCCTCCAGTGGCACCCCGCATAACGCTCGCTCCGTCATAAGCTTGAGCTATTAATTTTGTCTTGTCTTTGGGTGGGATCAATGCACTCATCCTTTCCAAAAGTGCTTGAGCGATGTTTTCAGCATTCGCGTTTTCAATCGGTATGAACTCAAAAAAGCGCTCTTGAATGACATTGTAGCGATCGATGTAGCGAAGTACAAGGGCAAGTTGGCACTGGACAGACACGTCAGATGTTTCATCGGCTTGAATGGCAATATAATCCGCCGCAGTCACCTCCTCGTGAATGTACTCCTTAACAACAGTCAGCATACAGTCCAGCAGCTCATTCTGAATCGTTTTGGACGTACCTCTGAACACAGTAGCTCCCTCCAGGTGCTCCTTCAGAGCAGCGTCCAATGACGAGGCGAAGTTAACAAGGCCCCTAAAAATGCCTGGGTTCTCAGAGGCTTCAGTCTCGTCGTGGCCACGCAAAGCCAATTCAAAGGCACCACAAAATTTTACACAGTCAATCAGTTTAGAAAGAATATATCGATTCTTGTCCACTTCCTCATTGTGCCTTCTTATACAAAGACGATGGCCATCATCCAACTGAGTAGCAATGTTAGCCTTCCCCAGCAACGCAAATTTCAGGCAGCTGTCAATATGAATCTTTGTGTGTTCGTGTTTTTTTATTTTTTCCGAAAAATGTTTCATATCCTGAACACCGTTTTCACACCAGGCTCGATCGGTCGCTGCAGTTTTAAAAAGCAAACAAGGGAAGCAAAACAGCGAGTTAGCTACTCCGCAGCCGGTTAGCCACGGCTTCCTAGTGTACCATGTCCCCGAAAAGCCTCTAGTATAAGACGCTTCCTTGTCTTTCACCTGCTGTCTGATGTTAATTTGTGGCTGGTCCGGTCCCATTTCTTTTATTTTTATTTTTTCAGCCAGTGGTCGTCTTTCAAACGGAGTTTGAAGAAGAGATTGCACGGTCTCTTTCTCTCGTGCCGCCGGCGACGCCATTGTCAACTTGTCAAGAAAGACTGACTGGCTGGCTCCGCCCGCCGAATCTCACTGCCACGTGACCACACCAAGTAGAGTAAAACTCCATGTTATTCTCCGATGGGCGCAGAGGCAAAGCGCCCATCGGAGAATTATTACTGCGCGTCACTGGTTGGTTGAATTGATCATATTTAGTGACGTTTTAATAGCGTATCAGAGCTCCATTGGTTAGATAGCGAGGGCGCCCTTTCTCGGCGCCCCGAGCATAAAACTACACATTTATGATGTTATGCGGCACACGATGAAGCTGACAGACAAAAATACCCCCCCCCCCCCGTCCTTGGTGTATAAAACACGTACACCTGTACAGAAGAAAGTCATGTTTTTTGTCAAACTTAAACTTTTTTTTAATTTTATTTTTTGTTAAACTTGGTAGGAGGGGCGGCGCCCCAGCGCCCATAATAGACCAGCCGTCCCTGATGTCTCGCATGTTGTGTCCTGTATATGGGTACCCATAGGTGAGGATAATTGTTTGATTTATTTGGTTTGATTTATTTTTTTGTAATTCTTTATTTCTTGTGTTTCAGGCACTGTGAGCCCGGAGCAGGAGGGCTAGTTGTCCAATTTTGGTGGCGGGCAGAGTTGTATAAAATAGAAGTAGAAAGTAGAAATTCTGCCATGTCTTACTTCCAGCCATGAACTGATTGACAGTTGATTTCAGTTGATTTCTGTCTCCTGACTGAAAAACTGCTAATAAGCAAATCCAGGTGATTGGAACAAAATACTGAGGCGGACTTTTACTTTCTGAACCTGGACTTTACTCCTCTGAAGAGAACAGAAAAAGAGACGACACAGTCTTAGATGAAATCAACTGAAGAGAAGACATTAAATCTGAAGATCTCAGCAGAGGAGGATTAAACAACTCCACAAACAGCATTACCAGCTTCACTTATTACTAACCAGACTGACTTTATTTCTGTCAGACTTCTACAGAAGTTTTTATTTTTATTTAACAGAGGTTTAACTCAGTTTCATTTGAAGTCACCATAACAGTGATTAGTGTTTCCATTAGCCAGGCTCTTTACTCATATTAGATATATGATCTCTTTTGACTGCTGTGACAGTGTGTTTGTCAAACACATATACAGTAACAAAATTGAACGGGATCAGGTGATGAAGGTTACCTGGTGATGGTTTTGTAATCATCATGAAAAAGCCTGATTCACTGTGGTATTTGAATTTAATAATTAGTTTGACAAATTATTATCAAAAAAAAACAACCTGTAACTGCATCATGAGATCCAGCAATTTTATAACAATAAGTTAGTAGACTTTAACAAACATGAGAACAAAAAAAAAATTTTTTATGATGATACACACAGACATCAACAATCAGCGTATGAATCTTAACAACGGCTGAACATAAGCTCATTATTTATTAATGCAGCAATGCATGATGGGAGCCATGAATGAGTTTTGATTGGTGGCATCCAGAATACACTGCAAAATGCTTTATAATTGTCACCATTATTGAGATTCACAGGCTGATTCTTCATGTCTTAAAAAAAATAAAAAATAAACTTTGTATGTGATTAAATTTAAAGAAAAGATTTGAATTACATTGTAAAAGTTACAAATATTATGATTATCAAGGACCGTGCTGCTATAATCAATCAAATAAATTTAACTCGTTAATTAGGCTCTACTCAGGTTATATGATTGCGATATAATTATAATGTTCAAAACATCAAACACCATTATGCGACCTTTCCTCTTTGTTCATCTGGCTGTTGAAACTCAGGTTCAGCAGCCAATCAAAGATCTGAAGTTAATCATGTAAGGGTCAAGAGACCAACTAAAGCAAACACTGATCTCTATAACGGTAACATACCAATTACGATTTTCTCCTTCAGTGATTCCTCTGTTGAAATGAAACCTCTGTTAATTCTCAATAAAATCTTCTGTAGAAGTCTGACAGAAATTAAGTCAGTCTGGTTAGTAATAAGTGAAGCTGGTAATGCTGTTTGCGGAGTTGTTTAATCCTCCTCTGCTGAGATCTTCAGAGATTGAATGTCTTCTTTTCTGTCTTTTCAAGACTGTGTCTGAAGTCAGTTGTAGTTCTTGTGTTTCTGCTCGTTTCTTTTTCTGTTCTCTTCAGAGGAGTAAAGTCCAGGTTCAGAAAGTAAAAGTCCGCCTCAGTATTTTGTTCCAATCACCTGGATTTGCTTATTAGCAGTTTTTCAGTCAGGAGACAGAAATCAGCTGAAATCAACTGTCAATCAGTTCATGGCTGGAATAAACACATGGCAGGATTTCTACTTTTTCTGTACTTCTACTTCTACTTTATACAACTCTGGTGGCGGGTCCTGATGAGACACAGTGTGTGGTCTGCAATCCATAGTGATTGGTCTTGGTTGACGTGATTTGAGTGACGTGTAGTGCACGTGTGGGTGCTCTTTTACCATCGCTGAGACTAGCGACGTCTGGCACTAGCTCGTCCTGCTTCAGGTGATCACGAGTCCTGTGAGCTGTTTATTGTGTGATGTTATAATTGAACATAACTGACTGGCACGCCAGTATTTTATCTTTGTCTAAATAAAGAATATATTTTTGTATTTTTCCATATCCACGTCTCGGAGTATTTATGTAAGGGAAACATCGAACCTGTGTGTCTTTAATAGGACACTTCCCTGGCTTAGCGACCAGGGTGGCGTAGTCGATTTTTCTTTCTGTCTCTCTCTCTTACTCTCTCTCTATCCTCCCTCTCTTGTACTACCTGCCACACATAGTGTTTTTTTTCTTTGTTCATCTGGCAGGTATAACTCGGATACACCAGCCAAACAAAATCTAAAGTTAATAATATAAGGGTCAAGAGCCCAACTAAAGCAAACACTCATCTCCATAATGGTGACCTGAAATTCCGGTTTTCTCCTTCAGTGATTCTGCTTTAGGTGTCTTCAATAATGCTCAATCATCAATCAATTAATCACTTAAATATCTCATTACCTTTAACACTCTTGAGTGTGGACTCATATACACTCCCAGGTGTGTTCATTTAACACTGAGTTTTTGCTGTGTACAAAGAGCCGTAGTTAACTGACAAGCTGAGCCATATCGCAGTAAATATCGTTGGCGATATGTCCTCGATTTTAACGCGATTTGGCTCAGCTTGTCAGTGAACTACGGCTCTTTGTAGTAAATGCCGCTCCATCTGAAAGCAGGTGAACAGAGTTGTATAAAGTAGAAGTAGAAAGTAGAAATTCTGCCATGTCTTACTTCCAGCCATGAACTGATTGACAGTTGATTTCAGTTGATTTCTGTCTCCTGACTGAAAAACTGCTAATAAGCAAATCCAGGTGATTGGAACAAAATACTGAGGCGGACTTTTACTTTCTGAACCTGGACTTTACTCCTCTGAAGAGAACAGAAAAAGAGACGACACAGTCTTAGATGAAATCAACTGAAGAGAAGACATTAAATCTGAAGATCTCAGCAGAGGAGGATTAAACAACTCCACAAACAGCATTACCAGCTTCACTTATTACTAACCAGACTGACTTTATTTCTGTCAGACTTCTACAGAAGTTTTTATTTTTATTTAACAGAGGTTTAACTCAGTTTCATTTGAAGTCACCATAACAGTGATTAGTGTTTCCATTAGCCAGGCTCTTTACTCATATTAGATTTTTGATCTCTTTAGACTGCTGTGACAGTGTGTTTGTCAAACACATATACAGTAACAAAATTGAACGGGATCAGGTGATGAAGGTTACCTGGTGATGGTTTTGTAATCATCATGAAAAAGCCTGATTCACTGTGGTATTTGAATTTAATAATTATTTTGACAAATTATTATAAAAAAAAACAACCTGTAACTGCATCATGAGATCCAGCAATATTATAACAATAAGTTAGTAGACTTTAACAAACATGAGAACAAAAAAGAAATTTTTTATGATGATACACACAGACATCAACAATCAGCGTATGAATTTTAACAACGGCTGAACATAAGCTCATTATTTATTAATGCAGCAATGCATGATGGGAGCCATGAATGAGTTTTGATTGGTGGCATCCAGAATACACTGCAAAATGCTTTATAATTGTCACCATTATTGAGATTCACAGGCTGATTCTTCATGTCTTAAAAAAAATAAAAAATAAACTTTGTATGTGATTAAATTTTAAGAAAAGATTTGAATTACATTGTAAAAGTTACAAATATTATGATTATCAAGGACCGTGCTGCTATAATCAATCAAATAAATTTAACTCGTTAATTAGGCTCTACTCAGGTTATATGATTGCGATATAATTATAATGTTCATAACATCAAACACCATTATGCGACCTTTTCTCTTTGTTCATCTGGCTGTTGAAACTCAGGTACAGCAGCCAATCAAAGATCTGAAGTTAATCATGTAAGGGTCAAGAGAGCAACTAAAGCCAACTTCACACTACATGATTTTAAAACGTCGGGCTGAACTGTCCGGTTCACACTACATGACTTGCTCTCTGTGAAATCAGGAGTGTTCAAGTTGTTGAGCTGTTCACACCACACGACACAACGTGATTGATCCGCAACAGGAGGTAACGCACTACACGAGTTGCCAACAACTCTGTCACCCAACGATTCAATCTTGTCTCCAAACCACGTTTTGTCACAAAAAATCACGCGATAAAACGAACCGGAAATGACGCGAAACATCACGCGCGCTACCCAGCGAAGAAGACGAAGAACCATGCCTTGCTCTGATTGGCTGTAGCTCAAGACATCACTGAGGTTGAGTCGGGCGACAGCTCTGGTTATCTAGCATGCTAGATATTTTTCTGGGCTCGGCGACGCGTCTGCGAGGCGTCAGCGAGCGTCTTTGATGCGTTGTTGGCTCTTTCATACTAACAGATTGGCGAGCGTCCATCGTCCACTAATCCCCCGCGATTTGCATGCGATAACACCCTGACCTGTCGGCGAGCTCAACGATTTGCAAATCGGGCTTAAATCGGGCTTATAATCCTGTAGTGTGAACTAGGCTTAAAGCAAACACTGATCTCTATAACGGTAACATACCAATTACGATTTTCTCCTTCAGTGATTCCTCTGTTGAAATGAAACCTCTGTTAATTCTCAATAAAATCTTCTGTAGAAGTCTGACAGAAATAAAGTCAGTCTGGTTAGTAATAAGTGAAGCTGGTAATGCTGTTTGTGGAGTTGTTTAATCCTCCTCTGCTGAGATCTTCAGAGATTGAATGTCTTCTTTTCTGTCTTTTCAAGACTGTGTCTGAAGTCAGTTGTAGTTCTTGTGTTTCTGCTCGTTTCTTTTTCTGTTCTCTTCAGAGGAGTAAAGTCCAGGTTCAGAAAGTAAAAGTCCGCCTCAGTATTTTGTTCCAATCACCTGGATTTCCTTTTTAGCAGTTTTTCAGTCAGGAGACAGAAATCAGCTGAAATCAACTGTCAATCAGTTCATGGCTGGAATAAACACATGGCAGGATTTCTACTTTTTCTGTACTTCTACTTCTACTTTATACAACTCTGCAGGTGAAGGTGATTTACTACTAATCAAGGAACCGGCTTTACTGACGAGATGCGCATAACAATATCGTGTGATTAATCGTGCAGCCCTAACTCAAATCCTTAAAGCAAATTTAATAGACCAAGCTTTCGGTCAAAAGACCATCATCAGGGATGCCCATTGTGAGACCATTGTGTCGGTTGTTCTACGATCAACTTAGTCTTACGATGCTTTTGGGAAATGCAGCCCTGATCTGTAGCCTACATACATAAGAAAACATTCAGAAAATAAGCCAACAGAGACACAGTGTGTTACATTACCAGGTGAGATGGTCACTGGTGTGACAGTTGTAGGGCTGGTGTTAATGCTGCCAGTGTCTGAAAGTTTGGATGAATAATGATTAATGAACAGAAACCCAAATATCATGAATGTGTAGAAAGAGCTCATGTGAATATAATTACCTGCACAGTATCCTGAATTGCAGAAAGTTGGTCTAACTAGCTCATAGACATAATAATTGCCTGGACAGGCTTTGACTTTAATGGTATATGACAGGTAATAGCAGCAGTAACTCCCAGCTTCACCGCAGACATCTCGAGTGACAACTCCATCTGTTACTGTTGGGTGTCCACCACGTATCCACAACGGGACCTGAGTGCCACATCTAGACTGAACAACACACGTGTCTGGGATATGAGCGCTCATGCTGTTAATGAAAAGGCGATACCAGCCGCTCCAGGAGACAGACTGGTCACAGTTGGAGTTATCTGTATTACTGATGGATCTCCATGGATTGTCCAGCACAGTGTAGTTATAGCAGGGGTCTGCAGAGAGATTAACGTATGAAAACACCAATATGAAGTCATAGTCTAAATATATGTTCATGAAAACACATATACTGTATTATACATATATATTATAAATTAAATATTTTATATATCTTTTTAAATATCCTATAAAAATATTATGAAAACAGCAGTAAGTTATAGTCTGAATATAAAAATATTTACAAAATACAATTCCCAAATGCATTACCTAATTGATATTCCCAAATGCAAACTGTGGTCACATTTAAAAAATATATATTTTACATTTCCTGCATTTGCAAATTGTCACATATTTGCAGAGTTGTATAAAGTAGAAGTAGAAGTACAGAAAAAAGTAGAAATCCTGCCATGTGTTTATTCCAGCCATGAACTGATTGACAGTTGATTTCAGTTGATTTCTGTCTCCTGACTGAAAAACTGCTAATAAGCAAATCCAGGTGATTGGAACAAAATCCTGAGGCGGACTTTTACTTTCTGAACCTGGACTTTACTCCTCTGAAGAGAACAGAAAAATAAACGAGCAGAAACACAAGAACTACAACTGACTTCAGACACAGTCTTGAAAAGACAGAAAAGAAGACATTCAATCTCTGAAGATCTCAGCAGAGGAGGATTAAACAACTCCACAAACAGCATTACCAGCTTCACTTATTACTAACCAGACTGACTTTATTTCTGTCAGACTTCTACAGAAGATTTTATTGAGAATTAACAGAGGTTTCATTTCAACAGAGGAATCACTGAAGGAGAAAATCGTAATTGGTATGTTATCGTTATAGAGATCAGTGTTTGCTTTAGTTGCTCTCTTGACCCTTACATGATTAACTTCAGATCTTTGATTGGCTGCTGTACCTGAGTTTCAACAGCCAGATGAACAAAGAGAAAAGGTCGCATAATGGAGTTTGATGCTATGAACATTATAATTATATTGCAATCATATAACCTGAGTAAAGCCTAATTAACGAGTTAAATTTATTTGATTGATTATAAACCATTTCAACGGCTATTTGTAGATGGAAGGAAGTGACGTGTTTGGCCCTCAGAAGTTTCCGGTTAGTTAGTTTCCACATTCGAAACAACGGCGGGAGGCGCTTTATTTACTCTTTATATACACGGCAATTGTGCGATAATTTTCTTATTCATGCGAATAAAACATGTCAAAATTAAAATTAGGAGCATGTTGTTCAGTGGTTGGATGTTCTCTCAGGCCCGGAACTAACTTTAGAATCAAAGCGTTTAGATTTTCGATATGAATTCGCGCCTGGATTGCAGCAGTGAGAAGAATGGATACTAAGCAACAATATACAGTGTACACATTTGGTACACGATTCTGGTAAGTAAAATACTTATTTTTTTCATTGGATTATTTGTATTTCTCTACTTTAACTGTTTAAGTATGATACAGCATAATTTAAGCTAGCACTGTTGGTCCGACCGTAATTGTTTACATATTATGCACCTAGCATTTTGACGCGTGCGCAGTGAAAAGGGGCAAGTTTTTATTTCCTTTTTTTTCTTCTAAATGTTCTGTGGGCTGTAATTAAGTAAGTTAGGAGTTTACTTTTGTTGTCAAGCTGTCTAGTCAGTTGACAACTGCAGAATGGTGTGCAACAGCTAACTGCAGTAGTTTACAAAATGTAAAGGTAAATATTTTGTCATCACTTATTAAGCTTGGCTAATGTTAATTCCAACATTTACTTATGTATTACACAATAATAGCATTGTTTTTTTTTTTTTTTTACATATTGTGCATTAACCAGATTAAGTAAAATAATTGTTTCTACTTTTGTCTTCAATGGGAAAGCCATCATCTGTAATTTAAGACGCTTAACACTGCTACAGGAAGACAGCTGATCGTCCTGCAGTGCCAAACCACATGTGACCATACAGTGTGTGCAGAATTATTAGACACGTTGATTTTCTGATCATATTTTTTTTCCCAGACACATTTTTACCAATTCCAAAACACATTAATCTTGATATCTACTATTCATTTTGTATTTAATCATATACAAGTGATATAATTGTTTATGAAGGCTGGAAATGCCAACACCTTATATTCAGGTGGATAATAATGGATAATTATTAGGCATGTTTTCTTTTACAGATAAAATAAGCCAAAAAAAAGAGATTTAACTCAGACTGAAAAGTCACAAATTATTAAATGCCCATGAGAAGGATGCAATACTAGGAATTGCAGTTAAGGCTTGACCCATTGGACAGTGAAATGCTCATTGGGTCAGACGAAAACAGGTGGAGAAGAAAAGACGCATGTTAGCTGTAAAATAATTAACGTGAAAAATTAAGCGTGAAACCATCAGGAACTGTTTAGTCTCCAGCACCGCCATTTTCCAGAACTGCAACCTGGAGTCTCCAGAAGAGCAAGATATCAGGATCTCAGAGACTTAGGGTACACAGCAAAAACTCCAGAGTTAAATTAACTCTCCTGGGAGTTTATATGGCTCCAGACTCAGTGTTAAAATATGAGTGTTAAATTAACACTCAAGAGTGTTAAAGTTAATGAGCTCATTAAGTGATTAATTGAGTGATGATTGACCATTATTGAAGACACCTGATGTTAACAAGCAGAATCACCAAAGGAGAAAATCGAATTTTTTAAGACACCATTATGGTGATCAGTGTTCGCTTTAGTTGGGCTCTTGACCCTTAAACTGTTAACTTTAAAATTTGTTTCTCTGTTGTATCTGAGCTGTAACTGCCAGATGAACAAAGAAAATGTTTATCAGGTGGTGTTGGTTATGTTTTGACATAATCATAATTTGATCTGAATCACTGAACTCATTTAGAGTCTAATCTCTGACTTAAATGTATATTGTTGCTTACGGCGTTAATATGATTCTACAGCAAAAGATCCAGAATTTTCTAAATAATCTAAAGGATTTCTTAAGAGTTGTTCTGATAAAACAAAATCTTTCTTTTAGGCACACACAGACATCAAGGATCAGTGTATGAATCTCAACAATGGTGACACAGAATATTCAATTAGGGAAAGGAAATTACTAAAACAATTCAGATCATAATTTATTCATACAGCAATGCATGATGGGAGCCATGAATGTGTTTTGATTGGTGGCACCCAGAATGCACTGCAACATGCTTTATTATTGTCACCATTGTTGAGAATCACAGGCTGATTCTTGATGTCAGTGTGTCTAATTACAGTAAACTCCCAAGTCTTTTTATCAGAACAATTTTTAAGAAATATTTTGGATTATTTTGATAATACTGAAAATCATTTGCTGTAGAATCACAGGTCTGATGTAATCAACAAGGTAGACATAACTCTCTAATAGAGATTTGATATTCTGGTCAAATTATGATTATGTCAAAACATAACAAACAATACCTGGTCAACTTTTCTCTTTGTTCATCTGGCAGTTATAATTCAGATACAACAGCCAAACAAAAACTGAATTTAATGATTTAAGGGCCATGAGCCCAACTAAAGCAAACACTGATCTCCATAACGGTGTCTTAAAAAGTAGATTTTCTCCTTTGGTGATTCTGCTTGTTAACATCAGGTGTCTTCAATATTAGTCAATCATCACACAATTAATCACTTAATGAGCTCATTAACTTTAACACTCTTGAGTGTTAATTTAACACTCATATTTTAACACTGAGTCTGGAGCCATATAAACTCCCAGGAGAGTTAATTTAACTCTGGAGTTTTTGCTGTGTAGGTAAAGAATCCTAAAAAATGATGCCCTCTTAATAAGAATCACAAGCTGAAGTTGGTAAAATACATGAAGACTGTTTTTTTTATAGGCCCTATAGACAGACAGATCGAGAGTGACTATTGACGGACCAGCACCACATCCTCTTGTACCACTGTTTGAAGAATTCATCTTCCAGAATCTGGCAGTAAGTTTTGGGAGTTAACATCTCCTACCCTGAAGTCCGTTTTGCAGAGATGGACTAAAAATTAACTCCCAAAAGTTACTGTCAGATTCTGGAAGATCATGTATTCTACTACACTTCAGCTAGTGATTCTTATTAAGTGGGGGTCATTTTTAAGGATTCTTTACCTCTCTTTTTTGGCTTATTTTATCTGTAAAAGAAAACATGCCTAATTATGCACACCCTGAATATAAGGCGTTTTTCATTTCCAGCCTTCATAAACAATTATATATCACTTGTAAATGATTAAATACAAAATGAATAGTAGTTATTAAGATTAATGTGGTTTGGAATTGATAAAATGTGCCTGAAAAAAAATATGATCAGAAAATCAACGTGCCTAATAATTCTGCACACACTGTATGAAGCCCCAGATGTTTTGGAAAACTTGAGGATTGATATTGACCCCCTTTGTTCAGAGACTCATAACTCCATTTCTGTTTGTTAAAAAAAAACTAAAAAAAAAAACATTCTGTGAAATGTTTTATGTTGTTGTCTCAGTTGTTGAAGCATTTTGTTCATACAAGTATTTACACATAATAAGAAATTTGCTGAAAATAAAAGCTGTTAAAACCCTTTCATCAAAGTTATACATTAATATTGAACAAACCCCATTCTTGTCTTAGGACAACTTTGATGAACTTCTTTGATCCACTTCAAATGTTGTTGACTACAGATGAAACTCAAAACATTAGAATATCATGCAAAAGTGATATTGTGACAATATCACAGTGATATTGTGATATAAGTGAAAAAAATTCAACTTAAAAGGTGTCAATAATATTGTGCAAACATTTTCATAATATTCTAATTGGTGATGGTGGTGATGGCGCAGTGGATAAGACACATGCCTTTGGTGTGAGAGACCCGGGTTCGAATCCACTGTGAGACACCAATGTGTCCCTGAGCAAGGGGGTGGTGATGGCGCAGTGGATAAGACACATGCCTTTGGTGTGAGAGACCCGGGTTCGAATCCACTGTGAGACACCAATGTGTCCCTGAGCAAGACACTTAACCCCTAGTTGCTCCAGAGGCGTGCGACCTCTGACATATATAGCAATTGTAAGTCGCTTTGGATAAAAGCGTCAGCTAAATGAATAAATGTAAATGTAAATGTATACAACTCTGCATATTTGTAAATCACCCTGAATGTATGTGTGCTCTCCACTGTGTGTGTGTGTGAGAGCCCAATTTCTGAGTTAGGTTTACTTTATTAATTATAGCAGCACTGTCCTTGTACAGCATAATATTTTTAACCTTTTCAACGGAATCCAAATGATCAACTCATAAATAAAACGTCAAAAGAATGTTTTACATTGGTACACACAGACATCAAGAATTAGTGTATGAATCTCAGCAATGGTGACAAACAGATAACCTCTGAACATAAGCTCATTATTTATTTATGCAGCAATGCATGATGGGAGCCATAAATGAGTTTTGATTGGTGGTACCCAGAACGCACTGCAACATTTACAATTGTCACCATTAAGATTCACAGGCTGATTCTTGATGTCTGTGTCTAAAAACAAAATAAAAACAAAAATATAGTTTTTTTTTGTATATGAGACACGTTTAAGAAATTCTTTGGATTACATTGTAAAAGATAAAGCTGTAGAAGGACAATGCGGCCATAATTAAAGGAGAACTCCGGTCAATTTTAACATTGAGCTAATTTTTTTTGTACATTTGGAGTGCTGTCAGTACAGACAAAAACGACAAAAATCGGTGTTGCCTACACCGTGTTATCCTCTTTTTAAAATTCGCACCCTGTTGACTTCAATGGGGCAAGTTCTAAACCTGCTTTTAGCCTCTTAACAACCTTAATGTGACATTACAAGTGCACAGCCGAGCCATGTGAGTGGTGTTATTAAGAGTGACCACGGTCAATCTGACTGCAGTAGATGTGCAAGATATTAATAAAAAATGATGTTAATTTAGCCAGCTCACATACCTGTATTTACTTCCTGTTTTCGCGTGCGATCATTAGTTATATTAGTTACCAATGATCGCGGGCGCGAACTCGACAATCGACTACTGTGGACTTCGAACGAAAACAGGAAGTAAATACAGGTATGTGAGCTGGCTAAATTAACATCATTTTTTATTAATATCTTGCACATCTACTGCAGTCAGATTGACCGTGGTCACTCTTAATAACACCACTCACATGGCTGTGCACTTGTAATGACACATTAAGGTTGTTAAGAGGCTAAAAGCAGGTTTAGAACTTGCCCCATTGAAGTCAACAGGGTGTGAATTTTAAAAAGAGGATAACACGGTGTAGGCAACACCGATTTTTGTCGTTTTTGTCTGTACTGACAGCACTCCAAATGTACAAAAAAATGAGCTCAATGTTAAAATTGACCGGAGTTCTCCTTTAAGAAAGTAAACCCAAATTGGGCTCTATATTAGTTCAGTGATTGAGGTCAAATGAATGTGAAATAATGATTATGTTAAAACACAACCAACACCATCAGAAGACCTTGTCTATTTGTTCATCTGGCTGTTATAACTCAGGAACAGCAGCCAAACAAAACTTAAAGTTAATGATTTTAGGGTCAAGAGCCCAAGTAAAACAAACACTGATCACCACAATGGTGACTTACAATTACGGTTTTCTCCTTCGGTGATTCTGCTTCTTAACATCAGGTGTTTTCAATGTTGGCAATACAAAATAAAGACTTCTTAATTCATCTTTGACGTCTGTCTCTTATTCAGATATTTTTGTTTAAAAAAAATTTGTAAATTTTACTCATCTTAAAAGTTGAACTTTTAAGGAATTAATTTGGTTAATTATTACTCAATTCTAGGACTGCAGGTATCGATTCTTTTTGTAATCGATTAATCTACCTCTTAATCGATCGATTAATCGAGTAATCGGATAAAAAAAAGTTGTGTGTGTTTTTAAACAACCAAAAAAAAATAATGCATAACGAAAGTGATGTGGCTGTAAAATTATCGAGCATTTGGCTTTTATTTCTAAAGAACAGGGAACGAGAAAATTTGAACTCGAGCGAATGTTCAAGCGTCTCTAACTAGACGCGATAGATGCGTATTTGACGCTCTATTCGCGTTCGTGTGAACTCACCATTAGGTTACCTTGTTTCAGCGACGCTTGGTGAAACAGCATGGAGTGGATGTTTTCGGTTCAGATTCTGAATCATTGAAGTCGTACTGTTGTGGTATGCCAGGTCTACTTTGCAGTAGACACATTGCACCTTGTTCTCTTCCTTTTTAAGTATGTAATGATCCCAAACTTTAGACATTCTCTGCCGTTTATGGACATCTTTACTCCCCGCCATCGCGCCAACCAAATTCAAATTGTATCACGCGCTATAGTATAGATCTCTGCGCGTATAGTGCAGGGATCATAGGAATTTAACGAGGCTTCGAGGCAGAGTTTTTGCCTCGAGGCATTTTTGTAATCGAGTAAATCGAGTAACTCGATGAATCGTTTCAGCCCCAGTCAATTCTAATTTGTCAATTCTAATTTATTTAATTAATAATTTTGCTTGCGATCTGTTGCCACAATTTTATTGAGTAGATATAGCGTATTCATTTTTACAGTAGTTATTGTAGATGTTACCACATGAAGTACATTTCTAAGTTGAAATGACAAAATATTTTTTTTAGTGTACATTACCTATTGCAGTCGTCGACGGTGAGACAGTTGAGAAGGCCAAGTACAGTCTAAAGACATCTAAAAAATAATTATGAATACAAACTAATCAACATGTTTTAGAGGACACAATGAAATAGCAGTCAAATAAACATAATATAAATATAAGCTTGTACTTAAAGTGACAGTTCACACAAAGATGAAAATTATGTCATCATTCTGTTATCATGACTTTCTTCCACAGAAAACTGAAATTTCCTGACTGTCCTAGAAATTCTTATTATTCTCACACATCTTTTCCAAATAATGAAACTATTAAACCTTTTCAAACTAACATAAAAGCACAATCACAACACTACAGTATCCATTTATACAGTATGATTTGTGTGTCATCTTCCAAATCTTCTGAAGTCAAACAGCAGCTTTATGTGAAGAGCAGAATGATATGAAAGAAGTGGTTGATGTTTTGAGTGGCTTCTCTACACAAATAAATCAATCACATCCCTGTCAACACGTTGATCTCACAGGGATCTCTCCACATGGCCACAATGTGAGTTCACAGTGAGCGAAAAGTGTAACTGCACAATGCACTCACTGTGTGCTCATATCAATGGCCACAATAGCCGCGTTTCCACTGTCGGGCCAGTGCTAGGCCAGGGCTTTAAACGGGCCGTGCCGGGCTAATAGCCTCGGGCCAGTAGCACCTGGCCTGCTTTTCCACTGTCGGGCCAGAAGCTCCACAGCGCGTCACTAAAACACGCCCGCAACACGCCTCTCTGGAACAACGTCACACTAACCCATCATTTCACCAACAAATGGAAGTTTTACCAGAAAACTAATCAGAAAGAAATCACTGGAAACAGCGTGCATCGCAAAACAAACATGATAAAAGCGGCCGTTCGCTGGCATTTTTGTTGTTTACTTGAATATTTAAAACCCAAGCATCGATGTTTTACCACAGGTTTACAATAAAAAGTGATACATTGATCATAATGAATTAATTTATGTCAAAATTGCACATTAGTCACACAGAAATAAACGACCATTAGGTCTATTTCAAAAAAGAAAGAGGACACACACTTACATTATTCAGTCGAGGCTGTTTCTGTTTATTTGGTAGTTACAGGACATATATCACATTTAGAAAGAATGATAATTTCTACAAATAATGTTATATGCCACCAAAAATACGACCTGAGGAGCGTTAGCACAGTCTCGACTCCCAGTAGCTACAGATATATTTTCAGTCAGAGAAACAGGAAGCTCCCGAAAAAAAAGTAGATAGTCCGGTATAAAGAGACAACTATGTAGTATATGTAGGCTACTGACAGATAAAATAAAAACATGATTGTGATAGCCTTTATGAATGGTCTGACTTCTTCAAGCGTTCACCATGTTTTTTTACTATGCGTATCTTCAAGCGTTTACTATGTTCACTATGGTAATGGTTAGCGCGCATAGTCTTTTGCATCGCGTATAAATATTTCTACCTTATACGGTGATCAGAATCCACATCGGATCACAAACAGAAGGCATTAAACATGAAAGTGAGTTAAATTATTTTAAAAGTCTTTAATGCTGACAGAATCATTCGCCGCTCCTGTCTCTCGACACAGGTAATCCCCGCCTCTGTTCGTAACCACTCCTCTAGCCCGAGCTGGCCCGCTTTGGCCCAAGGTATTCGACGGGCCAGAAATCCTGGCCGTTGGCCCCGAGTAAGCCCCGATCAAGCCCCGGAAGTGACAGTGGAAACGCGACTGGCCCTGGCACGCACTAGCACGGCCCGGCCCTGGCCCGGCAGTGGAAACGCGGCTAATGTGAGTCACCCCAGCTAGAAATATTATTGGACATGGACTCAGACATCAGATTTTGGTTGAAAATAAAAATTGGGTTGACGTCTTGAAACATTTGATGTCAGGCTCCAACTTCATTAAACAACTCCACAAACAGCATTACCAGCTTCACTTATTACTAACCAGACTTTATTTCTGTCATATGTGTGGAAAAGTTCTTATTGAGATTAACAGAGGTTTAGATGGTGATGATTTATTGAAATTAATAGTTTGGTTTGGTGTCACCATTATGATGAGTAGTGTGTGGTTTAGTTGGGCAGTTTGAGTCTTGATGGTTTAATGTTAGTCTTTTTCTGGCTGCTGTAACTGTTTGTTATGGCAAGAACAATAAGAGAAAACGTGATCAGGTGATGCCAGTTACTTAATGATGATGACAACATTTTAATCGTCATGCAATCCACTGATCAGCTGCTAGACTGTCATGTGTGTTCTTAACTTCATATAATTGATTATAATAATTTTTCTACAGTATTTAGTTTGAGCACACAGCGAGAGCGCTGTGAGGATACACATTTAGATCACTGTAAACTTAGATTGCTGATGTTGTGACCACATGGTGACATCACTTTGAGATCAAAGTGTTGAATCAGATTGTAGTTGTATCAATATAAATGAAAGCATGAATGACCAAAGGATTCAGGAATTCTAGATGTTTTAAGAAGAAAGTAATTTCTCCCAAACGGTTCCTAAAATACAAAAATGAATTTGTTCTTGACTGACTTGAGTCCAAACCAAATATCGGGTCTGTTTCTGTAGCTCTAAATCAAAAAGCATAATTTATGTTACGTTAAAAACTTTACTCCAGCTCCCAAACAGATCGAGACACATCACAGTAATCTCCCTGGTGTTAAATTAATACCAGCAGGGTGTTATGTGCTGCTGTTTCTGCTGGTCAAGCAAATGTTTGTGGTATGTTTCTGTTTGATAGAATTGTAAATATATCTGAAAAACTAAAATACTGATATTCTGGTCAGTAACTCCTCCCCGAACTTCCTGCTGTCCTGTATCTCGCTCTCTCATTGTTGTAGGTCATCTCCGATGTAGTTTTCAGTCTGAACACACACAGCAGGATTTTGAGTCTCCGACAGGTCCAGATATTTAGCATGCCAAATATCTCACGGGCATCGGCGATTCTCTCGGATCGCGTCTTTGATAATTCACACTGTGTGATTTGCTTCGGGCATTTGTCAGCGATCTCGCAAACCGAGTTGATAGCTATGGCAACTTTAATCCTTAAGATCAGTCAAATTCACCAAAATGAAGCAGGTGATTTAAAAGAATAGGTTCAAAAGTATGTCTTGTCATGTTACTGATAACGATACTGATATATCATTTTAATTTCCTTTCTCATACAATGGTGTATGAAAATGAAATAATCAAAAATGTCATAAATCATTCAGCCTAATTCATTCCTCTACCTGAAGACCTAAACCTCCTGCTGTGAATAATCAACCCGTTCATTTTGTGAAATGATTTGGGGTCCTTCGCGTGTTAGCCTAGTGGAGACAGTTTTCAGAAATTTTCATCCAGTCGTTCCAGTTGCATAATTCGCCGGTGCTAGGCTACCGTGAGTCAACGGTAACTTCTATCCTGCCAGCCTGGAGCCTGCCATTAAAAACAGTTTTACTCACTCCACAGTACACCAAAAGCAAATAAATTATAATTCCAGACTATTGATGTAAATGTCTGTTAAAAGAATAATGTTAAAAATCAAACTACTCTTGCATCTCAATGATCGCAATACATTTACAGGAACTAGTTTCTCAAGAGCGGCGGAATTTTACTTTGCTCCGGTTAGTAGTATTGCGCCGAAAAGTAAACAGAGAACAGAAGCGCACTACAGTCGGGACTACCTGTACTACCTCTCTCTCTCACTACCTCTCTCGGTTGCCTAGGTAACTTAATATCACTCCGCCGCTTCTGTAGACTGTGCTAATAAATACAGGCAACAAAGTATAACTATTGCAATGCGATGAAAGGGTAGTTTGATTTCTAACATTATTCTCTCAACAGACATTTACATCGATAGTCTGGCGTTATAATTTATTCGCTTTTGTTGTACTGTGGAGTGGGTAAAACTGTTTTTAATGGCAGGCTAGCAGTTACCGCTGACTCGCGCTAGCCTAGCACCGGCGAACTATGCAACTGGAACGACTGGATGAAAATTTTTGAAAACTGTCTCCACTGATAAATAACACTAAGGCTAACTTGGAAATGAGGCCCGATGTCCAAAATTCTGAACCACCCCTTTAATGTCTTTTCAGTTGATTTCATCTAAAGCTGTGGCTGGAAGTCAGTTGTAGTTGTTGTGTTTCTCGTTTCTTCAGTGATTCTGATTGTTATCATCCCCAGCTGGCATTCAACTGACATTAAACGTTTAAATGTGGTTGAAATAATGTCAGTTTATGAAAAAACATTAATTCAACGTTAAAACAACGTTGAACACCAAATAGTTGAAGTTGTGTTGTTGACTCACTACGGATTCAACATAGAAATATTAAAAAATGTTGAGTTGTACGTCAAATCAACATTATTTTTACAACCATGACTTTTAAACATTTTGTTGAAATATATCAGTAGAAAAATACTGTTGTTCCAAAATCCAATTTGCAAAATCTAAACAAAATTCAACGTTTATCCAACACCGGCATCTGATTCAACAGTGACTCAACGTTAAAATGCCAGCTGGGTCAGGTTTCTTTAATAATCAAACAATCATCACTGAATTAATCACTTAATGATCTAATTAACTCTAACAAAGCTTTGTGTTTCTTTGAACACTCTGCTGGTGTTTCCCTTATGAACACCATAGTAATTCAGCACCGGGGAATTTACTGTGTGAAGTGACGTGAAGAATAAACGAGATCTGATTCACTAGTCATTACATCAGCATACAGACAAAAAGAAAAAAAAACATGGTTTAGACTTACACAGAATAAAAGAGATGAGAGGATGAGTTTTTATAAAACCTGAAATATGAAGAAAAAGTCAATAAAAACCACTGAAATTGTATTGGATTGAGTCTGAGAAAACGTCTCAGGTTATGACTGTAACATATGTTCCCTGAGAACAGGGAACGAGACACTGCGTCGATGACGCTTTGGGGAACGCCTCAGGCGTGACAGGTGTCTGAAATCACTATCAAATCACGACAATCACATTGACCGCGACAGCCCGTGAATCATTAACGTGAATGATTAACATGTGACCTGCAAGTATAAGGGCACCTTGCAAACATGACAGATCACCTTATCGTCTGAAGTGACTGTTTGGTAGGTAGGCAGGCCCTGAGGCATGGCAAGGAAACGCAGTATCTCGTTTCCTGTTCTCAGGGAACATAGGTTACAGTCGTAACCTATTAGGTTACAGATCCCCCAGCAGGTCGGCCTGGTACGCCTGCAGCACCGCCATGGTGTGCAGAGCAGCACCGGCCTAACCTGCTGCCGTGTATGCTCTGCCATTCAAACGAGCCATTGTTTTCAGTGGTTTGGATGGCAGGGTTGGAGCTCTCAGTGTCGACACCTTCCCAGACATGAGATAGTTCGCGAACGTCTCGTCAATGGGCAGCATCGACACATATCCATGCTCTCTGATCCCTTCAACATCAGCGAAATTAGCCCGCTGATGTTGGTGGATACAGGCAGAGTATGGGTTCTTCCATGCCTTCTCGACCTAAGTGTGAAGGTCGGGGAGATATGGAAGGCTCACCTGAGCTGGTGGTCTATGGCCGGGGAGAAACCGATCGTCGAGCCTGCCGCGAGCGGTCTCTCCTCTAGCGCGTTGCTATGGCAGCTGCAGCCTGCCGGCGGCGTGCTCCATAACATCCACCAGCTCTGCATACATGGGCCAGGGTGGCTGAGAGGGTTCAGGATCTATCTGATTATAAACCTCCTCAGCCACCTCCTGCTCATCCTGAAGAGCACTAGCTGCAGGAATAGTAGGCGAAAAGTCTTCCTCATCGACTTGCAGCTCGAGAAAAAGAGAAAAACGCTCACAGTCTGTATAGAGCGCTCCCTCGAGAACCTCCTGTGCATGCTCTTCTCCCAGGCAAAAAACGCACAATTCGTGTGTGTCACCCGGCGTCAAAAACCTTGGGCACGGGTCTACAATCGGCCTTCGCTGTACATTTAATTTTTCTTACCGTTTACTTGAGTAGCGTTCAAACAGACAGTCACTGAAGACGGTCTGTCAAGTTTGCAAGGTGCCTTTATACTTGCAGGTTGCACATTAATCATTCAAGTAATGATTCACGGGCTGTCGCCGATCAATGTGATTGCCATGATTTGATAGTGATTTCAGACACCTGTCACGCCTGAGGCGTTCCACAAAGCATCATCGACTCAGTGCAAGTTACCTTTCGAAAGGGAACTACATTCATCACACGTTCACAAGGTTTTTGGGGCAATGAGAGCCAACCTTTAAACACAAGAAGATACTCACCTTTATGAAAGGAAGACATTGTCAGTTTTGACAGTCCAGTTTATTTGTTTATTCACAAACCAGTTCAGAGGACGAGTTCCCTTTAGAGTTAGAGAATAAACAAATTAGCCATTGCATTTACGTAAAAAAAGCTTTGTTTTCTCTATGTTTCAAATTCATGTAAAACATTCCACAGCATTTATGATTTTGTTTAAGAGTTCAAATTGAGACTTTTAATTGTCAAAGCATATGCAATAAAGGATGACATGATACTCTTGTGCTTCCCTAGAAATTATATGAATCATCTTAGAATCACAAGCTGTTTCCCAAAAACATCAGACCTGACAATTGTTGTATACCTATAAGCAGCGGCGGCGCCAGGGGGGGTCTTGGGGGGTCAAAAACGCTTTGACCCCCCATTTGACCCCTCACCCCCTTCCTGATAAAAATATATATATATATATATCCGGGATAAAGATTTAAAAATGTTTCTCTTCAAACTATGCAGAACAATAATAATTAATAATTTATTCGACATATAAAAGAAATATAAACATAAGAATCACTGCGATGGCCCATGAACGTCGCTGCACCTTGCGTCATTGCCTTCAAGGCACTGCCGCGAGCCCGCAAGAGCTGCTACGCTACAGCTTGAAGGATTCCATGTGCGTAAGATTTCGACGAAATGTCCAAAGAGTCACATGTATGACGCCTTGGGATGAGAACGGGCTGAGGAAGTCAGCAATCAAACAAATAGCCATAGAGCTATTGAGGCTAGATCACTAAATGGCTTGATTGCTGCACAGTTTGTTTTGCATATCTACATGCTGGACAACATATTTGGGCTCACAAAAACCTTTATCTGACCAACTACAGGCCACAGATTTAGATTTGGCATCCGCCATTGATCTGGTTTTTGTACAGGATGACACACTCAAAGAAGAACGCAATGGTGAAACTTGGACCCATCTGTGGCAGGGCGCAAGTGACATGTGTGAGAGAGTGGGCATTGACATGCAGCGCCAACAGGCAAAAAGAAAAATAATACAGCCCTCCCACCTGCAGCAGTTCATGTCAGCAATAGCCACACAAGGAAAAAGATACTGCCAACACCAGAAGACTACGAAATCCACTGTTTTTTCCCAGTACTTGACCGTTTAATCAGTGAATTGAATAGGCGCTTCTCTGCTGCTGACAGTTGCCACGTTATGAAAGGAGTTGCAGATATTAATCCCAAACACAAGACCTTCCTGCACCAAGATGCCCTTCAACCCATGCTAGGCACTATGGCATATTAGAAGACAACCTTTCAGCAGAACTACATCAACTGAAACGCCTCAATGACAGCATGAAACGCCTCTCTCTCAACAGCACCCATGACTTCCTGAATCTATTGAGGCCAAACAAGGAGGCTTTCATTGTTTTATACAAACTTCTGTGCATCTCCATGACACTGCCTGTATCAACAGCTGCTCGTGAGAGGAGCTTTTCCTGCTTACGGCGTTTAAAAAGCTACCTCAGAAACAAAAGTGGCGATGTCCGAACCAGCAATCTTGCTGTGCTGGCAATCAGCTCAAGAAGAACAAAAGAGATGGATGTAGATGTAGTTATTGATCGCTTTGCAGCCAATCATAACAACAGGCGAATTGTTTTCTTTTAAAGGCACACTATGCAAGAATTGTACCTTAATATAACAGCTTCAAAGTAATTTCGGTGGTAAACAAACTCATAGTAGGGCGAATCATTCTGGTAGTAAAGCTTGGGGGGACGCCGCTGGAAAAACCAGCAATGCAAGTTTGAGAGGAGCGCCCCCGACAAATCTCGTGAGAATCACGACATGCTTTACGGCAACGACGTCACACACACCAACAACAACATGAAGCACGAAGACACTTGCGAGCATTTCAGACGTGATACTCGACGATGGAAAAAGCAAAGAAAACGTGATCGGAAGAGACTAGGAAAAGGAAAAGAGAACGAGCCTCTCAACCCGTAAATAAATGCATCGATCCGCAAGTTTTGTTTGAGTTCTTTAATGGTCTAGTGGTAGATCTTTTGCCAAGCGTGTCAGAGGTTACAGGTTCTAAGTTTTTTCTCTCTCATCAAAACTGAATATGTTCATCAGTGGTTACAGTCTATATCAAGCAGGGACACGTTTTTGTGCATTTTATTTTGTGATTTCACCGGAATGAATAGAGAGTCTCCGCAACGGCGATAGATTGAAGAGCGCGTCCGAGTGAAGACTGCGCGCGCGCCACCACAAGAGACACTATGTATCCATGACACTGATAGCAGCGGACACGAGCGCTCAGCTTGAGTTCAAAAACACATTTTAGTGCTAGATCTCTTATTTAATGCAAAAAATGCACACTATGCAAGATTTGTACCTTAATACAACAGCTTCAAAGGGGTTTCAGGCTGTGAGTGCAGAGACCAGTCTATGGCAGAGACGCTTGGCGTGAGTGGTATTTACGACAGTAACATTAAATACAAGTACTCCACAGCGACTCTAGGGGTCGCTGTTTGACAAAAACGGAATTCCTGCATAGTGTGCCTTTAAGTGGTGAGTACACGCCTTACATTATATTTGAACAGGTTTAAATTGTACTGTATTTAATGTACTATAAACACAATTGTTGCAGGAATCACACCTGTGGAGAATGGAGAGAAGACAGGAGGAGACTGGACAAAAGAGGAGCAGAGAAGATGGCAGGAACAGACTGGAGAGTTAAGAGGATAGAAGAGGACATGAGGAGACTGGAGACTTGAGAGGAGCAGAGAAGAAGACAGGAGGAGACTGGAGACTTGAGAGGAGCAGAGAAGAAGACAGGATGAGACAAAAGAGCTTTCAATATTGGTGAGTGAAGTGAGTGAGGTGAACCTCTTGCTATTGTATTGCTGTATTTAGCATAAATACTAACCTATTCATGTGTACTATAAACTCATATGTTGCAGTAAATCACACCTATGGAGACTGAAGAGAGGAGAGAAGATGCCAGGGGTAAACTGGACAGAAGTAGGGCAATCAAAAGGTGCGGAGAGTATGAGAATAGATGCTATTTTGTGAATATGTTTTCTGTCATGGGTGTGGCTATGGAAATTAAAGTTCGAGCATATTGTTTGCAAACTGCAATGGATTAATTAATTAAAAACAAAGTAGTTGATATGCTGTGTTGTTTTTGTTGTTAAGTAGCAGTAATATGCAGTTGTTAGCCGTGTCCACTGTATTTTTTGTTGGTTTTCATGAGACCCCCCTTGAAATGACCAGGACCCCCCATTGCCCCCCCCCCCCCCCCCCCCCCCAATTTAAATTGTCTGGTGCCGCCACTGTCTTCGAGTGCTCTAAAGTTATTGATAAAGTTTCATCCTTGACAATGTTGGAGTCCTGACCTGGTCAAAGCCCAAATTACTCAACTATAACTACACACTTATCAATTTTAACTACACAACTATAACACACACATCAATACGTGTTTTTGACACAAAGAGAGTGATGAGGATCATTATGAGCAGAAAGAAGATCTTACCTGATATAGTCTGATATACAGTGATCCTCAACAGACATTGACTGAAGAAAAAGTGTGTACTGAGATGATATAGTGAAGTTATCTGTCACTCATTCTAAAGAGGAAACCCAAGTCCACTGTTTTACTTCCTCAAATTTAAATACAACTTTCCACACAATGCTACGCGACAAAATCCCCAATGTTAAACCAACACTGTTCAGATCATATATGGTCCCACTATAGAGTGTTAAAGTAACACTGAAGCAGTGATAAAGTTAATTAGATAATTAAGAGATTAATTGTCACTTAATTGACCCGCCTTGATGGAGTTCACTGCGAGTTGTACACATCCGCCATTGCTGCACTAATGAGAATGTCTCAAGTGTTGTAGGCGTTGTGTGGCTGGATGTATTAATTCACATATCTCCCTCTATTTACTCCGGAAATCTGAGCCAGCCGCTGAAGACCAGGTGGATACATTTTATTTTCAAAGAAAATGCTCCCTCAACTCTACCAAAATTCTCTTATGTATTTACACACTTCTTATACTGTGTTTACTCAGCTCTTACCGTGATTTTCTGGAGTAAGACTGACGCTTCATCTTTTGTGTAAGATAACTTTATTAAATCTTCAGTGTATTTTTGGCCATCATTCTTAGGGTACACTACAGCAGGCTTGTATTAATATTGGATACAAGCAATGACAAATACGTTATAATAACCGTAATTAATCTAAACTATACCTGTTCCATCTAGCATATATTCTCTGACTCTGTAGGCATTTTTTTCCGACTCCGGGTCGAAATGAACACCGTTACTGTGAGTTTCTGTTTTGATATTATCATCTTTCCATGAGATGAGATTGTTCTAACACTGAAGCGCGAGCTCGTGAGGCTCCGCCCCTGTGCTGTGGAGCAGCATCTGATATGCATTTAAAGGGATACACACTAAAACAGTGCATTTTTCTGAGCCCCAAAAAGTGACAATTTAAACATGCTGTAAAAAATGGTCTGTTCGGGAATTTTGAGCTAAAACTTCACATACACACTCTAGGGACATCAGAGACTTATTTTACATCTTGTGAAAAGGGGCCCCTTTAATATTTTTTTCTTTTTTGGCTACTTTGACAGTGTTTGTTAAACACATTTGCAGTAGCTAAGAAAGCTAAAATGAAATGGCTCCCCCCGGAGCCGTGTGGAGCACTTTTGGAGCACTTTTATCATGGGTATGTGCGCTTTGATGGACTTATAAAGCCATTCAAAGCCGTTATGAACCTTGGAAGAGGATATTTTTTAACATCACTCCGATTGTCTGAAAGAAGAATGTCATATACACATGGCTTTAGGGAGAGTAAATCATGGGGTATTTTCATTTTTGGGTGAACTTTCCCTTTAAGATGTGTGACTTTCCCTGTGATCTCTTTCTTTTGGTGTTTAACAGAGTGCTGTTAGTTAGTCACTTCTGCAACAGTTTGATGTTTATGTGAGAACATCAGTTCCCTAATGATCCCATCTGTATAACTTCTTCATTATTTGAGAAGCCTTAGGGCATGATGCATTTTTTTCTTCTGTTCATTGGTTAGATGAGGAGGCAGGGTATGCCATTGTATGTTTTGTTTCTCTCTTTTTTATTTATAGGGAAGTTAGTTTCTGTTGGTTTATTGTTTTAGGCATTAGCTCACCCCAGAACTTTTTGCTTCCAAACGGTTTGGTTGTTGTTTCTAATTTCTCTCTTTTTAAAAAAAGAAATTGTTTTGTTAAAACCACTAATATAACTATAAAAACAATCTAAAGAACAATAAAAAAATATATATAAAAAAATGGGGTTTGTCATTTATGTAACACCCTGACCTAGACCAGGGACCGTAACATTCATTGATTCTGCTTATCATGTCTTATCATCATTGTCTGAATTCTGTCGGTCGGAACAGCCTCTCAGGGCTGAAATTAACATGACCATAAAGCAAACCATAAAGTCATTAATTCCAAAATCATTTATTAAACAACTCCAAAACAAAAAGCACTACCTTCTTTAAAATGACAGGCTTTGAACTCCGTAAAACACAGTAAAGTTTCAGAACTGGTTTAATAGCATGTTCAAGTTTACGTATCTTGAGTTTGACCACGGAAGGGTCAGTAGTTTGAACGTTACTTCGAGTGTTAATATTGAGGTAAGTTGATCGTCTGTCAGGAGGACGAGGCAACATGGCGCCTTTGTCTATTTTTTTTAAATAATTTATTTATACATATAAGATCTATAACAAAAAACAACAACAAAAGAACTTTCCCATAATAAACTTAATTATATACAGTATATATATAATATATATATATATATATATGTATATTTTATTATTATTACTGAAAAAATAAAAATAGGCCTAGATTATGAGTGCAATAAAATATAAACCTACAATCCTAAAACAGTAATTTGACAATGTGGGATATGTACAGAGGTAATGGCTGACATTGAGACAACAATTAGCCTCCAAAAGGGAGACATAGCAGAGAAAGTCCAGAATAAATGTATTAAAGCGTCTGAACCAGAACGACACCCGTCACACTCGGGTCAATAGAGGGGTTGATGTGAGCTGACCTGCTCTTAGACCAGTCTTTCTATGAAGCTCCTTCCACTGTATGAGCCTGTGACGTGCACAAAGAGAGGAGGAGTAAACACTGTTCAAAATTGCTTTCCATGTCTCCTCATTAATGTCATTACCAATGTCTGGCCCAGACGATGCATAGATTGTGTTACGTCCTACGGTGTTTTTTATATTATATTTTTGAACATCGTGTGTCAAGCCACTAGGTGGCAGTAGTGGTCGTTTTTCTGCCTTCTTCTTCTTCTGTGCAGGTAAAGCCAGGTGAGGGTGCTCACCTCTTCTGATCACTGCTCGGTTGGTCTTGGGCTGCGTTCCAGTCCACTTTTAGACACGCACTTGCGAACTTCCCTAAGCACTTCCCCTCGGGGGAATCCCTGCCACCATTTTGAAGTGCGTTCCACTCCACCAGTAGTGGGCAGTCGTGCAACGTAAGCAATGACGTACATCCGAGTGAACGAGATGGAGGGAAGATAGCGAGTGAAGGGCATGACAATTTTGGACTGGAACGCAGCACTAGTCTTCAAGGAAAAGAAGATCTCCACTGAAGGAAGGCTTGTTCTCTGCTGGTTTGCTTTGTTTGCTGTTGATGTACATTGCTGCTGCTGTTTGGTTGTGGATCAATACAAAGCTTATTTTACTTATCCTGTCAGTTGCTAACCTGTTGTGATTTATTACAAAAAATTACCCATTTTATTTTTTGTTGTTATATTTGCTGAACCCAACTGTTAAACTGTTGATCTGATGTTTCTCTTGTAAATATTGTATATAGATCAAACTTGGAAGGTCTGGGGAGTGGGTGCCATTTTTATTTTTTGTAATACTATGCTTTTCTCCTGTTTAAAGTAGAGAGGGAGTCAGGGAACTATTTTGCTATTTCTTTCCTTTTTATTTCCTTATGGTAAGTGTAGATTGGGTCCCTATAGCTTTTCTCACTCCTGAAGTTATTTTCTCTTTCTGAGAACATCTCAGTGACATGGCAGCCCACATTATGCATTCATCTCAGATGATGTCCCGCCTGCAGAGGCTTTACCTGCTTCTATTGAGCAGCTCCACCAGGATCTCCTGCTCAGCTACAAATAAATAAAAGTCTACAAAAAAAAAATGTTTTCTTCCAATTTGTTTTATGTATATTGTTAATTTAAACTTTATTTTTGTTTTTCTTAAACGTAAGTTTTCTTATAATAGTTGTTGAAAGTACTGCAAGTAAAAATGTAAAGAACAATTTATTTTGTATCAAATGTACAAATTAATTGACATGACAAAAATAAATGAACAGGATAATTTATAGTTATAACTTGCATTACAAAAATAAACAATGCACAGACATTATTTTTTTTGTTTCATTTACAAATTATAACTTACAAAAAAAAAAGAATTTATTATTTAATTTACAGATTTTAATTCACATAACCAAAAGTTTATTTCTCTATCAATCTATCTTGAAGAGAAAACTATCTGTCCATTCTCTCCCTGCTCTGTCTCTAAATATCTCGATCAGCTCATCCTCTCGGTCTCGTTTTCTCTTGGCTGCTGCTGTTCCTCGTTCTGTCCTTCGTGGCCCGGGGAAAAGAAGGACGGTTGGCAGGGTTGCCAGGTCTGTGCAACAAAAGAAGCCAAAAAAGTCCATCGGGCGGCCGAATTCTCCACAGGATTTGTGAGTCTGAGGGATGTTCCGGTGGTGTTGGACCGTCGAAATCGTACTTACGGGGATGGAAATCAACCAGCGGAAATTTTTTTTACCCGCGGCAACAACTGATAAGTAGCCCAATTCCGCCGGAAAACCTTGGAGTTGGCAACACTAACGGTCATGCCTGTCCTGTCTTGTGCTGCACATGGGTGTTTTGTTATTTTGGGCCATGTGCTCGTGTCATTGTCTGATCCCAATGTTTATGTGTTTATGTTTTCTTTTGTAAATAAAGATCATTCTCCTGCACTTGAGTCCTCGCACCTTTTTGCATTGTACCAGCTGCGACAGCATTAGAAGGATCCTTGGACTTGGGACAGCCTTCGTCGCGCCGCTGTGACGCAATCAGCCTTCAAATGCGGCCTTCGGAGGATGCAGCCCTGAATTGGGACACAGCTTCATTAGTGGGGTATATTGTAGGATTGAATGAGTGCACTCAATAATATCCACTATGGTTTAGGACACCACTACAAATAACTGTAACTGTCCCGTCAAAAAGTGCCCCATTTAATGGTGTAGGGGACAGGGCGATTTCGGACACAGCCTCAGTTTTCAATTGCTCTTGAGGTCCTTGATTAGCTTGTTCAGCTGTGTATAAAGAGTATAAAGAAAAATAAAAGGTCATTATTCTGCTTAACAGCTTCTAGATTCCCAGATATACAGAATTGATTTAAATTAGAAATGGTAGATTCTTGGACGCCTTATCCAAATTTATCATTTCACATAATCATTATCATTTCAGTGTTTTTGATGTTTATTATCATGTCCTGTTCAATATGATTTAATTCCTGAATGAGCAGGATCTTTATTTGTGACATTACAAAAGCTGAAACTGCAACAGAAGATTGTATTCGATGTAAATCAGATCCTTCAGTTTAGACCTTCATGACACTTCAATGAGTTTTTTTTCTCTTCTGTGATGTCGGCTTTATCGTCACTGATTTGTTGAACACTGTCATGTTTCTTTCTATTTTGTTTGTAGAGTAGAGTCTTGATATATATATATATATATATATATATATATATAAACAGGTCATTGTTTTATCAGTCTAACTCCTATCCTCTCCTTTTGGCCTTTATAAGTAAACGTACAAAAATATAAGAAAGAATAGGTGCAATTTTTATATTTAAAGAAAGTTTTTAATTTTAAAGTAAATTTTTTTTAAGTTGAGACTCAAAGAAAAGAAACAGGAAGTGTTATTATAACCATTGCCAATGCAGCTTAACACGTCGGTTCAGTCTTCAAACTCACCACTTGCTCTTTGAGTCCCAGTGAAGAAAGCTGCTGCCAGGAAGGTAAGAGAGTTTTATTTATTATTTGATAAAGAGCTTGTAAAATGTAGGGTTGTGAAATAGAAGAAATTGATATTAACTTTTGAATATGTTTTTGGGTGTGGGTCACATTTAATTGAACACTGAGTACTATAGGTTATACAGGACCTTAGTGAACACCCATTTCACATCTTTACTGTTTGTCATGACAAACAAACAAACAAATTAATCTAAAGAGCCCTTAAAGGGGCCGTTGCAAAAAAAAAATATATATATATATATATATATATACTTTAGCATGCTGGCAAGAAACTTTGCACGTGTGCACATAATTTTATTTGCTTAAAGATATCCGGTTTACGTATAAAATATCCAGTTTACGTATTTAACCTATTTAATTTGTGCATCACTGCCATTTTACTATTAAGAAAACCAGAGTATGGATGCACATGAATAAATAAAGCTGCTCAAAAATGGTCTGTCATTAGGGCAGTATTGAGCACTTTTACTGTATCAGCCTTTTTTATGGACCCTTGATCTTGGCAAATAGGAAAATGCACAGGCTTTATTGCACCATCAGTTTCTCGGCAGTCACAGAGAATGCTTTAAAGTGGACATAAGGCTGTGATTTTAGAGGTATACTGCCCTAATGAAAGCTAAATTTAGAGCAAATAGCTCTTTATTAATTCCATGCACATCCACACTCGTTTGCTTCATAGTAAAATGGCAGTGACGCACAAAGGAAATGTGTTATAGACAGTATGAAACAGAACTTGTAACGCGTGAGCACACAAAAAAAAATAGATGCTTGTGTATGCGAAAAGTTTCTTGTGCGCACGCGAAAGTCTTTATATTTTTGTATATGTTTTTTTTATATATTTTTTTTTCCTTTAGGACTGGGCTCTATACAGACAGCCAAATCAGTAACATTATATGATTAAATGATATTGTTTATTTAGAAAAACCATGATGAAAAGAATTATCCAGAACGTAACTAAAACGTCTGATCATGTGATGGTCAGATCAGATTTACAGTAGAAAGTTTAGGAGTAACTTTTAGGATCATGTTCATTTACTCTGAGTGGTTTGAGAAGAGGTTTGTAACAATGCCATCTGTATACAAATGATGATGATGCCACTTTGGTAAATACGTTCAGGAAACACTAAATTGATTAATTGATAAATAAAAGTATGCAAATATGTAGAGATTTAATATTATCATGAATATGATGTTGTTGCAGGTCAGACATGGTAAGAAACTGAAAAGCTCTCATTATTTGAGTCCTGTTTTTCTACCATTAGAACACTAAAACCAGAATAATCTGATGTTACAATGAGAAGAGACAAATGGAGGAAAAAGTGAAGTCCAGAGGCTTACGCTTGCATGAGACGGACTCTTAGCATGCGATCGATGTTCAGTGTAACCACAGTCTAGCTGTTTAACATGTTGAAACCACTTATTATCTCTTCAGACTATCGGGTGTTAGTGAGTCAGCAAGACACTTTCTAAACAGCAGGATTTGGGTATTAAAGAATTATTCCTTTCTACCAACCAAAGACATGACAAATCTGTTTAGTAGCTTTATTGCTATTCTATAACACCAGCAAGAGTCACAGGATTAAATATTATCTGATCACATTTAAATCACAAAGTGGATGGGCATTTTTATGTTTTCTGACACATGTTATAATGTTATACTAGACTATCAGTGATTTTTACACACACTGCACAGTGTTAGGTTTTTGATTGTTAAAATTGTTCAGATGAAGTTCAGAATGACTCTTCCTCTCATCTTTCTGCTCATGACTTCTGGTGAGTCACTGTTATTACAAGGTCATTTTAAGGGTCCTTTAGCGATGGTTTTTAAGTCATGCATTAATAAAATAGATGCTTAATTAAGTTTCCACAGTCCACCAATCAGAAGCACATTCAGCCTGTCAGTCATTTTTCATGTTAACAAAATGGCTCAAATCGCTTAAAGTACTGTTAAATGGTTGACAGAGGGGGAAAGTCCAGGGGTCAGAAAGTAAAAGTCCTGCCATATTTTTATTCCACCCATGAACTCACACAGCAAAAACTCCAGTGTTAAATGAACTCTCGAATTTGGCTCTGGACTCAAGAGTGTTAAAGTGTTAATATGAGTGTTAAATTAACACTCAAGAGTGTTAAATTTAATGAGCTAAGTAAGTGATTGATTGAGTGATGATTGACCATTATTGAAGACACCTGATGTTAACAAGCAGAATCACTGAAAGAGAAAAATCAGATTTCTAGTCACCATTATGGGGATCGGTGTTTGCTTTAGTTGGGCAGTTGACCTTTAAATGTTTACTTTAGATTTTGTTTGGGTGCTGTAACTGAGTTATAACTGCCAGATGAACAAAGAGAAAAGGTCAGGTAGTGTTGATTATGTTTTAACATAATCATCATTTGATCTGAATCACTGAACTCGTTTAAAGCCTAATCTCTGACCTAAATATATATTGGTCATTACAGCATTACAGTGATTCTACAGCATAAGATCCAGATTATTCAATATAATCCAAACGATTTTTTAAAAGTTGTTCCGATATATATATATATAAAAAAACTTTGTTTCAGGCACACACAGAATTCAAGAATCAGTGTATGAATATCAACAATGGTGACAAAAAGAATATTCAATTAGGAAAATGAAATTATGAAGACAATTCAGATCATAATTTATTCATACCGCAATGCATGATGGCAGCCATGAATGAGTTTTGATTGGTGGCACCCAGAATGCACTGCAACATACTTTATTATTGTCACCATTGGTGAGATGGTCTTGATGTCTGTGTGTCCAAATAAAATACTTTTCAAAGTTTTTTGATCAAACAACTTTTAATAAATATTTTGGATTATGTTGAAAATACTGAAAATAGTATACTGTAGAATAACAGGCTGCTGTAATCCTCAAGGTAAACCTGACTGTTTAAATGAGTTCAGTGATTCAGGTCAAATGATGATTATGTTAAAACATAATCAACACTACCTGATGATCTTTTCTCTTTGTTCATCTGGCAGTTATAACTCAGTTACAGCAGCCAAACTAAATCTATAGGTAAACATTTAAAGGTCAACTGCCCAACTAAAGCAAACACTAATCTCCATAATAGTGATTCTGCTTGTTAACATCAGGTGTCTTCAATAATGGGTAATCATCACTCAATCAATCACTTAAAGGTACAATATGTAGGATCTTCACAGTAAAAATATCCAAAAACGACTAGGCCAATGTTGTATATTTTGGTTAGTTGATTACTAACAATATCCCAAATGTTTCAAACTATTGGTAAATCGTGAGAAAATTGTGATTTTAACCAAGGAAACGGGGCGTGTGAGCAGGGGTGAGGGAGTCTTCAGCAACTGGGTTATGCTTAGCAGGACGCTCACGCTGTTGTTGTTTTGTTTAAACATTTTGGACCATGGCAAGCAGACTTTGAGACAAAAAGAGGACTAAAACGAAGATCAACATCTTTCGAGATGCCGAGAGCTCCACGTCCGCGACTAACTTTGACTCGACAGAGACGCGAGTGTTGCATGTACTTTATTAGACAGGTGAGCAAATGTACATAAAACTAATCAATGTTATTTCAACATGATGAAATGTTAGAATATGATCTGTATGTTATTCTAATGTTGATCTAGCTTACTGCTAGTCTCATACAGCCAACAAACAACCAAACTAACAACATTCAACACACTCAAATGATGTTTAGTGTGATAGTGTAACTGTTAGAGCAAGTGAAACAGCGCTGCGTTACCTCAAGTTTAATTCGTCTAATAAACTGACCTGTGTGAGTATTAGTTCAGCACTTGCGGGTAGTTCGGTAGAATGAAATGTCCTTATTTCTTTATATCCGCGGGACTCTCATGTGGGGCTGGTATACGTCTCTCATTAACAATCGCGCCCTGCTTCATACCGTCATGTTAAAAACATCACTGTAATCACTCATCCATAAAAGATCCATGAACTTGATCTGTGTATGTTAATTTAACACTCATTTTAACACTTTAACACTCTTGACTCTGGAGCCAAATTAACTCCTAAGAGTTCATTTAACACTGGAGTTTTTGCTGTGTGAGTTCATGGGTGGAATAAAAATATGGCAGGACTTTTACTTTCTGACCTCTAGACTTTCCACCTCTGGAAACGCTCAATCTGACATGTAGAAGCACCTGCAATCTGACAGACAGATTCATCTGGTACAAAAATGGACAGGCTTTAAAGTCACCAGCGACATCCTTCAGTTTCAGGCAGTCCGCAGTGATTCTGGCAGATACAGCTGTGCCGTCAGAGGACACGAACATCTGCCTTCTCCTGCTGTCAGCATTAGTGTCATGTGTGAGTAGATATTTATTCACTCTCAGCCTGTCAATCCAATGCCTAAAAGGTTGCTGTCTGGAAATCTAATATTTGGTTATAATATAGCATAACCAGTGATTTACTGTAAAATAATTTTTTAAAAGGCTGTTCATTTCTGACCAGGAACACAAAACGTGTGACAGGGTTTTCAACACAGCACATGGGTTAAAGACTTTAATAGAAATAAATGATGCCAACATTCCCTTTCTCTTACATTAGATGGCTATCATATCATTGGTTTGTGTGCCATTACTGCAACTGTGGCTTTATTTTGCTTGTTCCTCCTCATCATCATTGAATGCAGAAGGTCAGTGAGCAGTATGTACTGTATATAATTCATATTCTGACTTTTGATCAATTGATTCAAATCCTGCCTGAATTTGCTTTGTAGACATTTTTAGTTCGGAGAAGAAAAACCATTGTGTGACATTTTATGAAGGCTAACCAATTTCAGAGCCACTTTTAAAGTAACTTTTATAAATGCATTTATACTCATACTTTAATAAAAGGAAGAAGATCAGAACTAATGACCCTAAGGACAGTGACAACCATTTAAATGACTCTCGGGACATTGAAAAAAAGGTAGGTCAAAGGTAAATTACTTCATCCCACATAGCAACATTTTGACGTCCCAGATCTGGCCCACATTTGTCAATAACTCAGTTAAAAGCTCTGTATTTTACATCAGAGATCAATACTCAGTGTGTTAAACAAACACGTCACAGTGATGGAGACCATTTTCCCCCCCAAAATATCTTTGTGTTCTGCTTTTTACATGCATACAGTCTATGAAATATGACTAGTGAAATATCCCACATAGCAACATATTCTCATCACCTGATCTCATTTCTCTTTTGTTTTCTTTGTTACTGTAAATGTGCTTGACAAACACACTGTCACAGCAGCCAATAGAGATAAATTATATAATAAAAGTTTAGAGCCCAACTAATGGAAACACTAATCACTGTTATGGTGACTTAAAATGAAACAGAGTTAAACCAGATTTAATGTCTTCTTTTCTCTTCAGTGGATTTCATCTAAGACTGTGTCTGAAGTCAGTTGTAGTTCTTGTGTTTCTGCTCGTCTCTTTTTCTGTTGTCTTCTTTCCTTCAGTGATTCTGCTTGTTAACAGGCTTTATTAAGGCTGAGATGACTCCTTATTTAATATACACATATTTTGTGGCTCAGATAAGGTCCAGTTCTGGTTTATTTCTTTACTCTTGGCTGACATGTGGCATTTCTATGCAGAAGTGTAAAGTCCAGGTTCAGAAAGTAAAAGTCCTCCTCAGTATTTTGTTCCAATCACCTGGATTTGCTTATTAGCAGTTTTTCAGTCAGGAGACAGAAATCAGCTGAAATCAACTGTCAATCAGTTCATGGCTGGAATAAACACATGGTAGGACTTCTACTTTTTCTCTACTTCTACTTCTACTTCTACTTTATACACCTCTGCAGCCTAGAGCAAAGAAATAAACCAGGACTGGACCTTATCTGAGCCATAAAATCTGTGTATATCAATTTCAATTTATTTATAAAGCACAAAAATAAACACAACTTCTGTTGACGAAAGTGCTGTACAAAGAAAAAATAACAATAAAAAACAACAGCAGGACAGTTGCTTCAACATTCAATTTGCATACGACAGATCAAATAAAAATGTAAATGTAAAATGTGTATATTAAATATGGAGTCATCAGCCTTAATAAGCCTGCAACGCATGCTGGGTACCAGCATAGTACAAAACTCCCAGCATGCATTGCAACATGAATAAATTATGCAGCTGATCTGGGCCGTCAATATGTTACTATGTGGGGTATTTCACTAGTCATATTTCATTGACTGTATGCATGTAAAAAGCAGAACACAAAGATATTTTGGGGGGAAAATGTTCTCCATCACTGTGACGTGTTCATTTAACACACTGAGTATTGATCACTGATGTGAAACACAGAGATATTTACAGAGAAAAAAAATTGAAAACTGCTTAAATTATGACATATTTCCCATAAAAAAAATGTCTTGAGGTTTTGTTGTTGATCTGTGCTCATTTCATGGAGCTGTATGTGAATCATCATACACTTTTAAAAAATTCTGAATGTGGAAAGCTGAATTGTTATGGATTGCTGTAAATTCACAAAAGAAGATAATATAAAGGTTATGCTGCACTGATTCGATTGCAGACATCTGCTGGAAAGGCCTCTGAATCTGAAGGTGAAGACATGGTCCTCTATGCTTCTGTCAAACGTCACAGAAATAAAGACACAAAGAAACCTGAAGAGGTTGAGATCCAGTACGCCAGCATTACAGTTCACCGTCCTGCTGCTGAAGCCAAGTGAGATGTTATTACTTCTACTTTTACATTTACGACCTTATGACATTTATATCAAATAAGTTTGTTTCTTCATAAAAGCCAATCCGTGTGTAGCAGTAAAGAATAGGTATAACTGTCAGCATATATATATATTTTTTTTACAGATCTACTGCAGATCAAGAGCAGGATTTGTCTGTGATTTCCAGCGGCATCAAATGATCTAGATTTTGATTTTGACCACCTGAAAGTCTATAAACATCCTCATGTCATTAAAAATAACAGATTTTTTTTGCTTCAGCATTTCCGTTTCATTTTATTTGTATTACCATGTTTACTTTTTGAGTGTGCATTCCATAAGTATCTTCACTTGTGTTTAATCCAAAAAGTGTTAAAACTCTGATGGATGTTTCTTAAGCTTTGTAATGGTGAGTAATTTGAATGTTATACTGAGTGTTAAATGTTGCTGTAAGCTGATCATCTGTCAGGACAAGTCAACATGCCACTTTTTTTTGTATTTTAATTCAGTCATTAAAATGACTAAATTGAAAAAAATGGTGTGAAGTGAACTCCTTTTTGTCACAGAAGATACAAAAATGAAGGACTCTTTTAATGAAAATTAGAGGCCTCAATTATGGGAGTAAAAGTTTAGAGACACGACATACACATCTACAAAGTGGTGCAGTAACAATTAGAGCTTTGTATAGGTCATTATTTCAGTAATCTCTATTTGAGGTTGTAACTTTTATTCATTATCAAGGAGAACCGTGACGAGAGTGACGGCAACCGTATGAAAATGCACAATGTCAGTGAAGCCATGGAAGTGCAGAAATCACAAGCTTTTATTGAAAGTTCATGAAATGTTGTTTGATTGCTGCAGAGTCACCGGTAATGCTACAGTATCCATACTGTGAATTATTTAAAGGGATAGTTCACTTTGAAATTAATTTTTGGTATGTTTTAGCTTACCTCAAGGGCATCCAAGATGTAGGTGTCTTTGTTTGTCTTTGTCATATAATGCAGGTCTATGGTCACCACCTCAAAGAGCATGCACAGAGAAGTCCAAATTAAACATGATTTAATGACTCGTAAATGTAAGTACACATTGATGGCCTAAGACACGAAACGAGCGGTTTGTGTGAGAAAACGAACAGTATTTATATTGTTTTTACCTCTTGTAACCACAGCCACGTCCAAGTGATCTGAGGGCGCGGGCGCTTCGTCTGTGTGTTACAAGAGGTAAAAACGATATAAATACTGTTCGTTTTCTCACACAAACCGCTCGTTTCGTGTCTTAGGCCATCAATGTGTACTTACATTTACGAGTCATTAAATCATGTTTAATTTGGACTTCTCTGTGCATGCTCTTTGAGGTAGTGACCATAGACCTGCATTATATGACTGACAGACAAGAACGGTTTGACCTAAAATTATAAAAATTTAAACTTCTGCGGAAACAAAGACACCTACATCTTGGATGCCCTTGAGGTAAGCTAAAACATATCAAAAATTAATTTCAAAGTGAACTATCCCTTTAACAGCTTTCTTCTGTAAAATTAAATGCAGTACATTTCTGTGATTATTTCAATTTGCTACATCATTATGGTTACTTTAAATTCACTCTTTTTGTACAAAGGCATACAATAATGGGTCGAAGTAATTGGATTGAAGACTCATTATTTAATTTATTTTAAATCTTTTTTTTTAGAATTATTAGGTGCTTGGAAACATATTGACAGTCTCGTAAGTGGAACAAATGCTGCATTTGGTGCCATTTTCTCAGCTGACTGCACAGAAAAATATATTGCATTTGGAGCAGAGGTGACATGTTTTTGAAAAAAAGTATTTTTCCCCATATACTGTTCAGAGATGGTGTTAATGTCCAGACAAATAACCCTGACACACTTGTTGTGTGGGATAGTTGAGGATAGTGGAGTGCATTTTTTTATATATTGCCATAGATAGCATCTCCCTGGCTAGTGTTGAAGTGTAGGTTCTGATAGATTGGATCTGATTGGCTCTTGTCCTTTGACTTGATACTGGATTTCTTAATAGCGGCGTAGGGTCTGTCATCAGGAGCGTTCGCATAAACACCGGTGGCCTGAATCACAAACACAAACTGTTATTCAATTGCTAATAAAGTAAAGTGATTTGTAAAGTAAGCAGAAGTTGTGTGTTTGTGGTGGCTCGGATCTTATGGTGTTCCTGTGTGCCACTCACCTCCTCGCTGTGACGCTCATTGTATATAGATCTAGCAGTAAAATATCCTGAAATAAAGCAAAGAATATGGATTTATGGATTTTTTTTTCTGTGAAATTAACTTCCAAAATATATTTCATTTTGTTTTTGTATGTTATATTTGAATATTAACACACTTGATTGCTTGACTCTCTTTCTCCACTGACATGTGACCAGTCCAACTGAAGATTTGATCAACATAACAACCAGTCCAGCAGAGGCATAGAGAATAAAATGCACAGGCACTGGGAATATATGGACAGATAAGGTGCAATTAAAAGTTAAAGTTAATTTTTCATAACACCTGTATATCATATAGAGGACTTTTAGGTCATAACATTTTTATTTACATATATAGTGACGAAAGAAAATTGAAACAGTTTGCATGACATAAATAAGACATGTAAAACGTCAATGTATTTATAAAGGGGCTGCAACTCACCTGCTTTTTTGCCAGCTGGACCAGATGATTTGACAAAACCTTTAAAAGGAGGAGACAGCAACTTCTGTTAAGCCTGAAAGTGGAACTATAATGCAAAATTCACCTTTACATGGTGTTTAAAGGGTCATGAAACCCTAAACCCAATTTTCTGAGATTTTAACAGAGGTATGTGTGTTGAACACCACTGAAGACAGTGTTAGCATCTGTTAGATTTAATAGTAGGGGGAAAGTGGTTAAATTTTATTTTTTTCCGCTATTTTTGTCTTCCAGGTTTAAATTCTTCATCGTGTCCACATCACAGGCTGTGACGTGGCAGTGCACTGTGAGTGCTTTGATGACTCATCGGTGTCTCATAATTATTCATGAGACTGAGTTTTCTTATCCTATGAGAAGACATTGTCTCTTAATTATTCATGACACCACGTGGATCTTTCCAATGACAGACATGTCAAACTGTGATATCGCGCAGTAGATGAGCAAAAGTTCCAGTGCGTTGCATATCTTTCCCCGCGATGCTGCCAGGGCTAGACTCTGGGTGTGGGCGGTTGGTTGGCCATCAACCACGGACGCATCTAAACTATGTGCGGTAGCGAGAGAGCTTCGAGAACTGGAAAATGGTGGACTTCGGCCTTGTTCACCAATCCAGGTTGCGTCTTGCGAGTGATGCGGTACCAAGTCCCGAGGACTTTTCTATCCCTTCAGAGGTGTGTGTGTGTGTATGTGTGTGTCTAAAATGTAACCCTGACCGTTTTACTTGCCTTAGTTTTGTTAACCCTCTGGGGTCGACAAACGCGCCGGCGCGTTTTGCTGGATATTTTTCACATAGCAGCAAAATAGACTTAAAATACTCCGTCATTTATGGTCATACAGACTTAAGAAATATGAAAAAATAAACTGTTAAATGTCTACTTTTTTATGTGTCCACTTACAATCGAAACAAAACATTGTGCTTTTATAAAATAAAGAAAATAAACAGGGTGTGCTTTCTGCCTCTCCGACTCCGTGAACTTTTTTTCTGGAGCACGTCTCTAAACTTAAACAAAACTCAGCGAATACTATTCACCCAGGCAAGAGCAGTATATCTATGCTATCTAAATTATTTTCAAATATTTGCATTTATAGTGTGTATATAAACAAATGTACAATTATAATGTCATTCTAAAATATATATGTACATTAATATGTTTTAAATAGAATTACGATTACTGTAGGCTAATATAGGCAGGGCATTCAGTTACTTTTGAAAGGACAAAAATAAGATATCAGTGTATTTCACTAGACTTTAACTTTGCCAGCTATAAAAAATCTAGCATTTCCTCACGTTTTACCACTGATTTTTTGTGACAGTTGATATGCATGGGCCACTGGCCGATGACAGTTATCCCGCCCTCCCCTCTCCTCTCCCTCCCTCCCCTTCCCCTCCCCTCCTCTCCCCTCCCCTCCCCTCCCATCCCCTCCCCTCCCCTGCAGTGCCATACCACACCCACTCCCCTCAATTCTTCTCACAGCCATCCACGCCCATTTAAATTGCATTTTTCAAAAAGATTGTGAGCTAGACTTGAGCTGAAAGAGGGGGGTTTCATGACCCTTTAAAAAGAAATGTGTGTCCACAGTGTGTAAACAACCACCCTATAATGGTAGAAAATCCAAACACTCCTTTACTTTTAATCCCCTTAAATCGGTGTCTTAAAAGCTGTTCCAGTTTTCTGTCTACTGTGATGTCAGAACAGGGGTTGTCCAACCCGTTCTGCAGAATTAAATGTTGTATCTTGAATTACAATATGGAGCTAATGCCTGCTGGACAGTGGACCTCAAGGGCTAAAGTGAACAAATATAATACATTTATATGCCTCAATTTTAGGACATTTAGACATGTCAAACATGCAGCATATTTTGCATATTACATATTTTTTTGCATCAAATAAATCAAGGAAACATTGATGACTTGGGGACTTTTTATACCCTAGAGCAACAAATCCTGGGTGATACAATTCATAAAATCCAAACTATATCAAATATTTCAAAAATTCCTTTGGATATGTTTTACTTAAGTCCAGATGATATAAAAAGTGACATATACAGAGTTTTTGATGATCATTTTCCACTCTTGCCTGTTTTAGGGTTAAAGGCAAAGTGTGGTATGGTAACAGAACTGACACAAGATTTATGGACACACATTTTTTTAAGATAAAAGTTATTTTTAAACAATTTAATGTAATTTAAATAATTTAATGAATTAGGAAAATGACTATTATTAGGGGCTTTTATAAATAAAATATTACCAAAAGAAAAGTAAAATAAAATATTTTGATTACAAAATGATGCATGATGGAAAAAAAATACACATACTAATTTGGACAAAAAGAAATCATGATTTTCAGCTATATAAAACACTAAAACACAGAAAATATTATATTGTGATATGCAAACAAATAGCCATGCACAATATGATTATACAAACTATAGATAAACAAAAAGCTAGCAAAATTGATATAAACATCCAACCTTTCACCCCTTGTGGGCATATGAGGAAGTAACAAATAGTTGTCACCTACATGCATGTATTCATATATATTTTTTAATGAACATCTTATTTTTGATCTTTGATTTTGATCTTATACTGTACATATCAGGTTTTCACTGGTTGACTGAATTTCTTTGCTTAAAGGGGACATGAATTGAGAAATCTAATACTCCTTGATCTTTTGACATATAAGAGGTCATTAAAAACATCCTGTACATTTTTATTGAAACTAAGCTCAGAAAACGACTCGTTTTGTAATTTGTGGCATTATGATGTAATAGTGTGAGGAAAGACCACCTCTGCAGAAGAAAATCAACTCCTACTTCTACATCATTGCCTCTTTAGCTCCGCCCACCGATTCACACATCACACAGTAGTAAATACAAGAGATGTTAACACAGGATTACTCCTGCAACAAAACCATAGAGACGCCTCTGAGGATCACATGACATCTTTGCATTGCCATCCTTGTGATCCTGAAATTAAGTAAGCGTAGATTCACTTTATTTTTAACTAAATATTTGTAGTATTTACAAATTTAGCGGCAATGTTGAAAAATATTTTAATATGCGAAACTGTTACCCAATCATAGCAGTGGGCGTTTACTTCCAAGTCTTGCGGCACGCCTATAAAAACGTGTTTCAAAGAGAAGGTCTAAAACAGGATAGAAAATAGATTATACTTCTACATTAGGATGTTTTGTGATGTAAAAATCTTGATAACATTATAAGTGGACTTCAGAGAACATTACAAATGCAGTTCATGACCCCTTTAATACTAGGATCAGAGATTCTCATAGAGTGCATGTGACTGGCCCACACTGAGCTGTTCATTCCCATAGACTGTGTGTACTTGGCTCTTTGGGACTTCAGGTCTGTTGATAGGTTTCATCTGAGTGCTCTTGTCTGTGTTAGGAATGTCATTCTCGTACACACCCTCTTCCTGCATCAAGAAAACAAAAGTGCACTAGTAATATGTCTGCTGGGTCATTGCATACTTAATAATAAGTATTTAGGATATTTTTTAAGGTCACACAGCAAAATCCCCAGTGTTAAATTAACACTGAAAAGTGTGGATTATATAAACTCTGAGCAGAGTGTTAAATGAACACTGAAGCAGTGTTAAAGTTAATGAGATAATTAAGTGAATAATTGAGTGACGATTGAGCATTATTGAAGACACCTGATGTTAACAAGCAGAATCACTGAAGGAGAAAACCGGAATTTTTAAGTCACCATTATGGTGATTAGTGTTTGCTTTAGTTGGGCTCTTGACCCTCAATTCATTAACTTTAGATTTTGTTTGGCTGCAGTACGTGAGTTATAACAGCCAGATGATCAATAAACAAAGGTCATCTGATGGTGATGGTTGTGTTTTAACATAATCATTATGTCACAATCATTTGACCTGAATCACTGAACTCATATAGAGCCTGATCTCTGAGTTAGGTTTACTTTATTAATTATAGCAGCAGTCACCTTGTACAGCATAATATTTTTGACGTTTACAATGTAATCAAAATAATTTCTTAAAAGTTTATCTTATACAATTTTGTACAATTTTTTTAAGACACACAGACATCAATAATTAACCTGCCACCAATCAAAACTCATTCATGGCTCCCATCATGCATTGCTGCATGAATAAATAATGAGCTTATGTTCAGAGGTGATCTGTTTGTCACCATTGCTGAGATTTATACGCTAATTCTTGATGTCTTTGTGTGCCTACATAAAAATATTTTAGGAATTTTTTTATTTTATTTTATCATTTGGATTTCATTGAAAAGGCTAAAAATGGTGTGTTCTAAAATGACCGTGCTGCTAAAATCCATAAGGTAAATTTAACTCAGAATTTATGCTCTTGATGAGTTCAGTGATTCAGGTCAATTAATGATTATGTTAAAACACAACCAACACCATCAGATCACCTTTTATATTTGTTCATCTGGCTGTTACACTCACATACAGCAGCCAAACAAAATCTAAAGTTAATGATTTAAGGGTCAAGAGCCCAACTAAACCAAGCACTGATCACCATAATGATGACTTAAAAATTACGGTTTTCTCCTTCAGAGATTCTGCTTGTTAACATCAGGTGTCTTCAATAATGCTAAATCATCACTCAATTATTCACTTAATTATCTCATTAACTTTAACACTGCTTCAGTGTTCATTTAACACTCTGCTCAGAGTTTATATAATCCACACTCTCAGTGTTAATTTAACACTGGGGATTTTGCTGTGAGAGAGCGACTTACAAAATGGTTGGCATCACTTTTCTGTTCATCTCTGATTTCATTTTGCTTGTTGACAGGCGTCACACTGCCTATGGAAATATTAAAACAAAGAAATACATTGGTCAAACTTTCTATTGTTTTAATTATGCTGATAGTAGACATGGCTTGTTTATTTATACCTGTCTTTGCTGATGTCTTGCGAACAGCGATTAATCCAACTACAAGTATGATCACTGCTATGACCAGACCACCGACAGCATATAGTATGTATACTGTAGTGTCCGAGGATGCTGAGGAAGAGATTGAAAGATATTTTTGTATCATTAAAGTCATTCAAATAACCGTCATCTGCATTTCCCTCCAATTAAAGGAGCATTGACTTGTTGATGTAGCCTACTGAAGTACACTGTAAAAAAGTGGCAGGGGTTTACAGGATTAAAGAGTATTATTTTACGATAAATGAATGTAGTCAAATTTACAGTGAAATTAAAATGCATGCTGTGTCATTTTACTAATTTTTGGGTCAAATTACTGTGAATCAACAGAAAAATAATGCTGACATCAAAGTAATTTACTGTTATAGTAACTGTACTGTTACTAGAGTTAAAAAAAATGTATCATATAAATTCACATGATACAGTTGTATTGGCCAGTGTAAGAAATTATATTGTTTAATTGGTGTGTGATTTAAAGTCACTATAATGGTGATTATTGTTACTTTGTTATCGGTGCGAGTTTTGAACGATTGAATGAATGATTCACACATTAAGACTTGCCGCCACCGTGGTTTTATTTTCATATTTACACTTTACATAGACCGTTTCCATTTAAAATAGCTATCAAACTTTTAAAGTTTAATTTTAAAAGACGCATTGTATTTAAAAAAGTTGTATAAATGATATAAATCTAGTTGTATAAATGATTTTAATAGCGTTAACAGCGTTAAAGCAAAGGGCAAAACAGTTAATTTCCATAAACTGCAAACGGAAGAAAGGAGAACCAAGAATAGGCGGCATTGAAAAGGAAGAACTCTTCAGGGGCTGATGTCAGAGTATGCAGTGAACATTTTTTGGAGGAAGATTAGCCTACATTGAGGAAAATACCTTTGATTTGGGCAATTTAGTCATTCGCCACACCAACAAACTTAAGCCTGAAGTTGCTCCGTCTGTTTTTAATTTCTCTGACTATAACGCACGCTCTACCGCCCGCCCAGCACTTGCCGGTACCAATCAAGTTTTCGCTGGGTTCACAAATCACCCTTCATCACACTATTCTTTTCCTCCTGCGAAAACAGAATATGAAGACACTCTAGTCTATAGCTATTGATGTGATTTGGCAAACGATTTGTGAAAAGAGTGAATGAGTTTATTTATCAGAGTGAATGAAGGAGAGAAACATGTTATTATTTCGTTCTACTAAATAATGACCCTTTCAGCTGATTGTGACATTTATAGCCTTACTGTAAAGGGAAGGTATTTGTGGTTTTTGATGTCACTTTGAATTATAGAAGTGGCAAATTGCCGGCACCGTGCCGTATTGGCTCAAATGTGTAAGCAACGACTTATTATGGGCTCAACAGTCCTTTCAAGTTTGTCTCCCTCCATTTGAGAACAATAGTGTGTTCAATAAGTAAAGAAATGCTTATATTAAGCTGGGCGTACACTGTATGATTTTCTTTTTTACTTCTAAAAACGTACTATAGCCTACCTATATACCTCAACAACCAACCCCGTGACACCACACGCTGTGGTATTGCAAGATGGCGGCGCCCTTGCTCCAAAAGCTATAGCAAAACATCCCTTTTTCTTTAAAAGGGTTACATTAATCGTGTTTGTTATTTTTTTTTATTATTAAAGTGGAAATCAGTTTACTAAATAATGTAAACTTGAATGACTGATTAATTTCCACTTTAACTCAGTAGTTGTGCACACACATGAACACTATCATTGACTTCAAATGAAACACATTAGAGTTAAACCTCTGTTAATTCTCAATAAAAACTTCTGTAGACGTCTGACAGAAATAAAGTCAGTCTGGTTAGTAATAAGTGAGGCTGGTAATGCTGTTTGCGGAGTTGTTTAATCCTCCTCTGCTGAGATCTTCACAGATTTTATGTCTTCTTTTCTCTTCAGTGGATTTCATCTAAGGCTGTGTCTGAAGTCAGTTGTAGTTCTTGTGTTTCTGCTCGTCTCTTTTTCTGTTATCTTCTTTCCTTCAGTGATTCTGGTTGTTAACAGGCTTATTAAAGGGGCACTTCACCTCTGGGAAGATGAATGTGTATTTAAAATGGGTCATTTATGTAGAAGAAATGTGAAACTATTTTTGAATTTGGAGCTTTCTAGACTGAGAAAATGTGGATGAAAGACAACAACTCCCAGAATGCAATTGCTTTGCTGCCCTAGGAGGCCACGCCTACCGGTAACAGAGCGCAGATGTTAAACAACAAGTCTAGGCTACTAGTGAGTCTCCGTGATGAGTCTGCCCGGGATTTCGAGATCGCCCAAAATGTCCGGGATTCGGCTTTTGCGTTCTACAGTCGCCATTCATCATGTTTGCTGTGGCAAGCAGGACGAGACTGAGGGCCGCGGGAGAACGCGCGAGGCCGGTGGCGTGATTACTGATGACCGACACCTGTGAGACGCACCGGTCTCGTATCTCTCACGGAGGAGCGGGAATTTTCTTAAAAGGCACATCAACCGATCACTTGTTTAGCGTTCATGTAAACACTACATTCAGATTCACCAATCAGAATGAATTCAGTTAGATTGAAACAAAAGGTGTGCATGTAAACAATGAATGGCAACTGCAGAAAGCAAAAGCTAAATCCCGGACATTTTGGACGATCTCGACGTCCGGGAAAAAGAGGATGGTAACCCCTACTACTCAGCTTTCTCCTATTACTCAGCTTTCTCCACAGAACAAGAGCCTGCTAGCTTAGCTTCCAAAAAAAGATGGCTGACACTATGTGTACAATCTGCGACTGAGATCCCACCCTCTATGGGCGGGTTGAGAACATCTCCCTCACAGACATTGATGCCACCTTAGCTGAGGACTTAAACCTGTTTTATGCCCGTTTCGACAGGAACAATAATGACCCGATACAATCACCGATGCCCTCCAATGACACGGCCCCAGTCCTGACCACACATGAGGTGAGAATCTGTTTGCGCAACATCAATCCCAGGAAAGCGGTCGGACCGGACGGAGTACCGGGGAGGGAGCTTAAGTATTGTGCGGAAGAGCTGGCAGAAATTTTCACCACTATTTATAACATCTCACTGTCCTCAGCCTGGGTTCCAGCATGCTTCAAAACTGCCATAATAGTTCCAGTGCCAAAAACATCCAGAATAGCATGCCTAAATGATTACAGGCCTGTGGCGCTTACACCTATACCGGCTAAATGCCTTGAAAGATTGTTAATCAAACACATTTAAAACGCCATACCACCCACACTGGATCAGTATCAATTTGCTTACAGGGAAAACAGGTCAACAGAAGATGCCATTGCTACTCTGCTTCAACATCTAGAGCTCAAGAACACCTATGCAAGGTTGCTCTTTGTTGATTTTAGTTCAGCCTTTAATATGATCCGGCCAAATAAATTAACAGCAAAACTGTATTCACTAGGATTAAACACATCATTATGCAATTGGATTTTGGACTTCCTAACAAATCGCTCACAGTATGTGAGAGTTGGAGGGCACATTTCATCCACTTTAGTTATCAACACCGGAGCCCCTCAAGGATGTGTGCTCAGTCCATTACTCTACACGCTCTTTACGCATGACTGCCTAGCTTCCTTGTCATCTAATCTCTTCATTAAATTTGCAGACAACACTATAGTGTTAGGACTTATCACCAATAATGATGAGATGGCAACATGATGTAAGGAGCATAATCTGGCCCTTAACACCAAGAAGACCAAGGAAGTGATTGTGGACTTTAGGAAAAAAGGACAACTTAACCACAGCGCAATTTTTATTGGAGGTTCAGCGAGTTTCTAGCTTTAAGTTCCTGGGACTGACTGTTACTGAGGACTTCTATACGCATTTTGAGCTATCCGCGTGTATGTCCACGCCGAAACGAACCGTCATCTTTTGCGTGTATGTGTACACCGTTAAATGTCCGAGCGAAACGAAGCAAATTGTATTTGTCATGATTCTGCCATGTCCGTTATTCTCTTAGTATTGTGGCAGGATCATGACAGACCCATGTTCTGTGTGCAAGCACATGGCCTTGTGTTTTGGTCGGGTGCTTGTGTTGTCTCGTCTCTTAGACCCGCCCCCTTGTTATCCTGATTTAGTCATTATTGCTTTACCCGTGTCACCTGTTATGTCTTGATTAGTCTCCTTATTTCATCCCCTTGTGTTTGCTGTCTTGTGTCGGTTCATTGCCAAATGTTTCCTGTGAGTATTCTGTGGAAAGTCTTGTCATTGTGAGTCGTAGTTAGTAGTCATTGTGAGTCGTAGTTAGTAGTCATTGTGAGTCGTAGTTAGTAGTCATTGTTAGTATTTTACAAAGTGTTGTTTGTTTCTTGTTCAGTCATTATCTAGTCTAGTCTTGCCTGTCTAATATCCCTTGTTTCGTCTGTTTTGCCCCCTCGTGGGTTTTGTTTTCCTGTTTTGTCCCAATAAACCCTGAGTTCATTGTACACCGTCTGCGTTTGGGTTCATCTCCGTGCACACCCATAACAGTATTAGGCCGTGAGACAGAGGGTTGATTGGTACCATTTTGAGGGATTAAACCGCATGGTGATTTTTGTGTAGGTATATGACCCTGTTTTGAAAAATGTGTGATAGCATTAGATTCAAGGTAGTTTTTGGTTATGGAGGACGATTTTCAATCATATGTCAAGAAAAAGGATAAATTAATTTATCTTTAAATAAATTTTATAATAAAAAAATTATATTTTTTTTAATAAATTTTAAAAATTATAAAAGGATACATTTTTCTCTCTTTGTAGTCACTGAACACCTTACCTTGAGGTAGGATGATATAAGTGTTGATTTCTAATTAAAGCTACCATGGATCGGATGCTATCACACATTTTCCAACACTAGAGATGTGTACCTTCATGAAAATCAAAAAGAAATTGAATCCCTCAAAATGGTACCGGTAGCCCAAATTTGGGGTCCCGTCTCATGGCCTATATATCTACATCTGTGGAGCGATATTTATTTTCCTAGGATGGTAGGGGAGGACTCATAAATGGTATTAACCCCAGTGACGGGTAGGTTTAGGGACGGGGTTGGGGTAGGTCATATATTTATATATACAGTAATGTAACGTTAAGTCAATGGCGTTGATAAACACAGTGAAAAGTGATTATGCCTGTTGATAGCACGCCAAAAATGGAAATACGAATTGGCGTGTCATACATAAGCTATTTCATGAGATCAGTCTGGACTATTGGTGTGGTTTTCCAGCTGCACAAAGGCCGAACAGCGGGAAGAATCATAGGGACTAACATACCGGAGATAAATAATGTTTACACCACCCGCTGTCTGCGGAGAGTGCATAACATTCTGCGAGATCAGTCGCATCCAGCGCATCACCTGTTCCACCTGCTGCCCTCAGGGAGACGATATACCGGGCCTTAAGAGCAAGGACCAGATTGGCCAACAGCTTTTATCCCAGAGCTGTGAGACTGTTGAACGAGCATTGCTCTAATTTACAAGCAGCCCCCCACATTTGACATTAAACATTTATTTATCATAATTCTCTCTCAACACAACTTTAATAGTTGGGAACTGGTGTATGCATTATGCACATGTATGCATAAGACACAATGGATTGCACTTTTGTGGACTTTTTTATTGCACTTATATTGTAGGATTCTCTGGTGTTATTTCGTTGTTATTTATAACAATGACAAATAAAGAACGAACGAATGTTGGACAGCCCCTACTACTGGCTGTAGTCTTTAGCCTTTAGGGGGGGGGGGGGGGGGGCACGCTAATTCGAAAATACTACTGGTTTTCTACTGATACAAAGCTTAATGCTAAATCCTGAAGTGACCCTTTAAGGCTGAGATGACTCCATATTTAATATACACATATGTTGTGGTTCAGATAAGGTCCAGTTCTGGTTTATTTATTTGCTCTTGGCTGACATGTGGCATTGCTATGGCGTGCTTGTGGCCCATATCTGGCAAACAGGAGTGAGACACCCAAGGGCCGTCATTCCACGCTGCATGTGGGTCAGATCATCTTTCCACGGGTGCCAGATGTGGGCCGGATCTGGAACGTCAAAATGTTGCTATGTGGGTTTTTATAATTAAGAACACAACAAGGACTGTTTTTGACTATGAAGTGTGGCATATTCAGAACCAGGGACGGACTGGGGCTAAAAAACAGCCCTGGACTTTCTCCCAAATAGGCCCATCATCCAGCCATTCGGCCCTAGCCACTAGGATGTCCTGATACTATGCCACAATACTGTAACCTATATCAGACAAGGTATTCACAGCAAGTAATATCTCAAAAACAATGATGACAATTGGGGTTTTGTTTATTAATGAAGTCTTCAAATAAAAACAAAAAAATGTACAATGCCATTACATCTGCATTGAAAATAAAATACAAATAATGAAATGTCACTGGCTACAGAAACGTCTCGGTTACGGATGTAACCCTCGTTCCCTGAGTAGGGAACGGAGACGTTACGTCGGATGACGGAGAATGGGGGTTTCGCCAGAAAGCCTATCACCTTCGAGTATTAAAAAACGAGCCTATGGCAATGAAATGCCATGGGTCTGCGGAATTTGCATGATGTATCTCCGCCCCACCGCGTGGGTATTTAAGGAGAGACACCTGCAACAGCAGATCATGTCTTCGCTGAGGAGCCGAAACTCAACTCAGGCGTCTACTCAGCGGTACAGCGGAAGTGGCAGGGAGACGTAACGTCTCCGTTCCCTACTCAGGGAACGAGGGTTACATCCGTAACCGAGACGTTCCCTTTCGTAGTCACTCCGAGTTACGTCGGATGACGGAGAATGGGGGTCCCCGTGTAATCACGCCACCTTCACAGCTGTCTTCCAGTGCCCTGCGAAGTCTGACCTCCCTGTCGTGATATAGGCACGGACGAAGGAGTCCTACTTAACACAGGAATACCAAGGTACACTGGGAAGCATATCTCAGGAGAGATATGCCGCAGCATACCTACCCGTAGGGAGGACTTAAGAATACACATATGGCCCGAGGGGGCTACATATGGAGGAACACTGGAGTGACCAGCCCGTGGGGTGGCATCTACTTTCAACTCCAGGAGTGGCAAGGTGGCTTGCCGAGGGAAAGACACATGCTCAAAGAGGCTTACAGTGGAAATACACATGTGGGGGTTGCTCGGAGGAGGAACCATGCACACGGAGGCACCTAGCCGACGCACAGGCAATAGACACTGGCGCCAGCGTCAACAGTGCTGGAGGAACTCAGGGCTTCAGAGAGGAAGGCTACCTGAGGAAATTTCGCACGTATCCAGTCCGTGGAGTGGAGTGGCGAGCAAGCGAAGACAACTAAAGGTTCCCGTGTTAGCTTGAAAAAGACAGTACACGGGAGGAGACTGGCTCCACTCGGAGATTGTAAAATCTGGCGAATGTGTTAGGTGTCGCCCAGCCTGTAGCTCTGCAGATGTCTGTTATGCTGGTATGCCAAAGCAATGGCGTCCACTATCCAGTGGGATAACCTTTGCTTGGAGAGAGCCTTTCCCTTCAGCTTCCCACCAGAACAGACAAAGAGCTGGTCTGAGGTCCTGAAACACTGCGTCCTGTCTACGTAAGCACGGAGGGCGCGTACTGGACAGAGCAGTGCCAAGGCTGGGTCTGCCTCCTCCAGGGGCAGCGCTTGCAGGTTCACCACCTGGTCCCGGAAGGGAGTGGTGGGAACCTTGGGCACATATCGAAGGCCGGGGTCTCAGGATCACGTGAGAGCAGGCCGGCCCGAATTCCAGGCACGCTTCGTCAACGGAGAGTGCGTGCAGATCCCCCAACCTCTTGATGGAGGCCAGTGCAACCAGGAGCGCTGTCTTCATTGACAGGAACTTAATCTCCACTGATTGCAGAGGCTCAAAGGGAGCCCTCTGCAGGGCATATAAGACCACTGAGAGGTCCCAAGAGGGTACGAGAGGAGGACGAGGAGGATTCAGTCTCCTCGCTCCTCTCAGGAACCTGATGATCAGGTCGTGCTTTCCCAGAGACTTACCTTTAAATGCATCGTGATAAGCGGCGATAGCGGCCACATACACCTTCAGGGTGGAGGGAGACAGCCTTCACTCCAGCCCGTCTTGCAGAAAGGAAAGCACGACACCAATCGAGCATCTCCTGGGGTCTTCTCGCCGAGAAGAGCACCAGTTGACGAAGAGGTTCCACTTCGACGCGTAGACCTGTCTCGTGGACAACGCTCTAGCGGAAGCGATGGTAGCCGCCACCGCAGGTGGCAGGGTACTCAAATCTGCCTTGTCCCGTTCAGGAGCCACACGTGGAGTCTCCAAAGATCGGGACGAGGGTGCCATAGGGTGCCCCGTCTCTGAGAAAGGAGGTCCTTCCTCAGAGGAATTGGCCAAGGAGGTGCTGTCGCGAGGAGTATCAGTTCGGAGAACCAGGTCTTGGTGGGCCAGTATGGGGCGACCAATATGACCTGCTCCTCGTCCTCCTTGATCTTGCACAGAGTCCGAGCGAGAAGGCTCACTGGGGGAAACACATATTTGCGTAGGCCCTGCGGCCAGCTGTGCGCCAGTGCATCCGTGCCGAGCGTGCCCTCGGACAGGGAGTAATACAGGGCGCAATGGGATGAGTCGTGGGAGGCAAACAGATATATCTGTGCGTCCCTGAACTGGTCCCAAATCAGCTGGACCGACTGGGGATGGAGTCGCCATTCGCCAGAGGTTGGCCGGAGCCGTGACAGCTTGTCGGCTGCAAGGTTCCGCTCTCCTGGAATGTATATAGCACGAAGGGACCTCAGGTGCTTCTGACTCCATAAGAGGAGGTGGCGTGCGAGTTGCGACATACGGCGAGAGCGTAGACCACGCTGATGGTTGATGTACGCTACTGTCGCGGTATTGTCCGGACGGACAAGTACGTGTTGACCCTGGAGCAGCGCGTGGAAGCGGTGCAGGGCAAGGCGTACTGCCAGCAACTCGAGGCAATTGACATGCATGAGGCGCTGGGGTCCTGTCCAGGAGCCCGCGGCTGCATGTCCATTGCACATGGCGCCCCAGCCCGTGGCAGAGGCATCTGTGGAGACGACAACATGCCTGGTAACTCGTTCTAGGGGACTACTCCGACCCGTAGAAAGCTGAGGTTCCGCCACGGGGTGAAGGTCTGACGGCAGGTCGGAGTTATTGGAACTCTGAGCGTACCGCGATGCCATGCCCACCTCGGGACCCGATCGCGAAGCCACAGCTGAAGCGGTCTCATATGAAGCAATCCGAGTGGCGTTGCCGGGGCTGTGGATGCCATATGCCCCAGGAGCCTTTGAAAAAGTTTCAGTGGGAGCGCACTCTTGCCCTCGAACTGTCGAAGACAAGTCAGCAGTGATTGTGCGCGCTCGCTCGTAAGCTGCGCGGACATGGCGACCGAGTCTATCTCCATACCGAGAAAAGAGATCCTCTGCACGGGGCAAAGTTTGCTCTTCTCCCAGTTGACCCGAAGGCCCAGATGGGCTAGGTGCCGGAGCACAAGGTCTCTGTGTTCGCAAACCTGATCTCGAGAGTGAGCTAATATTAGCCAGTCGTCGAGATAATTCAGGATGCGAACCCCGTGTTCGCGTAGGGGAACAAGGGCTGCCTCGACGACCTTCGTAAAGACGCGAGGAGACAGAGCCAACCCGAATGGGAGAACCGCGTACTGGTATGCCTGCCCCTCGAAAGCAAACCGAAGAAACGGTCTGTGTCGAGGTAAAATGGAGACTTGAAAGTAAGCGTCCTTCAGGTCTATCGCTGCAAACCAATCCTGTGGCCGCACGCATTCGAAAATGCGTTTGGTTGTGAGCATCCTGAACGGCAGCCTGAGAAGGGAGCGGTTCAAGACGCGCAGATCCAGGATTAGCCGTAACCCACCGGTCTTCTTGGGGACAATGAAGTACGGGCTGTAAAACCCTGACCTCATTTCGGCTGGAGGGACAGTCTCGATTGCACCCTTCGCCAGCAGGGTGGCAACCTCCGCTCTCATGATAGGGGCATTGCCACCGACCAAAGTAAACGGACTCCCCTGAAGCGTGGAGGAGACCGTGCGAATTGGATCGCATAGCCGAGCCTGATAGTTCGGGCGACCCAGCGGGACAGGTAGGGAAGCCCCAACCAAGCTCCCAAGAACTGAACCAGCGGAAATATCTGAACGACAGACGTCCCCCCGGAGGGGCAGCGAAGCGGAGTGACCGGCCCAGGCGTGGATGGCATAGCGGCCCGGTGCGGGGGCACGGTCATGCTCCGCGTCCTGACAGAGGAGACCAGGGAAGGACCAGCGTTCCACGGGGGTCTGCTCTGCCAGGGGTCTGGCGACAGAGGGGGACGAGAGTGGTGTGGTCCGGAGACGGCACACACTGTCATCCGCGCCCTCAGAGACAGAGGGGGACGAGAGCGGCAAGGCCCGGGAGCGTCGCGCACTGTCGTCCGGCCCTCTGAGGGCTCAGAGATGGGATGCAGCTCTTTGGTTTAGAAAGATTCTCCCCCAGCCCTCCACCGGGGGAAGGAGTGGCCCTGCAACCACTCCCTGAAGAACTGCAACCCACATCTGAGCTGCACGTAACGGGAGCGCCGCAAGCCTGGCCTTGGCGGGGCTGCGGGACCGGTACGGGCAGGGGCGCCTTCCTGCGACCACCTCCACGGCGCGGCCCGGTGCTGCTGGGGGCCGGGCGGGAGGGGGCGGAAGTCGCAGGAGGGCGCATTCGGCAGCAAGCGGACTGAGGCGTCTGAGCCGGCAGCTGGAGGCAGCAAAGCTGCGGGGTCAGACAAAATAGCCACAGTCCACTTCTGGGCGGCCGAGAACTGTTGGGCAGAGTCCTCGACCGCGCCGCCGAAGAGGCCAGCCTGGGATATGGGGGAGTTGAGGAAACGAAATCACTCAGCCTCGCGCACATCAACCAGGTTAGCCAGAGGTGTCTGACCACCTACGTGGACATCACCTGACTCAGGGAGCGTGCGGTCACCTACGTCGCTCGGAGAGCAAGGTCGGTGACGGCAGGCAGCTCAAGGATGAGCCCTGAATCAGCCCTACCCTCGTGCATGTCATTTAACACCCAGGAGGATGGCAATAGCACGCAGTGAGGTGGCAGCCTGCCCCGGAGCTCTATAGGTCCCCGCCACCGGAGTAGACAAGAACCTACAGGCATTGGAGGGGTGCTTAATAGTCGCCACGCCAGGTGGAGGCTGTGGGGACACATAAGTGTTGCCACAGAACACTCCACAGGGGGAACCCCAGTGCACCCTAGGCCGCGGCCTCTATAAGGGCAGAGAAGGCGGAAGAGGCCACTGAGCAGTCGCGAAAGTCAAGGAGACTTCCACGATCTCATGATCTCTTCATGCACGTCCGGGTAGAAAGGATTTGGGTTCGCCACCCCCAAAAACCAATCACCCGGGAAGCATAGCTGTGCACTCTGGATCAAACTCGTTATTCTAGCACATCCGAGGACGGCAGCACAGACGAGCCATCATCTCTAGAGGACTCCAGCTCACCTTGTGATGCGGTGATACATGATTTCATCAGCCGGGGTACCGAATGAGACCGCGGGCCCGCGGGCGGGCCGGCGAACTCACCTGGGACCACGCAGGTTGCAATGTGAAAGACGGGGTGTGGACCGAGGAATTTTTCGTCGGTTTAGTTCCAAACCTGCTGTCTTAGATCACCCTGGCCACCAGCCGAAGTATTATCTCACGTTATCTTACATTGCGATGGTCACGTTCCCAGTGAGAGAACGTGACACACCCACGAGCGCCCATGGCATTTCATTGCCATAGGCTCGTTTTTTAATACTCGAAGGTGATAGGCTTTCTGGCGAAACCCCCATTCTCCGTCATCCGACGTAACTCGGAGTGACTACGAAAGGGAACCCTAATTACACAAACTTGTAATTATAAAACATTTAGTTACTATATACCAGGGGTCTCCAACCTTTTTGTGTGTGAGGGCTACCTCAAGGGATAAAATAATCTAGAAGGGCTATACTCAAAAATATTTATTATACATATAACATGGTGGTGTTTTTTTACCTTACCTTTACCTTTACTTTTAACTTTAACTTTTTTATTTTTCACCATCATATGCGAAATAATAAAATATCTTGATATTCTGGTTCAACAATTGGTGAAAAATTTGTAATATATATATATATATATATATATATATATATATATTATTCTCTAAAAACCTATTGTAGCATAAACATTTAGTATAAATATTTAATGCAAAATAAATAAATAAACTGCCATAACTTCTAAACAAAAACATTACTGCATTACATTTAATAGCCTACATTTATAGGCCTACATGGCTATTAATATAACAGCATTTTTAATATGAATACAGGCACATTTCTGCCAAAAAAGTTTGTTTTACTAAGTTACAGTTAATTCATAAGTTGTGGAGTGAAATGTCTTCTAACTGGTTTGTTCTTGGAAAAATGTTTCACCTGTTTTTTTTGCGTCAAGATGTTGAGAATATCAGCGCTGTTTAATCTGGCTTTTAACTAGCTTAAATCACAGCCATCTGTGGTTTTATAATAGAGATAGAGAATTCTGCGCTGAATTGAAATGCTTCTCAGTGGATCGCGCAACTCTGTGTAATAATGTTCGCGTGATCGAGATCAGTCCGCACAGCTGCTTAGGCCGCGATCGCAGTTTTTTTGGGCCGAGCTGATAATGCTCCGCGCTGGCATCCAACTTAAAGGTGCATTGCTGCCACCTACAGTACTGGAGTGTGAAACAGATTAGTGGGGGGAAAAAACAGGTTATGACTGCGTGTGTGGCGGGTGGTGAGCCGGCCCGCCGGCCGTCCTGGAGTACCGGCCGTTCTGTGATACTCCAGATCACACAGATGGCCAGTCCGCCCCTGTTCAGAACTACTGTACAGTGAATGACAGCCAGACACACATGAGAACAATCTACAGGTTTCATACATTTATACCAATACATACTTTACAATACTACTTTTGAGGCAAATATTCATGTTAAAATTTACCAGAGCATATCTGTAGCCTACATACATTAGAAAACATTCAGAAAATAAGCCAATAGAGACTCAGTGTGTTACATTACCAGGTGAGATGGTCATCATTGGTGTGGTCACTGTAGGGCTGGTGTTAATGCTGCCAGTGTCTGAAAGTTTGGATGAATAATAATGAACAGAAACACAAATATCATGGGTCTGTAGAAAGAGCTCATGTGAATATAATTACCTGCACAGTATGCTGAATCACAGAGAGTTGTTCTGACCAGCTCATAGACATAATAATTGCCTGGACAGGCTTTGACTTTAATGGGATAAGACCCGTAATAGCAGCAGTATCTCCCAGCGTAACCGCAGACATCTCGAGTGACGACTCCATCTGTTACTGTTGGGTGTCCTACACGGATCCACAGTGGGATATCAGTGCCACATCTACCCTGAGCAACACACGTGTCTGGGATATGAGCGCTAGTTTTGTTAACGAAGAGACGATACCAGCCGCTCCAGGAGACAGACGCGTCACAGTTTCTGACTGAAGCATCTGTATTAGTGATGGATCTCCATGTATCGTTCAGCACAGTGTAGGTGTTACAGGGGTCTGTAGAGAGATTAACTGTTATGAAAATATATTAGAAATTAACAAGTTTCTGAAAAACATATGTTATTATAAAATGTAACCAGAAGTTCAGCTTGAGACATAACTTTTTTTCTATTTTTCTTCTTTTGCTAATTCGGAGCGATTCATTTCACAATAAATTTTTTAATGCATTTATAGGATTATTTAAATTAATATCAATGCGTCTTAAAGAAAAAGACAAACTTGTAAATTGGAAGTAAACACATTATACATTACAGTACAATCATAAACATAATATTTTTTAAAGAGACCATTTATAAAATTACCTAACATTGGACGCCGCTGTACCATTGGATAGATGTGTACTTGTGTCAGAAGAATGAAATATTCACTGCACGACTATAATTAGTATTATTAAACAACTATACATACAGTCGGCATCTAGTCATAGTTGGGGGCGTGGTGAGGGCGGAGTCGGCGTGGGGGAAAACACAGCAAACATCATGTGTATTTGAATGACAAAAATGTCTTATTGCGAGGCATTGATGCCTGCCGACCGGCAACGATACATTGCAAAATGAACTGCAATAGGATATGATTGCCCTTATTTAATTAAAAACTGGGTCAATGACCCAACCAAATGGCCGGAGGTGTCGTTTCCAGATTCTGTTATCTGGTTGAATCTCCAGGTAAGACATCGCGGTAGCTACCGGTAACATTAGCCTATAACTCAATCATATGTTGCACACTATAACTCCATAAAACCTTGTCACTTACCAATTGTATGTATGCTTCACTCCAAACTATTGATCCTTTTGTAAAACGGTAATCAGTAGTACGAAGTTGCCGAGGGACTGTGCTGACAGTTATCACTGCAGTCTGTATTGAGTGTAGACCTCGAACTACTCCATAGGTTCATGGCTCGCGTCATTACGTAGCAATTGGCCTATCAAGCGAGCCTTCAGCTGATAACGCTAATGTGAATGAGACATCCCTAATGAAAAACAACTATAGGAATCTTGTAGTATTTTAGGACAAAATATTATAGTAAAATATTATAGTAATCCTATAGGAATACTATAGTATTTTGGGACATACTATAGAAGTACTATAGAGGTATTACAGAACATCACAGAAGTATTATAGAAATCTTATATGATTACTATAGTTCTTTTTCGTATGACAAATCTGGCCAACTGCCTAATACGAGTCTAACACCCACTACTATATCACACAGGGATCTACTCACACAGTAATCTAAAAAATTACAAGTCCCTGGAGGCTCACACAGCCATTTTGTCCTCCTTTCCGGTTCTGTGTGTTAATTAGGAAGGATGTAGAACTTCAATTCATAATTTGTTTGTTTATTGGCAGTACAGAAAATGACACAGCAACGCTTCGGCATGATTGTCGCGTGTATTTCAATTAGTGCCAAGGCAATGTCCCCCCCCCCCCCAGACCAACCGTCTGTATGTATAATCAAAGCCCGTCTACGGAAAGCCTGCCCACTCCCTATTAAGTCCTGTTGTACCGAATTTTGGTTGTAGTTCCACCAGAGTTCCACTGGGGGCGATCGTCCGAGTGCAAAATGAATGGGAGTCAATGGGGCTAGACGGCTAAATTTGTCTCTTTTACCCGATTGTCATTGAGAAATCTCAGATTTGAATGTAGGTTCCGCAAGATCATCATGGGTTATAGGTCGAAAGTTGAATGAACGAGTGCTTATGTCCTTTCGATTTCTTACAGGTTGAGTTGTTGTTGCCCATAACACGCTAGCATTCTGCTAATGGACGCTGATTGGTCAGTGAAGGACTGATTACGACCAGAGACACCGCTTGATGGCATCGTGGCATCCGAAGCGGGACCATTAAGGCCATAGGCGGACTGAACTCTCTATATACCATAGACTGTAAAAAAAATATATTTACCCGTGTCAGATGTGTAGTTGATGCCTCGAGAGAAAAGAAAGTGCAAAGCGCAAAAGCATAAACATAATAAATACATAGACGCCCTATTGGCGGCTTTGGAACGTTGCTGCGATTGTGTTCTTATTTTGGAAAAAGCATTTTCTGTGATTGACCCGATTTTAGCAATAACAAAGATAACTGATGGATCCTTTATCTATGGTAATACGATATGGTACAACTACAATGCAGTGCAAATAGTAAATACAAGATATAGTGAGTAATAGTAAATAGTTTAGTCAATAAAATAAACAAACCGTATACAGCAAATAAAATAGTAATGAAAAGGCTATATAAAATATAGGCTATATAAAATAAAATGACACAACCCTGTCTATTTTTGTTAAATTTCAGTTTTATTGATCAGTAAGAGACATTATAACAGTATAAGTAGTCTAAAAGGTAAGTTATACAAGACAAGCAATAAAATAAACCATTCAGACACAGCAGGATACAACGTTAAAATAGCCTAAATATAAAGTTATGAAACTTCACTTTGCCCTCAGCCAAAACGATTTGCCAGGGAACAAATGATACGATTAATGAGACCAAAGATCGCCCGTTAGATATACACAAGACGAATTATATCTCATGTTTAACCACTAGAGACGTCAGAAGCACTAGCCGAGGAAAGGCTGTTCCAGGCGGGGTGCAGAGCGCTGAGACCCGGTGAAAGACTGGTCCTCACAACTCCGAAAACGTCAGATCAAACTTTTAAATAGGCGCTATCTTTATAAATAAACCACAGATTTGAGCTTTAAACAACTACATTGTCGACTGAAAAACTAGTAAAACTACATTTCGTGACACAATAACAGTAGTATTTTTAAATTTCGCGGCTTCTCTCGTCTGTCTATGCGCGAAAGCACCAGTGAATGAAGGATTGCCGTAAAGCAGGTTTCTGGTCGTACGATGTCTATGACGTCATTGACATTTTTTTAAAAAGACTTTTTAAAGCAAATAAGTGACTCTAAAAAATCTAACACCCAGTAATGTGTAATTTTGTTGCATCTTCTTTCAAATACAACATTCAAATTACTGGACAAAAAATGATATCCTGAGAAAAGTGGATTTTTAGGGGTAGTGCTCCATAGACCTCTATTCATTCTGCACTCCGCCTGTGAGCGCCCTCATATGGACCCAGAGTGGAACTGCAACCAGTTCAGAACCCGGAAGTTTAATGTGAGTGGGAGTTCTCCCCATATTAGACATTCTCTGGTATAATTAAATAAAAACGTCAGCTGTTGTTGCCAGTACTTTACTGTAGAAAATACAGTAGCAACATATTTTTGCCTCCAATTGATTTGTGTTAATCCATACAGTGGATTTCTCAGGGCCAGACACATTACTGTATGTGTTACTCGTGTGTCAGCGTTATTTAAATAAATGTTTATTTTATAATAAACCACATAGCTTCCCAGCAAACGGAGTTTAGTAACAAGAACATTCTCCAAATATTCAGTGTTGATTCTGGGAACGTAAAAAAATTCCATTTATACATTTATCAAATGTGCAAAATGTTATTTAAAGGTTAGTGTGATGTTCCTGAAACATTCTTTCAATCATCCAAACACCTGCTGTGAACAAGCACTGAAAGAGAGAGAAATAAGAACACAAACTACAACTGACTTTTTAAAATGGCTGAAAAAAACGTAACTTAACTATTGTCAAGGGTCAAGAGCCTGCAGGCTGAATGATTTTTAATCAAGATGCTGTTAAATTTGCACAAGGATTTTTAGTCTTATATTGCATTTATTCACAGACATTTCATGGAGGGTTAGGTTATGAATATTTGCCTCAAAAGTCCTGGAAATGTATTTATAGAAATCAGTGGTGGGCCGTCAGGGCCAGCAAGGCCTTCTCTGCTGGCCTAAACACTTTTAGAATCACTGACTTGCACTTTAATATATTTTTTTTTTTATGAATGAGTTTTAAATTATTTCTATTTCTAATTATTTCTAAGACTTTAATTAACTTCCGGGGGCACGGCCTGCTGCTGACCCTGTGTCTCGCTATTGTCTCGTGGCGTTTTGTTTGTGTATCTAAGTTGTTATTTTATTCGTTTTATTTTCGCTCTTTAAATTGCAAACAGTATGAATGTGTTCCTGATCAGCGTGGTCTCAGCGTTGGTTGGATTGGTGCTGGCGGGCGAAGCCTTCGAAGATCAATTGGCTTCTATGATGTCGAGCCGGATTTATTCAAGAGACTTCTTGCTATCGTTAAGATATAATAACAACTATGCTGTCGATGTGACGATTCCACCAAGTATATGTCTGCACAGGAGAAGGAGATCAAGAACCAAGAAACGAGGGTCGAGAGGAGGAATTCGAAATAGATTACGGAGGCGAGGAAGTCGTCATCCCCTTCCAGTGATCACGCTGTCTAACGTAAGATCTCTTAATAATAAGATGGATGAGGTTGCACTCCGAGTGAAACAGGAGGAGGAATTTAGGAGCAGCAATCTCATCTGTTTTACTGAAACATGGCTAAATGAAGATAATAGTGTGGATATCGAGGGATTTACCACAATACGAGCCGACAGAGACAAGGTCATATCACGGAAATCGGTAGGCGGGGGACTCTGTATGTATGTTGATAAGAACTGGTCATCGCAGTCTACTATAATTGAACAGACTTGTACCCCGGACTATGAGACGTTGGTTGTATCTTTTAGACCTTTTTATCTGCCGCGGGAATTTGGTCGAATAACCATATTCCTGGTGTATGTACCAGGACCTAATAATAACGAGGCAGCGGAGCCCATTGCAGAGTGCTTTACTAGGATCCTAACAAAGTCGGCAGACCAACCAGTCTTCATACTAGGGGATTTTAATACACTTTCATTAACAGAGACTCTTCCACATTTGCAGCAATACATTGATTGTCCAACCCGTTTCTCACGCACGCTGGATTTGTGTTATGGTAACATTGCCGACGCATACAAGGCAGTATGTCGATCACCGATTGGTAGATTGGATCACAATGTTATCCATTTACTGCCAACATATAGACAATGTGTCAGAAGAGACAAACCAGTGGAAAAGAGAATTCAGGTTTGGAGTAAGGAGAAAGAAGACATGTTAAAGGACTGTTTTTGTACTACAAACTGGGATGTATTTTTTGAATCATGCAGAGACCCTCACGAACTAACTGACTGTATTACCTCCTATCAATTCTGTGAAGAAACAGTTATTGATACTAAAGTGGTTAAAGTATTTTCAAATAATAATGTGTTTGAATTATTGCCATCACGTCGCCGCTATAGAACACCAAAAGCGATTAAAGCGATTTATAAACAATCTTTTGTCCCAAATGCAATAAGTCTTATGAATAAGAGGAGCTAAAATATTTTAATTCTTATGTGTATTGTGTATTGTTAATTGTTTTGTGATTGTATGGCGAGACCAAAGACCAATTTTCAGCCAAGGCTGAACAATAAAGTACTACTACTACTACTAATAGTCCATTCTCTTAATGTCATAGCTTTTCTCTTGGTTGCGCTGCTTCCAGTAGTGTATATTTATTTTAGCGCTTTTATCCAATCATATTTCAGCCATCATGTGTTGCCAGGGTCAAATAAATCTGCCTCGAGGCCTTCAGAATCGATAATGCGGGCGCCTGTATCTTAAAATGAATGGCAATGAAACTGTTGCTTTAACCAATCAGATAATCAGTCAGATTTAATCAGCCAATCAGATTTTGATTTGACTGCACCGTGGCCATCTAGCATTTGTACAATAACGTAAGCATTTTCACGCCCTTTGATTGGATGGTCAGACCGTGTACTACTATTACTGGTAGTCAGAGCTAGCTAACCGCTTCTGTAGCGAACTGCGTAAACTAAAATATATTCCTGTAGATTTAATAGTTTTTCAACCCACAAATTAATGTTTATTTCATTCCTCGACCAGCAGCAGGTTCAAACCTACCGGAAAAAATTTCAGCTTATTCAGCTTTAATAGAGGGTATGCGCATGACGTCACCGTCAGCCGGAGTGAATGCGGTCACGCCCACAAGTGGCAAAAAGACTGAGCGGCAGCATTTGTTTTCAGCGTGAACGCCGTGAAAATCACACAAAACACATCTAAAACGGGAAAGAGATTTGCGATTGACTGTACAACTAGATTTGACCAGAAATCTGAGGTACTGTATATTTTTACAGACTGCAAAAAGCTACAGAACAGACTATATTCTGCATAATTGGATGTTTTTAAATAAACACTGACAAAAAACTATACAAGTTTTAGGGCTGGACGATATGATGATATACAGTATAACATTAATGTAAGTGATCACTCGGATTTAGACCTATCTATATTGTATAAAACGTTTACAGGCAAATTGTCTTCATTTATTTCCCCGGCGTCGAAATCAGGCACATATAAATGTCAGGAAACACGATTCCTGGCTGCATGTCAATATCCATGGATCACTGGATCTTTGATAAGTTGTAAGGAACACTATATCGAGTCCAACTTTTAGTTTAAACTGATAATAGTTTGTTTTACTCGCGTTAACGCAGTTTCCCCTATTAACTCCAGTCACGCAGCAGCTCTTCTGCCACTCAGTCCCGCTGAGGGGGGCGTGTTCCGGCGGGGAAGTGACGTTAATGCATTCCCTCTATAGAGGGGTTTCACGACGCGTCATCAATCCGGAAGTCGGCCATTTTGGAGGCACAGAACGTAAATAATGCCATTGAACTGAATGGACTCGCAAATTTGGCTGATTATTGCTGCTGAAAAATGGTCGAGTTTTGGTCTGTACCAATCGGTCACATCGGGAAAAAACATGTCGAGTGCTATAGACTGTCAAAAGTTAAAGAGAAGAGTGCAAAAAACTGATGAAAGAAGGCGTTTGTGGTTGAGAAAGGTAGCATCAGACACATGTAGCTGCTAAATGATGAAGCGTTGACTATGGCTAAAATGTCGACCTAGTTAACTATGGCTACATTCACACTGTCAGTCCAAATCCGATTATCTTTGTATCAAATTGGAATCTGATCTAAAATGATGTCCTCACTCACTGTGTATCGCAACTGTTCAGATCCGACGTGTGTGTCCATGCATGTTATTTGGTAATATGGCAATGGCTTTGCGTTGATAAGGGGGTTGCATTTGCAATATAATGTTAGATGTTGTCTTTTTTAAATGTTACAAATGGAAATGTGTGTAGCCGCCGCGCTGGACTACTGCGGCAGAACTGTAGGAGGCTGCATGTACGGCTTTTTTCCCACGCTCGTCTGCGCCGGTTTCAGAAATAATAATTTTCTGCTCGTCCGGCACTTTGCAACAACACAGCATTATTTCGACAGTGACTTTCAGCATGTTTCCTATAAATGACGTTTGCATTTTAAGACATACCACGCGAAATCCGATCGTTCAGACTGAGGCTGATGTCCTGATGTGATTTGAATAGGATTTCAAACCACATATGGATGTAACTTGAAACGGATTTCATGTGCTTTTTTGGACTGACAATCTAAACGTATCCTATGTCGGTATTATAATAAATAGATGGAAGAATTGCAGTAATGTTACGTGCTAGAGAACCTAACTCGTTCGGATCTTTACCACATATTAACTTTAGTTAGTCAAAATGTTGCGCTCTCTCCTGCTTCCCAAGTCCTTCTCTAAATGATTTCGCACCTACCACGTGTTTTTTCCGTGGTTTATTAGTGTAACAATGTGTTCAGTAGTACATAAACAGTGCAATCCATGCTGTTGTTTACATCCGAGTGCCTCCATAATGGCCGCGCATCCGGGTTACTGCCCAGAACGTGACGTTGGTGAAACCCCTCTATACGCAGAGTCACGGAACTTTATCGATCTGTCTGGGGTAAGAACAGAACTGACTGTAAATGCCAGGACTGATTTTGAAGGCAAAAGTCCCGCTGATCTCATTGATATCGTTCAAAAATCTGCGTGAGTGCTTGTGTCAGCTGTAACGTTACACATCGTCATGTTTTGCGGTGTTTTCCCTGTTTAACTTACTGCTTCTTTCGGGCAGACACTCTCAGCACTAAAACGAATTAAAACTTATGCCAGAAATACGACGGGACAGACTCGACTTTCAGCACATTAGCCTCGATGGCGATAGAAAATGTTGTTGGGACTGAAACGCACAGACAACCAAGTAATTTAAGTCTTTTTGAGGAAAGAAATTAGGATGGATTTGTGTAAAAAAAATAATCAGTAGTTTTGGAGAGTAAAATGCATTTTTTGGCCCCGTTTTTGTCCGTGGTGAATATGATTTTCATCCTAATTTTTCTTGTAAATTTATGATCGAAGCAACTTCTTTTTTCAAACATTAATACTATTGTAACCATTTAAGGACAAGAAAAGGGAGGATCCGTTTCTGAATTTATAATCGGAACGCAAGAACCATTGTACACTAACACAAAAGCCGAACTCACTCGCTCGTTTCTCTCTATCTGGCCTTTCCCGTACTCATCGCATTAACCCTATAACTGCCGGGGGAAAATAAAACAGGAATTTCACAACAATTATATAGTGTATGTGCGTGTGCTGCTACACTATTAAAAGTTATTAATTCAGGTTGGACATCACTGAAGGCCCAGGTGTGAAATGCACGGCCCGCCACTGGTAGAAATGTATGAAACCTGTAGATTGTCCTCGTGTGTGTGTGTCATTCACTGTACAGTTCTGAATATGCAGTACTTCATAGTCACAAACAGTCCTTGTGTTTTTAATGATAAACAACTATAAAATATAGAAATACTGCTTAATTTAGAGAAGAGTCTGTTGATCAGCATCTCTCATTCATCACTCATTCATCACTCATTCGTCCCTCATTCATCACTCATTCATCTCTCATTCATATATCATTCATCTCTCATTCATCACTCATTCGTCTCTCATTCGTCTCTCATTCGTCTCTCATTCGTCTCTCATACGTCTCTCATTCGTCTCTCATTCGTCCCTCATTCGTCACTCATTCGTCACTCATTCGTCACTCATTCGTCTCTCATTCGTCTCTCATTCGTCCCTCATTCGTCCCTCATTCATCCCTCATTCGTCTCTCATTCGTCACTCATTCGTCCCTCATTCGTCTCTCATTCGTCCCTCATTCGTCCCTCATTCGTCCCTCATTCACATTCGTCCCTCATTCATCCCTCATTCGTCCCTCATTCATCCCTCATTCATTCGTCTCTCATTCATCTTTCATTCATCAGCAACGTCAGCAATCTGAGTTCACAGTGATGTAAAAGTGTATCCTCACAGCGCTCTCACTGTGTGCTCAAACTATGACCACAATATGAGCTCATCCCAGCTAGAACTGTTATTGTTCTAGCATCGTAAGTCTATAGACCTTTTGTAGCCCTGCCCCTTTTCAGTGCTGCACTCGTTTTCTTTTGACTTCCGGTCTGTATTTTCACAGCGATCTTGCGTAGTTATGAATGAATGGCTCGTTTAAAAAATTTCCCAGTCGACATTTGTTTAGACATCTGCTTTACAATGCTTATGATAAACATTACAATGCTCATGATAACTTTCGTTAACTCTAGTAAATCCACTTCAACAGCGAATTACTCCTCGACAGCGATGCCATAGAAATATACAGAGCGACCGCCAAAACGGAAGTTCAAAGACAATTTTCTAAAGATGGCGGCACCCTTGTTTTTCTGGTGCATAAGGTCTATAAGTTGTGTCGGTTGTTCTACGATCAACTCAGGCTTACGATGCTTTTGGGAAATGCAGCCCTGATCTGTAGCCTACATACAGTAGAAAACAAATAAGCCAATAGAGACACAGTGTGTTACATTACCAGGTGAGATGGTCATTGGTGTGACAGCTGTAGGGCTGGTGTTAATGCTGCCAGTGTCTGAAAGTGTGGATGAATAATGATTAATGAACAGAAACACAAATATCATGAATGTGTAGAAAGAGCTCATGTGAATATAATTACCTGCACAGTATGCTGAATAACACACAGTTGGTGTAACCAGCTCATATACATAATAATTGCCTGGACAGGCTTTGACTTTAATGGGATAAGACCCGTGATAGCAGCAGTAACTGCCATAAGAACTGCCATAATAACCGCAGACATCCCGAGTGACCACTCCATCTGTTACTGTTGGGTGTCCACCACGGATCCACAGTGGGATATAAGTGGCACAGCTGTACAGAGCAACACACGTGTCTGGTATATGAGCGTTAGTGTTGTTAATGAAGAGACGATACCAGCCGCTCCAGGAGACATACATGTCACAGTTGGAGCCAAATCCATTATTGATGGATCTCCATGTATCGTCCAGCACAGTGTAGTTGTAGCAGGGGTCTGCAGAGAGATTTAGCTGTTATGAAAATATATTAAGAAATTAACAAGTTTCTGAAAAACATGTTTTATTACAAAATGTACCCAAAAGTGCAGCTTTAGACATAACTTTTTTTCCTATTCTTCTTCTTTTGCTAATCCGGACCAATTCATTTCGATCCACAATATTTTTTCAAGTGCATTTATAGGATTATTTAAACATCAATGCATTTTAAAGAAAAATACAATCTTTTAAATTGGAAGTAAACACGTTACATACTAATCATTTACATATTATTATTATTATTATTTAAAGGTGCTATATGTTAGCCTGACTTCGTCATACTCATATTCTAGTCAGAATGTGAGTCTGATACTGCTTCATAGGGCTTTGATTATGAGGCGTGTCTTAACCGAACCAGGAAAAAAAAAAACTCTGCACTCAATTGGATAGACCTACAACCAATGAGAGCAACGCAGTTAGTCAACTACTTTGCATAGCACAGTTGTCAACTACAGAACTCAAATGCACGCACGCTGGAAGAAGTAAAATAACGAGTGTTGCTTCTTTTACTTGGTCCTCTATGAGTGCGACCAAAGGAGAAACCACAACGACCACAGGGTTTTCATTGCGTCCCATCTTCTTAGTTACCATCGGAGCCAGCTGATAAATTAAACTTTTGGCGAATCCCATAGGAAGGACGGCAAACACATCTTTCCGATCGACAAATGCCTTGATTGCAGTTCTATGTTCGTCTATTAAAATGAATGCGCTGTCGATTTCTTTTACAACAGACGCGATAGCGGGATCTATACATCTCAGTTCTCCAGCTGCAGTCATCTGTGAGGGAAACCAGTTCAACCCAAGCGCTCTTTGATAACGTGAGGATTACGTCCCTGCAGATCATCTGTCCATCATCGTTTGATTGGCCCGACAATTTCTGAACCGATCATAATTACTCTTCAATGGATCGAGTCCAGACCGAACTTCCCGATCAAAAAATGTTGTGGGCGGGGTTCGGGCTGGCATCCAGGCTAGCTATATGTAACTTTTCTACTAAAATCAATCCTTTTTTTAATGCCTGTGTGTGAAGGGGTTGTAATCACACATTACAATGATCCACTTGTCGGGTTTTGCTATTACCTCTGAAGGCCAGTATTCCTATTTCTATGTGAAGGCTCCGGGTCGGATTTACCGCGCGAAATCCATCGGATGTGACGTGCCTGCGCGCTCCCGAGCCTCTCTCCAGTCCTTTAATATACAGTCTATTGTAGACGGTCAGGGCGCACGTTTTTTTCGGCTTATATCTCGATCAATATTCCCAAGACTCTACACAGCAAAATCACCAGTATTAAATTAACACTGCTCAGTGTTTATATGAGTACACACTCAGAGAGTGTTCAATGAACACTGAAGCAGTGCTAAAGTTAATGAGATAATTAAGTAATTAATTGAGTGATAATTGAGCTTTATTGACGACACCTGATGTTAACAAGTAGAATCACTGAAGGAGAAAATCGTAATTGGTATGTTACCATTATGGAGATCAGTGTTTGCTTTAGTTGGATCTTGACCCTTACATCATTGACTTTAGTTTTTTGTTTGGCTGCTATACCTGAGTTATATCTGCCTGATGACAAAGAGAAAAGGTGATATGATGGTGTTGGTTGTGTTTTAACATAATCAATAGTTGGCCTGACTCACTGAACTCATTGAGAGCATAATTTCAGAGTTAAATTTACCTTATGGATTATAGCAGCACTGTCATTGTAGAGTATGCATTTTTTAGCCTTTTCAATTAAATCCAAATGATAAAATCATTACAAAAAAAAAACATCTTAAAAAGTATTTCAGGTAGGCACATACAGATAAGAATGAGCGTATGAATCTCAACAATGGTGACAAACAGATGACCTCTGAACATAAGCTCATTATTTATTCAAATAATTCAGCAATGCATGATGGGAGCCATAAATGAGATTTGATTGGTGGCATCCAGAATACACTGCAAAATGCTTTATAATTGTCACCATTGTTGAGAGGCACAGGCCTGTTCTTGATGTCTGTTTAAAAAAGAAAAAAAAAGTTTGTATGTGATTAAGTTTTAAGAAGTTATCTGTAAAAGTTGCTAATATTATGATTTTCAAGGACAGTGTTGCTATAATCAATAAAGTAAATGTAACTCAGAAATTGGGCTCTATTCAGGTCAAATGATTGTGAGATAATGATAAAACACAACCAACACCATCAAATCACCTTTTCTCTTTGTTCATCTGGCTATTATAACTCAGGTACAGCAGCCAAACAAACAACTAAAGTTAATGATGTAAGGGTCAAGAGCCCAACTAAAGCAAACACTGATCTCCATAATGGTAACATACCAATTACGATTTTCTCCTTCAGTGATTCTGCTTGTTAACATCAGGTGTCTTCGATAATGCTCAATTATCACTCAATTAATCACTTAATTATCTCATTAACTTTAGCACTGCTTCAGTGTTCATTGAACACTCTCTGAGTGTGGACTCATATAAACACTGAGCAGTGTTAATTTAACACTGGTGATTTTGCTGTGTAGAGTCTTGGGAATATTGATCGAGATATAAGCCGAAAAAAAAACGTGCGCCCTGACCGTCTACAATAGACTGTATATTAAAGGACTGGAGAGAGGCTCGGGAGCGCGCAGGCACGTCACATCCGATGGATTTCGCGCGGTAAATCCGACCCGGAGACTTCACATAGAAATAGGAATACTGGCCTTCAGAGGTAATAGCAAAACCCGACTCTAGCGTTCGGGCAAGGGTCCCCCATGGGACCTGTAATGTTATCGATCTACGTGTGATGATTTGCATACTGAATGTGGATTGGTTGTTAGCTCTCTGTATGAGAGGCAGTTGATATCCAGTAAAGACTGAAGCTAGACGCAAACGTGTGTGCTCTTTATTATTTCTTGGTATGACACTATTTTGAGTGACTGCACAAGAACGATACATGGTGTCAGAAGTTTATTTACTGTGGCATGATGGATTCGTCGGGGGTTCCTACGCCGAAAATGGATTGGGACCAGGGTGGGAATTATGTAATTTTAGGGGCAAGGCTATTTGGCCTCCACCTTTTCTTTTTTTTTAGGGGCACCAAGGCCATATGGGCACAAAGGCCATTGAGTACAATTCGATGGTTTTCCCATTCAGATTGATACCATAACATCCTAATTTGGAATAAGACATGGATTATGACTTTTTTAATAAAAAAAACATTTTTTAATGAGAGAGAGAGAGAGAGAGAGAGAGAGAGAGAGAGAGAGAGAGAGAGAGAGAGAGAGAGAGAGAGACGTTACATACAGAAGGTATACACCCTCACACAACAATAGAAACAACATAAATGCCAATAAAAGCATTCAGGACCATGAGAATTCAGAAATTATGAGATTTTTTTTTTATGAAACATCTTCATGAAAATAAAATTGAAGTTGGCATTGTATCAATCTAGAAAGGCACTGCAGCTAAAGCCACACATCTGATCATGTTATACTTAAAATCTGAAGATGATATGTCTAAAACTCTGTATTTAGGTAAATGTTTTTCAAGATCATGTCATATGACTTTATTTATTAGCTTAGCACACCATCAATACACAACAATTTATGAGATTAAAACCATGTTTGTGCTCCAAACTTACTTTATAACTCAAGTCGAGTGTTCTAAATAACATTATAATCTATTATTATGAAAATGCCTGACATGGCTCGAAGAACACAGGTAAGTCAAATATCATTGCAAAAATGTTTATTGTCTTCAAAACGACATAATCTGCATGTTACAGCGATCTGTTAGCTCTGTTTGTGGTCAGGGATTTGGGATTTCCACGCTCTTCTTCATGTGTTTCAAATATGGACTAATGTTCAGTAGAGCGCCCTCAGGCTGCTGGTATGAATTGAAAACACAGCACATCAGTATACAGCGCTCATAATGATTACATCGACGCATTTGGCTATAAATTCAATAAAATATTATTCCTGTCAATCGAAGAATGATGTAAACTGAGAATATATCAATATTTCTCCAAATCTGCACACTTTTGAGCTAAAAGCCGTGAGGGACGTCGTTTTGTGAATCGCTGTCATGACGACAGCACAGGATTCTTTTATGAATGGGAGCGTCTGACGCAAATTAAGACATAACCGTTTGTCAATATAAATTTCTCAGAATACAATAGTGGTCAAATACTGAAACGTGAGTCTTATATCTTTTTAATGATGTATAGTTTGTCAAGGTAATAACATTAAATCTTAGTAACTTTGAACTATTAAAAAAAAAACGCTTCAGTGCGCCGATGCTTACCTGAGTGTCGTTCTTCTGTTGGTGCTGACGTTACATGCTTCTTGCACTGCTGTTTTGAGGTGTGAGATCATCGATGTGATTATGACACTGCACCTGCGCGAATCCACGAACTAATTGAAGTTCAGAGACTACTTGGGTGGCCTGCTGTAATTCAAAGCAAGCCCACTATGCCGCACTGCCACTTTATACATGGAACTTGGACAGGGCCAGGGCACACAGGCCACTGTGGCCATAAGATGATTTTTTTTTCACGGGGCATGAAGGCCAACGTGTAGGGCAACGGCGGCCATGGCCACATGGCCACGGTATAATTCCCACACTGATTGGGACTCCGTAAACTTACCGGATGCATGGCGAAGATTTCGTCAGCATGTTCAGCTCATGTTCGCCGGGCCGCTGCATGACAAGGCAGAGGAGACCATGTGTAGCTATCTGCTCCTTTGGGTAGATGAAAAGGGGCAAGATGTTTATAATACATGGACATTATCAGCCGATGAATCCAAATAACTGCAGTCTTATTATGATAAGTTTGAGGAGTATGTCATGCCAAAAGCAAACCCGATTTTTGCGAGGTACAAGTTTCATGAAAAAACACAAGGAGAGCTCGAGACATTCGAGCACTTCGTTACAGACCTTAAACTGCTTGTGAAAGACTGTGGATATACAAACAGTGACGAAATGGTACGGGACCGTATTGTTTTTGCAACTAACTCCCCAAAAGTAAGAGAAAAGCTGCTAAATCAAAGTGCTGACTTAACACTTGAAAAAGCGATTGATATAGCACGGTCGCACTGAAGATTCAAAATTTCATCTTTTAATATTATTTCATTATTAAATATTATGTATCTGTATTATTATTCTTTATTAATATTCATAATCAGTTGTATCATCTTATGAAGTTTCAAAAGCATGAGTTTGAATGCATGAGGGGCTATAGATAGCATGGGTCCATGGGATGATCATATGTCAGACAGGGGGAAGCTATATTTTGCTTAGAGGGTGTGTACAATGTAACATGTTCTACTGATGTGAGTGTATCACAGATGTAAACAACAAGGATAGTTCTTAATATGGAAGTGAATTGTGACATGTTAAACATGACGTGTACGTATGACATATAGGTTCTAATTTTAAGAAGCTCAGAGCAACATGTTTTGTTACCTTACAAGGAAGCTGTAAGACTCTCTGTGATGTATAAAAACTCAATCTTACTGTACTACCTCAGAGAAACACGGAAACGCATTGACCTGGCATGAATACAACATCTTGAAGTTTCTCTCCTGACATATAAGAATAAAATCTTTCTTGGCAAGATAACTGGTGTCCGGTCCCGTAAATCAAATAATAACGGGGAAACAAAAGAGGCTTTAATTCCAAGTCTACACGCACGAAGTTGCGCAAGACCAGTTCAGGATGATAAACTCACGTGCAACGGCAGCACAGAACCGTGCAGCACAAGCGGTGACAAGCAAAAATCCAATAGCAGACAGACAGAAACACGGAGCAACCGCGAAGGAAACTGATAGAGTTACCGACAAAAAATAGGCCATGTGGCAGATGTGCACTGCAACACAGTCAGAGGGACGTGTGCCCTGCAAAAGGCCGTCGGTGCAAAATATGCAATAAACTCAACCACTTCGCAAAGGTATGCAAAGCAAAACAACCTGTCACACATAGAGCTGTACACACAGTGGGAAATACAGACATCTTAGAGGCGGATGAGCTGTTCATTGATGCAATTAATAAAGAGCATGAAAGCACAGAGTGTGAGCAGGCTTTTGCAGAACTTGAATTAGGATATCAAGCAAGCAAAGTTAGCTTCAAATTGGATACTGGGGCCCAAGTGAACATTATTCCAGCCGGTAGATTTGAAAATCTCTTCAGCACAACAGAACTGAAGCCCACATTGCGCCGTCTTACAGGCTATGGCGGAGAGACACTTGAGTTAAAAGGGACATGTCAGCTTAGCTGTAGATACAAAGACACAGAAGCTGTGCTAGAATTTTACATTGTGAGTACACATGCACCTCCCATGCTTGGTTTGAGAGCATGCCTGGACCTGGGGCTGATAAAGCTTGTCTTTTCAGTTGATGCAGATACAAACAAGCCCTGTGATATCATGCAAGACTTCCAGGATGTTTTTCACGGGATCGGTGAGTTTCCAGGGGAATGTACTATACACATAGATCCTACAGCTGTCCCTGTCGTGTATCCGCCCAGTAGGATTCCGTTCATGCTGCGCAGTCGACTCAAGGAGGAGCTAGACAGCATGGAAAAATCAGGCGTTATTGTTAAAGTGACGGAACCCACAGACTGGGTTAATGCCCTGGTGGTCGTTGAAAAGCCCCGCATTGGAAAACTCAGGATATGTTTAGACCCCAGAGACTTGAATAAAGCTATCAAAAGGCCACATTACCCCCTGCCGACACTCGACGACATAACCCCGAAACTCGCTGGAGCACGATTTTTCAGTGTGCTGGATGCAAAATCTGGGTATTGGGCAATCAAGCTGTCAGAGTCATCGTCAAAATTGACTACATTCAATACTGTAGTGGGAAGGTACAGATTTCTACATCTACCTTTTGGACTGATCTCTGCTCAAGACGAATTTCAGAGAAAGATAGATGAGACTTATGAAGGGCTTGATGGTGTTGCAGCCATTGTGGACGACATACTTGTCTTTGGGAAAACAAAAGAGGAACATGATGCAAACTTGCGCGCCATGCTAATGAGGACCCGTGAAAAAGGAGTACGCCTCAACCCAGACAAAAGTGTGATATGTGTTCCTGAGGTCAGTTATTTCGGGCACAAGCTAACGCAAGAAGGCATCAAACCTGATCCAGAAAAAAATCAGTGCGATAAGAGACATGAGCCCTCCAAAGAATAAGTCAGAACTGGAAACCATTTTAGGTATGGTCAACTATTTGTCCAGATTTGCGCCAAATCTGTCTGAAATAAATGCACCCATGAGGCAGCTTTTGAAGCGGAGTAGTGAGTTTGTGTGGGACGCCACTCAGATGAAAGCATTTGAGAAGATGAAAGAGCTGATCACACGAGAGCCTGGCCCTGTCCTGTCTTACTATGACCCTGCTAAAGAGCTCCACCTGCAGGTCGATGCGTCAAAAAGCGGCCTAGGCGCCGTACTGCTCCAGGACCAAAAGCCAATTGCGTATGCTTCAAAACCCCTCACACCAACAGAAGAAAACTATGCGCAGATCGAAAAGGAGTTGTACGCTGTGGTGTTTGGATGCAAACGTTTTCACGCATGTGTCTATGGCAGAAAGGTTATTGTCGAGTATGATCACAAACCTTTAGAACCCATCCTGAGAAAGCCTCTTGCAGCCGCGCCTCCACGCCTCCAGAGAATGATTTTGCAACTACAGAGGTACGATATTGAAATTGTGCACCGTCCAGGAAAAGACATTCCAATAGCGGACACGCTGTCCAGGAAGTCCATCTCGTACCGACGTATCGAATCACTGGATGAGGATATGGATGCACCAATTCACACAGTTGTAGATAATCTACCTGTAAGCGACAGGAAGCTAACGAGCATCCGAAAAGCAACGGAGCAAGATCCACAGCTTTCTTCCCTGAGAAGTGTCATAAAATCCGGATGGCCTGATGTGAGGAAGAAGTGCCCCTACAGCATTGCTGAGTACTGGAATCACAGAGATGAGATTTCAGAGATTGATGGGCTTCTGTTTAAGGGTGAGAAAATCATCATTCCACATGCGCTTAGGGTAGAAATGTTAGAGCGCATACACACTGGACACATGGGAATTGAGAGGAGTAAGCAAAGGGCCAAAGATATTTTATTTTGGCCAGGCATGAACAAACAAATTGAAGAAATGGTGGACAGATGCACCACATGCTTAGAGCTTCGCAAATCGAATCCAAAAGAGCCCATGATCTCTCACCAGATACCAGAACGTCCCTGGCAGGTTGTTGCAACGGATTTGTTCATGTGGAACGGAGATGACTATATAATAGCCGTAGACTACTACAGCAGATTCTTCAAGCTGGAGAGACTCCACTCGACCACATCATCAACAGTCGTCCGTAAGATGAAGGCCATCTTCGCAAGGCACGGTGTACCTGAAAAAATAATTTCAGATAATGGCCCACAGTTCAGTTCGCATGACTTCAAAAACTTTGCAATTCAATGGGACTTTGCGCACTTAACATCTAGCCCACACTATCCGCAAAGCAATGGTCTCGCCGAAAAGACTGTACAGACAGCAATGGCCATACTGAGCAAAGCACAGGCTGAGAAGAAGGACCCTTACCTCAGTTTACTTGAACACAGGAACACCCCTGTTGACGGATTTAAGTCACCATCACAGTTGCTGATGAGTAGATGTCTTCGCTCCATCCTCCCCACGTCAGAAAAACAGCTACAGCCTCAGGTGGTGGATCAAAGACTGGTGAATGCGAAAAGAAAGCTAAAACAAGCAACACAGAGGCAGTACTATGATCGCACAGCACAGCCATTGTCAGCATTGGCACAAGGGGATAATGTTCGATTTCAGCAAACCAATGGTCGATGGATGCCCGCCACTGTTTTGCAACCTGCGGACGCACATTGGTCATACATTATCCGTACTCATGATGATCAAGTGTTCCGCCGTAATCGTCGACACTTAATGGAAACCAAGGAAATGGCATCAGAAATAAATGAGCCGGCACCTGAGAGCACGCACATTAGTGCACCTGTGGATACAGGAAGATTGAAAGAAAACAATTGTAGCATGCAGCAACAAACACCATCCCCTCAGTTTACACGCTCTGGTCGCATGGTGAAACCTAGAGACATTCTTGACTTATAAACCTCTGACATTTGGTAGTGAATAATAAAACAAATGTGTATGGATGCTGGCCAGAAGACAGTATTTTGAATGCACGTTCTGCATTGCATTGGGTATGAAACATTAATTATTTTGTTCTACAAATGCAACGTTAAGTATTGTCCCAATGGAACCGATATGTTTAAGGGAAGTTTAATTTTGCCACATTAGACTTATATGGTAACAGTATTTCATAAAGAGGGGGATGTAATGTTATCGATCTACGTGTGATGATTTGCATACTGAATGTGGATTGGTTGTTAGCTCTCTGTATGAGAGGCAGTTGATATCCAGTAAAGACTGAAGCTAGACGCAAACGTGTGCTCTTTATTACTTCTTGGTACGACACTATTTTGAGTGACTGCACAAGAACAATACAGGACCTCCTCCCCCGAATTTGAGCTCTCTGGGTCTTTGCATTCCAGAGATACGAGCGCTTTTCTTCTGAGATCGTGACGTCACCGGCGTCCGCAATTTTACAGCGCGCCCGATGGTTTTCTGCTAATATCTCGGTGCTCGCCGAATTCGTCTTGTATTCGCCGAGATATTTGCGTAATAGACGGTATTGTCTATGAGTTCGAGCACAAGCGCTCTTGTAAAAATTGGTTGCAATCTGAAACATTACCGCTAGAGGCCGCTAAAAGTTACATAGAGCACCTATTTTATTTCCATTTTCTTGAAATTATTTTAAAATTATTTTATTAATTTCAAAATTACCATTGCCAGGTTTTCAGCGGGAATCCTGTAGCCTACATACAACTAATATTAAAGTAATAATTTGGTATTCAGTTTCCTCAATATTTCATATGCAAATAATGGAGAAAAAACCCCTAAATTATTTCACTAAAACAGCAGTATTTTTATTTTATAGAAAATAATGAAGTTTCTACACAGCATGTGAAGTGTATTCCAGTAGTGTCCTCACCAATACTGTGTCAGTGGTTTGATCGGGTCTGACTCTAAACTAGCACTATTGAGGGAGAGAGAAAGAGAGAGTGAGAGAGAGAGAGAGAGAGAGAGAGAGAGAGAGAGAGAGAGAGAGAGAGAGAGAGAGATCTGTCGTTCACTCAGTGTTTTACTGAGAAGAGATCAGACACAAGGTGCTCAGAAAAGTGTCACTGAGACTTACAGACCGACAGAGAATGCTGTCATGAATCAGAAGGATTTGTGATCCTTTAGAAAACGAGTGAATCGTCTCTTTCACCTCTAAAGCTTCAGACATGAATCCAAAACAGCAGCAAACACTGTAACTGAACATGTGCAGTTGTTGCTTTAAGGAGGTACTTCTACCTGATTACTTATCAATTCTAATTTTGTTGTTGTAACCCAATTCAATCAGGTTTATGTATCATAAAACAATGCTGTTTTAACTTAATTGAGTTACATTGATCAATACACAATTTCAAATAAAGCTCAGGATGGACAGATTGGACACGTGCGCACTACGACTGCACCACACCTATAGAGGACAGTAGAGTCGAGACTCGTGTCAGCTACAGGACATCTGCTCTGAAGGACAAAGAAGAAGAAAAGGGTTGTGTCGACGCACACACTTTTAATAATAGAAACTTTGGTTTTCATGCTAAAAGTTCATAATTAAACATATAATCTAATATTTTTCAAAGCTACAGACATGAATCCATACAAAACAGCAGCCAACAGAAGTGTGTGTGCAGTGTGCTCTTCCACTGTGTGTGTGTGTGTGTGTGTGTGTGTGTGTGTGTGTGTGTGTGTGTGTGTGTGTGTGTGTGTGCGTGTGCTCTCCACTGTGTGTGTGTGCTGTGCTCTGCACTTTCTGCTCACATGGGCTGATAATAATAGCACTACTCTATTTTGATAGTTGGTCAAAAAATAAATCTGTTGAATCTGATTCTGTTCAGAACTGAATGAAGAATAAGATATTCATATTAATATTTAATATTTTAATATAGGCCTTTTTCCTGTCCAATTTTTGTGGGTTACTTTATTTAATTGGCTTGATTTTTTTAAATTCAGATTCATTAAATTATTGAACTTAATTTAAAAGTTTAATAATAATACAATTATATATATATATATATAAAAAAAACATTTAAAAGAATATTTTTTAAAGTCATTTTCGGTTTTGCTTTTTATTCAAGTGCATCCAGTATTTTTATATATATTTTATATACAAGTGTTATTTTATATGTTTTTCAGAAAAGGGAAAGATTGTTTGTAGTTTATGTTAATGTTTAATGTTCAGTGATGTTGGACATTTAGGAATTTCTGTTATTAATGTTGACGTTCATTGTGCTGAAGAGTGTGTTCAGGCTGTTCAGTGTTTTCTGCTCAATACTGACACTTTACTGGAGTTAATTATACACTGGGTTTAAAGATGAATGACACTATTCAATTGGAAAATTAAACTTCAATGTATTAATGATAAAATTAGGATGGACCAACAGAAGTGTAATAAATAATGTAAAATAAATTGTGTGTTAATTTCTTCAACTCAATTAGGTGAATTCGTGTTTTTTTTTTTTTTTTTTTCAAGGTGGGAAAAGACTCTCATCATAAATTTTTTTTAAAAAAAAGATGATATCATACTTGTTAAGTAATTTTAACTTTCTGGAGAAATCAGGTAATCAGTTATGCTTCAATAAAACCTTTTATTTTGTAGGTTGGTTGAAATCAGTTATGATCAGTAATCTTAAATAATTTATTTCATTTCAACATTTCAACCAGTTATTGTAGATGTTATTGTAGGTGTTATTGTAGGTGTTATTGTAGATTTTACCACATGAAGTACATTTTCTAAGTTGAACAGACAAAACATTTTTTCAGTGTACATTACCTATTTTAGTCGTCACCGGTGAGACAGTTGAAAAGGCCAAGTACAGTCTTAAGATATCTAAAAAATAATTACGAATACAAATTAATCAACATGTTACAGAGGACACAATGAGATAGTAAAAAAAAAAAAAAAAACATAAATATAAGCTTGTACTTGAAGTAGTTCACCCAAAGATGAAAATTCTGTCATCATGACTTTCTTTCACAGAATAATTTCCTGTCTATCCTAGAAATTCTTATTATCCTCATCTTATTAAAATATAAGGGTCAAGAGCCCAACTAAAGCAAACACTGATCTCCATAATGGTGACTTAAAATTTGTGCTTTTCTCCTTCAGTGATTCTGCTTGTTAACATCAGGTGTCTTCAATAATGGTCAATCATCACTCAATCAATCACTTAATTATCTCATTAACTTTAACACTCTTGAGTGTTAATTTAACACTCATATTGTAACACTTTAACACTCTTGAGTCTGGAGCCAAATGAACTCCCAGGAGAGGTCTTTTAACACTGGAGTTTTTGCTGTGAGAAGCTGATTTCACTAATTAGTTCTATCTCCTGTCTGAATTAGCAAATCCAGGTGATTGGAACAAAATACTGAGGAGGACTTTTACTTTCTGAACCTGGAATTTACACCTCTGGTCACGTAACCTCACATTTACCTCAGAAAAAACATATAGTGACCATAACTCATCAGTCAGCTAGAAAAAAATGAATTCTAGAGAGGAGCATTTAGCTAAATATACACTCACCTAAAGGATTATTAGGAACCCCTGTTCAATTTCTCATTAATGCAATTATCTAATCAACCAATCACATGGCAGTTGCTTCAATGCATTTAGGGGTGTGGTCCTGGTCAAGACAATCTCCTGAACTCCAAACTGAATGTCAGAATGGGAAAGAAAGGTGATTTAAGCAATTTTGAGCGTGGCATGGTTGTTGGTGCCAGACGGGCCGGTCTGAGTATTTCACAATCTGCTCAGTTACTGGGATTTTCACGCACAACCATTTCTAGGGTTTAAAAAGAATGGTGTGAAAAGGGAAAAACATCCAGTATGCGGCAGTCCTGTGGGCGAAAATGCCTTGTTGATGCTAGAGGTCAGAGGAGAATGGGCCGACTGATTCAAGCTGATAGAAGAGCAACTGTGACTGAAATAACCGCTCGTTACAACCGAGGTATGCAGCAAAGCATTTGTGAAGCCACAACACGCACAACCTTGAGGCGGACGGGCTACAACAGCAGAAGACCCCACCGGGTACCACTCATCTCCACTACAAATAGGAAAAAGAGGCTACAATTTGCAAGAGCTCACCAAAATTGGACAGTTGAAGACGGAAAAATGTTGCTTGGTCTGATGAGTCTCGATTTCTGTTGAGACGTTCAGATGGTAGAGTCAGAATTTGGCGTAAACAGAATGAGAACATGGATCCATCATGCCTTGTTATCACTGTGCAGGCTAGTGCCCAGGGGATGTTTTCTTGGCACACTTTAGGACCATTAGTGCCAATTGGGCATCGTTTAAATGCCACGGCCTACCTGAGCATTGTTTCTGACCATGTCCATCCCTTTATGGCCACCATGTACCCATCCTCTGATGGCTACTTCCAGCAGGATAATGCACCATGTCACAAAGCTTGAATCATTTCAAATTGGTTTCTTGAACATGACAATGAGTTCACTGTACTAAAATGGCCCCCACAGTCACCAGATCTCAACCCAATAGAGCATCTTTGGGATGTGGTGGAACGGGAGCTTCGTGCCCTGGATGTGCATCCCACAAATCTCCATCAACTGCAAGATGCTATCCTATCAATATGGGCCAACATTTCTAAAGAATGCTTTCAGCACCTTGTTGAATCAATGCCACGTAGAATTAAGGCCGTTCTGAAGGCGAAAGGGGGTCAAACACAGTTTTAGTATGGTGTTCCTAATAATCCTTTAGGTGAGTGTATATGCACTATATTATATTCATTATAATTTTTAATGTTCTTCAATATTTAATGCATGTTTGAATAGATCCGTCAGTAGACCATTTACATTTTTATTTTCCAAAAAGGAATTGGATTAGAAATATAAATATGTAATTGTAAAGTTAGTAGTACAAGTTTATTATTATTAAAAAAAACTTGTATAAAAAGTGTTTGTATACAAATAAGTGCATTTTAACCTTCAATATTATATTAATGTAATACCAACTTACTCCAATGTAGGCCTATAGTTTATAGCATTAGTTGAAAGATTTCCCTCTAGAAAAATTGTCATACTGTACCTGATATAAGAAATAATAGATATTGAATCAAATTTAATTGGAATTGAATTGCAAGCTTGTGAATTGAAATCGCATTGAATGGTGAAATTTGTCTCAATACCCAGCCCTAATAGTTATATGTTTTTATTATAGTTATGGTTTTGTTGTTGCCAATTGAATTGGAACAGTTGTTGAATAAACAATTGAACTGAAGAATTATGCGTATCTGTTTGACTGACATTTTTTTATCACTGAGATAGCATTGACTTGGAATGAAGTTGGTTCAATATAAAAATTACATTTTAAAAAATTGCTTTTGCCATGTTGCTGTAGCTTAGCTTGCGTGAAGCTTCATTTAATGTAGAGTAACTTCTAGTTTAGCTCACTACATTTTCCAAGCTTGTCCAACACTGCAAACCAGACTGACTTATCTTTCTGTCATTTGTCTACATTATTGTTCTATTTGAGAATTAACAGAGGTTTAGATGTTGATGTTTAATTGAAAATGTTTGGTCACCATTTCCCCCCCCAAAGAATCCATAAAAAAAAGGTCATGTAGTACATCTTTCATCATCATAAAGAAAAAAAAATACTGTCATCACTGTCCAAAAGTTGTTACTTGTTATTAATAGATTTTCCACAACAATACAGTAAGAATTTGTTTTAGATGCATCTTAAAAATGTTCTTAATATATGTAAAAATTTAAATGCGGAAAATCTAATCTGTTGCAAGAAAGTATTGTTGATGAACAATCATTATTTTACAATCAACAAACTATTAACAACCAATAGTTTGGTCAGTTATAATTTAGTCAAACATTTCTTTATAATAAATCTATATCACTTGATAATTTTTCCATATTGTTTCCTTTGCAACGAAGTATGTGTTTTGTAACACTGTCAGAAAAAACACAAACTGATATAAAAAGCTAAGATTGCACAACTAAAAGAAACACGGATTCAATAAAAACCAAACATTTTCAACAAATCATTAATATCTAAAAGAGCTTCTGCAGATGAATGACTGAAAAAAAGTCAATCTGGTTTGAAATAGAGATTTAATTTATTTCCAGTTGATTTCATATTAAGGTGTCTTCAATAATCAAACAATCAAAAAAATCTACTCTGTTTTTCTGAATTAATGAGTTATTTATCTCAGAATTACAAGATCATTTTTCATGGAACATTTTTTTTTGCTCTGTTTTTCTGAATTAAAAACAGAGTAGATTTTTTTCTTCAAGTGAATGCAATACGCTTCCGTATGTTTCCCTTATGAACACTGAGCGATGGTAATTCAACACCGCAGGGAATTCACTGTGTGAAGTGACGTGAAGGATAATCAATATCTGATTCACTGGGCATTACATCAGCATATAAAGCAAAAAACATGGTTTAGACTTACAAATAACAGAGATGAGAGGATGAGTTTTTATTAAACCTGAAATATGAAGAAAAAGTCAATAAAAACAACAGAAATTGTATTGGATTGAGGCTGAGAAAATTACATTCATCACACGTTCACAGTTCATGAGGTTTTTGGGGCAATGAGAGCCAACCTTTAAACACAAGAAGAATACTCACCTTTATGAAAGGAAGCCATTGTCCGTTTTTTTTTCTGTTTATCCACAAACCAGTTCAGAGGACGAGTTTCCTTTACAGTTAGAGAATAAACTAATTAGCCATTGCATTTAAGCATTACTTAAAAAAAGCTTCAAACACACATGTAAAACATTCCATTCCACATTTTATTTTGGATTAGTTTTCAAATTGAGATTTTTAAAACCGTTATTGTCAAGCATAATGCAATAAACAACTCCATCAATTCCTCATATTTAATGAGGTGGCTTATTACTCAACTATAACTACACTCAAAAAAATTATATGTTGGCTTTAATTAACTTTTTAATGTACAGGTTCCATAAATTAACTTTTTTATGTCAACAGGTTCCACATAACTGGGTTACGTTAAACAAATATTAATTGGTCATGTAACTTCAACATCATGGAATTAAGTCATTTTAAGCGACCCAATTAAACTCTGAGCAGAGCGTTAAATGAACACTGAAGCAGTGTTAAAGTTAATGAAATAATTAAGTGAATAATTTAGTGATGATTGAGCATTATTGAAGACACCTGATGTTAACAAGCAGAATCACTGAAGGAGAAAACCTGAATTTTAAGTCACCATTATGGAAATCAGTGTTTGTTTTAGTTGGACTCTTGACCATTAAATCATTATCTTTAGATTTTGTTTGGCTGCTGTACATGAATTATAACAGCCAGTTGAACAAATAAATGTGATCTGATGGTGTTGGTTGTGTTTTAACACAATCATTATTTCACAATTATTTTACCTGAATCACTGAACTCATATAGCACCCAATTTCTGAGTTAAGTTTACCTCATGGATTATAGCAGCACTGTCATTGTAGAGCATACAATTTTTAGCATTTTCAAAAAAATCCAAATGATCAAATCAATAAAAAAAGAAACGTCTAAGAAATATTTTATGTAGGCACACACAGACATCAATAATCAGCCTGTGAATCTCAACAATGGTGACAATTATAAAGCATGTTGCAGTGCATTCTGGGTGCCTCCAATCAAAACTCATTAATGGCTCCCATCATGCATTGCTGCATGAATAAATAATGAGCTTATGATCAGAGTTGATCTGTTTGTCACCATTGCTGAGACTCATACACTAATTATTGATGTCTGTGTGTGCCTACCTAAAATGTTATAAAATATATTTTTTAGAAGTTTTATTTATTTATTTATTTGATCATTTGGATTTCATTGAAAAGGCTAAAAATGGTATGCTTTACAATGACAGTGCTGCTATAATCCATAAGGTAAATTTAACTCTTTTAAATTTAAAATTTAAATTTAAGAAATGTGGCCCTATATGAGTTCAGTAATTCAGATCAAATGATTGTGAAATAATGATTATGTTAAAACACAACTAACACCATCAGATAACCTTTTTTATTTGTTCATCTGGCTGCTATATCTCAGGTACATCAGCCAAACAAAATCTAAAGTTAATGATTTAATGGTCAAGAGCCCAACTAAAACAAACACTGATCATCGTAATGGTGACTTTAAATTCAGGTTTTCTCCATCAGTGATTCTGCTTGTTAACATCATGTGTCTTCAATAATGCTCAATCATCACTCAATTATTCACTTAATTATCTCATTAACTTTAACACTGCTTCAGTGTTAACACTCTGCTCAGAGTTTAATTGGGTCGCTTAAAATGACTTAATTTCATGATGTTGAAGTTACATGAACAAATTATGTTTGTTTAACGTAACCCAGTTATGTGGAACCTGTACATTAAAAAGTGAATTAAAGCCAACATATCATTTTTTTGAGTGTACACACAAATCAATTTTAACTACACAACACACACATCAATACATGTTTTTGACATAAAGAGACTGATGAGGATCATTATGAGCAGAAAGAAGATCTTACCTGATATATTCTGATGTACAGTGATCCTCACCCGACACGACTGACTGAAGAAAAAGATTGTGTGTATATTGAGATGATATAGTGAAGTTATCTGTCAATCATTCTAATGAGGAAATATAAACCTAAGTCTGCTGTTTTCCTTCCTCAAATTCAAATACAACTTTCCACGCAATGCTACAAAACAAAATCCCCAATGTTAAACCAACACTGTTCAGAGCACATATGGTCCTACTCTACAGAGTGTTAAAGTAACACTGAAGCAGTGATAAAGTTATTAGATAATTGAAGGGATACTTCATCGCTGGAAAGATGAATGTGTATTTAAATTGGGTCATTTATGTAGTAGAAATGTGAACTTATTTTAGAAGTTGGTGCCTTCTAGACTAAGAAAAGCCAGAAAATGCCCTATGAGGTCACTCCCAAGCCACGCCTACACAGCAAAATGAACACTGCTCAGTGTTTCTATGAGTCCACACTCTCAGAGTGTTAAAGGAACACTGAAGAGTGTTAAAGTTAATGAGATAATTAAGTGATTAATTGAGTGATGATTGAGCATTATTGAAGACACCTGATGTTAACAAGCAGAATCACTGAAGGAGAAAACCGTAATTGGTATGTTACCATTATGGAGATCGGTGTTTGCTTTAGTTGGGCTGTTGACCCTTTAGTCATTGACTTTAGAAATTGTTTTGCTGCTGTAGTTCAGTTATAACAGCCAGATGAACAAAGAGAAAAGGTGATCTGGTGATGTTGGTTGTGTTTTAACCTCCTAAGACCCGAGTTTTAGTCAGAGGTGGAAAGTCCAGGGGTCAGAAAGTAAAAGGCCTGCCACATTTTTATTCCACCCACAGCAAAAACTCCAGTGTTAAGTTAATGAGATAATTAAGTGAATAATTGAGTGATGATTGAGCATTATTGAAGACACCTGATGATAACAAGCAGAATCAGTGGAGAAGAACGTCACAATTTGTAAGTCACCATTATGGTGATCAGTGTCTGCTTTAGTTGGACTCTTGACCCTTAACCCTTTAGGCGCCAGAGGTTTTTTCCTAAAACGTTCGATTTTGACATCTTAATTTCAAAAGGTTATATCTTAAAAGTGATAAAAGATAGAGACTTTCTGTAAATTAAAGAAATATTAAGGATGACCCAAAGTTTATATAGGGATTACATTTTCCCATCTAATTTGCATATTATGACGTCATATGGTGGCGGAAATCTTGGATTATAGAATTTTCATGAAAAGTCACATGTTTAAATGATAAAATGCAGCACTTCTTTCCCCCCAAAATGTCCATCACCTTCTGTATGCTATATTGCACAATACTGAATGCTCAGGTATATAGTAAGTAGTAAACAAACTGTGTAAATCATTACTAATAAATGGTAGAAACAAACCGAATGCATGTAGTGGTTGGCCTTTTGCTGTAGAGATTTTCTATTTACTAAATACAGTTGGCACTCTGATTCCATGTATGGGACACATATACATTATTAATATGACATACAAACACAAGTAGAGAAGACCTGTTTAGTTCAAACACTCACTCGCCGCAGCAAGGCACAGATCATGAGTGAGATGATACGAGCAGCACGGCCAGATCTGCCTCGCGCGCGCGCCGAGTGTGCACAGCTCGGACTGCTGTCATTGTCATTGCGACTCCTCACCCTGCCTCCACGTTGCCTCCTAACTGTCCTATGAATACTTCAAACTACTCGTCTAACATACCCAGTGGTATTAGACAAAGTCTCCACCACAATACTGTCGCCGCGATCGCGGAGAGTCTCTGATAAAATGGCTCACTCGCACACTAGCTCTGCTTTTGATCGCACTGATTCAATGCGCTCTAACTCGAACATTTTGTATAGAAACATGACGTTTTTTGGATTCGGGGATGAAGTATGACATGTCTGCCATCCAGTGGAGGGGAGGTCGAACGAAATTTGACACCCAATATGACAAAATCGGCCGTTTTATTCAGTGCCGCATCTTGTCGAGTAAACTCGACCGTGGCGCCTAGAGGGTTAAATAATTAACTTTAGATGTTGTTTGGCTGCTGTACATGAGTTACAACAGCCAAATGATCAACAAGGAAAGCTGATGTGCTGGTGCTGGTGTTGGTTATGTTTTGACATAATCATCATTTGCCACAAAACTTATTTGTAGAGTTTAACCTTTTGATTACACAGTATAACATTTTCATAAATTTAAATATTATCCAAAATATTTCTTAAAAGCTATTCTATTCTAATTATTTTATGGGCACACACAGACATCAAGAATCAGCATGTGATTCTCAACAATGGTGACAATTATATAACATTTTGCGGTGCATTCTGGGTGCCACCAATCAAAACTCATTCATGGCTCCCATCATGCATTGCGATATAAATAAATTATGATCTGAATTATCTTAGTAATTTCCTTTTCCTAATTGAATATTCTGTTTGTCACCATGGTTGAGCTTCATACACTGAATCTTGATGTCTGTGTGTGCCTAAAAGAAAGATTATTATTTATTTATCAGAACAAGATATCATTTGGTTTATTTTGAAAAATCTGGGTCTAATGTTATAGAATCACTGTGATGCTGTTATGATCATTATATATTTAAGTCAGAGAGTAGGCTTCAAATGAGTTCAGTGATTCAGGTTAAATGATGATTATGTCTAAACATGATCTACAACATCTGATCTGATGTCTCTGTTCATCCAGCTGTTAAAACAGCCAAACAAAATATTTAATTAAACATTTAAAGGTCACCTGCCCAACTAAAGCAAACACTAATCACCATAACGGTGACTAAAATACAGATTTTCTCCTTCAGTGATTCTGCTAGTTAACATTTGGTGTCTTCAATAATATCTCAATCATCACTCAATTATTCACTTAATTATCTCATTAACTTAAACACTCTTGAGTCTGGATCCAAATAAACTCCCAGTAAAGTTCATTTAACACTGGAGTTTTTTCTGTGGTGGAATAAAAATATGGCAGGACTTTTACTTTCTGACCCCTAGACTTTCCACCTCTGATGTGATGTCCAAGTATATGGACAACCAGGTCTTAGGAGGTTAAAATAATCATTATTTCACAATCATTTGACCTGAATCACTGAACTCATATAGAACACAATTTCTGAGTTTGATTTACTTTATTAGTTATAGCAGCGCTGTCCTTGAAAGGCATACTATTTTTAACTTTTACAATGTAATCCAAATAATTTCTTTAAAGTTGTTCAGATCGAAAAATCACTTTTTTTCTTGTAAACGCAGACATCAATAATAAGCCTGTGAATCTCAACAATGGTGACAATTATAAAGCATGTTGCAGTGCATTCTGGGTGCCTCCAATCAAAACTCATTGTATGGCTCCCATCATGCATTGCTGCATGAATAAATAATAAGCTTATGTTCAGAGTTGATCTGTTTGTCACCATTGTTGAGATTCATACATTAATTCTTGATGTCTGTGTGTGCCAACATAAAATATTTTTCAAAAAGGTTTTTCTTTTTTTTGGTAATTGATTTGATCCTTTGGATTTCATTGAAAAGGCTAAAAATGTTATACTTTAAAAGCTGCAATAATCCATAAGGTAAACTTAACTCGGAAATTATGCTCTTCTATCACAGCAACCAAGCACAATCTAAAGTTAATAAAGTAAGGGTCAAGAACCCAACTAAACTTAACACTGATCACCATAATGGTAACATACCAATTACAGTGATTCTGCTTGTTAACATCAGGTGTCTTCAAAAATGCTCAACCATCACTCAATTAATCACTTAATTATCTCATTAACTTTAAAACTGCTTCAGTGTTACTATAACACTCCGAGAGTGTGGTCTCATATAAACACTGAGCAGTGTTAATTTAACACTGGGGATTTTGCTGTGTACCGTTTACAGAGGGCCGTATCGGAAGAAATGATACAACTAGGCTACTAGTTAACTCGAAACTGAAAAGACGCCATTTTATTGTGAGTCTCTGTTTACAGTTAGTCCGCCCCAGCTCGAGTCTGCCCGGGCTCTTCCTCCTGACCGCCAAGCAGGTTTTGCTCCTCTGCTCCAGCCGCCTCTTGTTCCTCCATCATCCACAACTTTTCCTCGCTGTATTGCGGCTCGTACAGGTAGCCACAAGCATCAAATTCGCGCACCAGATCTTCAAAATCCCTGAGATCCCACCCTCTATGGGCGGGTTGAAAACATGCGGAACTAGCTCCTACTTCCTGGCTGTAGTCTCTAGCCTCTGGCCAAAAAAGCCTCCGATGACGCTAATTGACGATTTTTGCGTCATCTGAGTTTTTTTCCAGACACAAAATACAGAAATCTCTCGTCTCAGGGGGACATGAGGGAGGGAAGCACGGTCATTCAAAAATACTACCGGGTTTCTACTGATACAAAGCTCAATGCTTATCAATGAAGTATCCCTTTGATTTATTAACCTGTTTAATCCCACTGGTCACAATTGGGACCGCATCTTTTTTCTTATTTCTGGAAGCTCTAAAAATGTTGTTATTGACTTTGGGCAAGAAATTCAACTTTTAAATGACAAAATAGATTGTCTTGATTAAAATCTAATAATGTTATGTGACTAGTGTGAAAGGTCACATGACCAGATCAGTTTAATTCCTGCTTGCACATCTAGAAGATGTCTTCCTCAGACTACTACAAAAAGTAGTATGTAAAACATCTTAATTAACAGATAGAACTATCATATTTTGTACATATATTCTTTAAAGGGTCTAACAATAATAATAATAATAATAATAATTCATTACATTTATGCTGTTATTTTTCAGATATTTTTCAAAATTTTTCATTTAACACTGAGTTTTTGCTGTGTAAAGAGCCGTAGTTAACTGACAAGCTGAGCCATATCGCATTAAATATCGCTGGCGATACGTCCGCGATATTAGTGCGATTTGGCTCAGCTTGTCAGTGTACTACGCCTCTTTGTAGTAAATGCCGCTCCATCTGAAAGCAGGTGAAGGCGATTTACTACTAATCAAGGAACCGGCTTTACTGACGAGATGCGCATAACAATATCGTGCGATATATCGCCCAGCCCTACTGGCAACTACTCTGTCTACTACTGATATATTTTGAGAATTATACTCCTGCATATTAGGGCTGGGCGATATATCGCACGATATTGTTATGCGCATCTCATCAGTAAAGCCGGTTCTTTGATTAGTAGTAAATCGCCTTCACCTGCTTTCAGATGGACGATATGATGCAGATATGAGTGTTAAATTAACACTCAAGAGTGTTAAAGTTAATGAGATGATTAAGTGATTAATTTAGTGATGATTGAGCATTATTGAAGACACCTGATGATAACAAGCAGAATCACTGAAGGAGAAAATCTAAAATTGTGAGCCACCGTTATGGCGATCAGTGTTTGCTTTAGTTGGGCTCTTGATCCTTATACTTTAAGTTTAAATTTTGTTTGTCTGTTATTATTGATTTATTACAGTCAAATGAACAAAGACAAGTGTGATCTGATAGTGTTGGTTATGTTTTGACATAATCATGCTGTGATCTGAAAAATGAAACTCATTCAGATGATCTGGTTTAACTTGATAGCAACAGTTTAGTGGTCCTACAGCATATGATAATTGTATGTTTCTTATAATCCAAAACATTTAATAAAAATTGTTCTGATCAAATCACTTTCAAATGCATTTATTTAGAAACACAGACATCAATAATCAGCCTGTGAATCTCAACCGTGGTGACAATAATAATCCTTGTTGCCACCAATCACAACTCATTAATGGCTCCCATCATGCATTGCGGTATGAATAAATTATGATCTGAATTGTCTATGTAATTACTTTTCCTAATTGAATATTCTGCTCATCACCATTGTTGAGATGCATTGACTGAATCTTGATATCTGTGTGTGCCTAAAACAAAGATTTTTTTTTTTTTTTTTTTTACAACTTTCAAGAAGTCCTTTATATTATATCACAAATTCCGGATATTTATGCAGAATCTCAGTTATGCTGTAACCAACAGCATAAATCACAAACAATTAGCTCAAATGATAAATGTCATAATATAATCAATACTATTTGATCATTTTTTTTCTTTGTTCATCTGGCAGGTATGACTCGGATACAACAATCGAACCTACTCTAAAGTTAATAATATAAAGGTCAAGAGCCCAACTAAAGCAAACACTCATCTCCATAACGGTGACCTGAAATTCCGGTTTTCTCCTTCAGTGATTCTGCTTTAGGTGTCTTCAATAATGCTCAATCATCACTCAATTAATCACTTAAATATCTCATTAACTTTAACACTCTTGAGTGTGGACTCATATACACTCCCATGTGTGTTCATTTAACACTGGAGTTTTTGCTGTGTACAAAGAGCCGTAGTTAACTGACAAGCTGAGCCATATCGCATTAAATATCGCTGGCAATACGTTAAATACGGCTCTTTGCAGTAAATGCCGCTCCATCTGAAAGCAGGTGAAGTCGATTTACTACTAATCAAGGAACCGGCTTTACTGATTAGATGCGCATAACAATATCGTGCGATATATCGCCCAGCCCTACTGCATATATATTTTGCTCGTAAGACTTGTAAATTTGTTAACGGTCACAATTGTGACCGGTAGTATAACACAGTGGCAGTGCTTCAATTAAAAAAACACAGGTTTTGGATGTTCAGTGTAGTTATCAGTATCCCAGTAACTTTCAATGTTTTGGACCTTCTAGACGTACGTGACCCCCCCCCCCCCCCCCTACCCCCTACCCCCCCTCCAACTGAAAGTGACTGTGATGGATCAGATAGGGAGTACCATGGGTGAAACGGCCCATTTGCCAGGTAGGCTATTGAATGGCGATGCAGAGGTGAACTATCTGGAGGATAAGGCATATGTTCATGAGAACCAATTGGTGTGACCCACACATGACCACAAACAACCCTTTCTACAACGTACGGCCCATCTTCAGTGCACTGAATGAGTGCCCACACATCTCCCTGAAACTGGCCTAGGACAGGGCCCAAGTGTAGTCATGGTCCGGGGGGGAGGGGGGTCTAGGGGTCTATCCGAACAAGTAGAAGTTCATCCAGGGTGTAACTTTGTACAAGACAACCTTTTCACCTCACTAAGCCTCCTTCACGAAATGAAAAAATGAGGTATTGGATGTCTTGGAATGAATTGTGTCAATAGGTCTAATTGAAGAATTTATATGAATTCTGACTATGGTGTTTCCCACCGGTCACTATTGTGACCGAGTATAAAACCTAATATTTCACTAACTTAACCAACATAAAATCAAAAAGGGCATAATGTTTGAGTTTTAGGGAGGTCTAAGGAGTAAAATGCATGTATTCAAATTGCAAGAAAAAAAATTGGGATTAAACGGGTTAATTAAGTGATAATTGAGCATTAGTGATGAACACCTGCTGTTAACAAACCGAATAACCAAAGGTAAGAGTCACCATGTTAAGTCACAGTTATGGTGATCAGTGTTTGCTTTAGTTGGGCTCTTGTTGGACAGAGAACAGAGACGCAGCTGTTTTCGAATGTGAATATTAATAACCAAAAACATGGTTCCTTGTGTTAAAACACTAGAATCAGAAAATAAATGGGCACTTGTTTCTTCAACAAGACCACAAAAGGAACATGTTTCAATCAAGATATTTACAGATAGATGAATTAAACCTGTCTCTCATATCTTTTAAGTTGTTGCGCTTGTGATAATATCAGACAATAATGACCACAGACTGTTGATGTCTTGTATCAGGTGAGATTGGGCAAATATTCGACTTGCAAAACTTCGATAATTAGTATCCTCAATTCCCAAATAATTAAAAAGTGTAATTAAAAGGAAAGGTGATGTGACACTGTGGTAAAAATGCCTCTGTCAAAATTTTTTTTGGAGTGTGTAGCAGCCATCAAAATCAAAATTTGTTCATAATTACAAAATAAAATTAACTTGGTCAGCAAAAACATTTGAAATATTTTCTTTGCACATTTGTCAGTTAAATAAAAATAAAAAAATTTACATTTTACAAAATTTCCCAACTATTCTGGAAATGGGGTTGTAGTTATTTTAGTTTTAAATATGGATATTTTTCTTACACGAATGTAACCGTTTCCCAAAGCCAAGGGTTAATAACCACACTCCGGAGGAGCCGACACCAAAGGCACCAATCAGGCAAGACAGCGAGAAATGTAAAAAAAACTCTTCTTTTTATTTATTAATTAATAACACTTAAAACAGCAACGGAATGACTTTGGGTTCCTTTTCTTCACTCCCGGATGTCCCAGCTCATAGAATAACTGCAGATCGAGTGCAACAGTCAGTAGCTTCTCCTTCAGAAGTATGATTCACAGAATCTCTCAGTTCACAGAACGACAACAGATTGAACACAGCAGTCGGCAGACTCACTTCAGAAGGATGATTCACAGGATCTCTCCGTTCACAGACTGACAGCAGATTGAACACAGTAGTCAGCAGACTCACTTCAGAAGGATGATTCACCGGATCTCTCCGTTCACAGAATGACAGCAGATTGAACACAGCAGTCAGCAGACTCACTTCAGAAGGATGATTCACAGGATCTCTCCGTTCACAGAATGACAGCAGATTGAACACAGCAGTCAGCAGACTCACTTCAGAAGGATGATTCACAGGATCTCTCCGTTCACAGAATGACAGCAGATCGAACAGTAGTCAGCAGACTCACTTCAGAAGGATGATTCACCGGATCTCTCAGTTCACAGAACGACAGCAGATTGAACACAGTAGTCAGCGGACTCGCTTCAGAAGGATGATTCACAGGGTCTCTCCGTTCACAGAATGACAGCAGATTGAACACAGTAGTCAACAGACTCACTTCAGAAGGACGATTCACAGGATCTCTCCGTTCACAGAATGACAGCAGATTGAACACAGTAGTCAGCAGACTCACTTCAGAAGGATGATTCACAGGGCCTCTCAGTTCACAGGACGACAGCAGATTTGAACACAGTAGTCAGCAGACTCACTTCAGAAGGATGATTCACAGGGTCTCTCCGTTTACAGAACGACAGCAGATTGAACACAGTAGTCAGCAGACTCACTTCAGAAGGATGATTCACAGGATCTCTCCGTTCACAGAATGACAGCAGATCGAACAGTAGTCAGCAGACTCACTTCAGAAGGATGATTGGGAACCTGGACACAACTTCACAATCGACAGATCAGGTTTAACTCTTGATGTCCCACTGGTTAGGCTTCCCCGAACAAAGATGATAGAGTGAGGGTAATGATTTGATCTCCCACACTCGTGCATACATCAATACTATAACTCTTTACACGTGCTCACTTCACACTTTCAGACACTGCAATGCCACATCACCTCTCGTGAACAACAGGCCTTCACTCCACCTTTGCCGGGTCAGACAATCCACAGATGGCTTTTCGCATGGGGGTATCAGGTTTCAAGAACGATCCTATAAAGCCCAGTTCCTTCTTTGGATCTCTGAGACTCAAAATGAGAGAAACAACACACACTGCCAGCGCAAGTCAGTATTAAAAAAAAAATGTTCTTGGCAAGTCTTCATAACATCACCCTTTCGTACGTTGATGAAAAGTGCACTTAACTTCTCTCCTTGCTAGCAGCATAGATCCTCAGCGCGGCCCTTAATCACTCTGTCCTCTCAGTCCCATGTGTCAATCACTCACCCGTCTTCAATGTACAAACATCCCCACACTTTATATTCGCTGCGGTTGCTGCTTTATGTTGTCTGCTGACCAGAACGCCAAGGGGAACCCAATGTGAAAACCAAGCACCAAGAACCAACAACCTATGTCTTCAAACTTCTCCTTAAATATCCTCCCGCATGTGCTCACTGACAACAGCCCGATTGGTGTCTGCAGCTGGCGCTCGTTAATGCCGGCGGCCATGACAGGTCACCGGAACCGGCCCGGTGTTACACCGGAAGTCGCTCCCCCGTGCAACAAATCCCGGTTCTAAGGTTCCTATTTCTCACCCGGTGACACCCTCCCTCACCAATCCGTTCTAGTCCCGAGAACGGGGGCCCGACTCCCATTCTCCGTACCTCGCAGGAGGCACTCCCTGGGTCTCTCGTTGCGAGCGCCTCAACGGTACAACCGGTTCCTCTCTCCTTGGCTCAGCAACGGGGACTCTAGGAACCATAGCCCAACCCATCCAAGGTGGTCCAGGGGCCACCGGGGCGGGCGGTGCCTCGACCACTTGCCTCGGGTAGCTGGGACATGGGCGAAGCAAGTTACGGTGCAAGACCCTCACAGGCCCGGCTCTTCCCTCCGGACGAATGGCATAAACGGGCTGGTCAGGGTTCTGTCGTCGCTCCACCACATATGGTACGGTCTCCCACCGGTCGCTAAGCTTCCCCTTCCCTTGGCGCCGATTATCGCGCACCAGCACACGCTCACCAGGCAGCAAGGGGGCCTCTCGAGCGGTTCGATCGTACAGGCGTTTGTTCTTCTTAGCAGCTGTACCAAGATGTTCAGAGACCCTCTCGTAGGCAGCGTGAAGCTGTCGATGGTGTCGGTGTACCCACTCCGTAGTGGTGGCGGGCTCTCCGGTTGCAGCAGTTCCCAGTATCAGATCCGTAGGTAAGCGTACGTGTCTTCCAAACATCAGGTAAGTGGGGGCGTATCCGGTGGTGCTGTGGACGCTATTATTGTAAGCCTGTACCAAGGCAGGGAGACTATCCGTCCACTGGCTCTGATGGTCCGTATCCAATGTCCCCAACAAACTCAACAGCGTCTGGTTAAAGCGCTCGCAGCCACCATTTCCCTGCGGGTGGTATGGGGTAGTGTGGGTCTTCCTACACCCGTACAGTTGACACAGCTCCTTGATCACACGGGACTCGAAATTCGGCCCTTGATCCGAATGGAGGGTTTCGGGGCACCCAAAGGGCTGGAACACGGTTCTCCAAAGGGCATTCGCTGTCGTGGTGGCCGTCTGATCCAGAGTCGGAGTAGCCCAGGCATACTTCGTAAACAGATCCGTCACCACCAGGATATTTTGAAACCGATCCATCGGGCGACTCAAGGTCAGAAAGTCCATAGCCACCATATGCAACGGGGCCCGGGGTCGTACCGGAACTAAGGGGGCCTTCACTTCTCTCCTAGCTTTGAACAACGTGCAGCGGGGGCATTCCTGCACATACCTCCCCACGGACTCTTCCATTTTGCCCCAACAGAAGTGCCTACGCAACAAGGACACTGTTCTCTCCCTCCCTTGATGCCCCAGCAGGTCATGGTATGCCTGGAGCAGGGATTGAACTTGGGCTTCTGGCACCACCACCTGGTGTACAGCCTCACGAGTCCTTGGGTCCTGGATAGATCGACAGACCACTCCATCTCGCAAACACAGCCGTCTCCAGTGCCCCAGAAGTTTCCTCACCGTCAACACTTGGCCCTGTCGCTCCGCCGCTCCAGGTAATGTACCCTGCTCCAGGTAAGCTCGCAAGGTGGACAGCCCTTCGTCCTCCCCCTGTCGTTCCCTCCAACGTTGTGGGTCCCATCCCCAACTAGCCGGAACTTCTTCCGACCGTGCTCCAGGCGCCTCTATCACTCCCACCATCAGCCCCTCATCCAGTTCCTCCTCTAGATGTTCTCCAGCTCTGGCCACTGGTAATCGGGACAAGACATCGGCGTTGACGTGCTCACGGCCTGGCCGATACTGCAGCTGGTAGTTGAAGTTGGCGAGTTGGGCCGCCCACCTCTGCTCTACCGCTCCCAGTTTAGCCGTCTGGAGGTGAACCAGCGGGCTGTTGTCAGTGACCACCAATACTTCAGCTCCCCATAGGTAGTCCTTGAATTTCTCACATAAGGCCCACTTCAGGGCCCAAAGCTCGATCTTAAAGGAGCTATAGTTTGCATCGTTCCGCTCCGCTGGGTGGAGGCTCCGGCTGGCATAGGCAATAACCTTCTCCACTCCGTTCTGCCGCTGGGCCAGTACCGCCCCTAGCCCTGTGTTACTGGCATCCGTGTACAGGACGAACGGCTGAGTGAAATCGGCATAGGCAAGAATAGGGGCCTGCAACAGCTCCTGTTTCAGCCTCTGAAAGGCTATTTCACACTCTGGGCTCCAGACTATCAACGGGGAACCTCGGCCACGTGGACGGCTTGAACCAGCGAGCAGTTGATTTAAGGGCTTAGCAATCCGGGAGAAATCCTTGATGAAGCGCCGATAGTATCCCACAAATCCCAAGAAGGACCTCACGTGCTTCACCGTTTTAGGGGGATCCCAGCCTTGCACAGCAGACACCTTATCCGGGTCTACGGCCACTCCCGCAGCACTCACACGATGGCCCAAGAACTTGACCTCCTTCCGAAGGAGCTGACATTTCCCAGGCTGGAGCTTCAACCCATACTTTTCCATGGCTCGGAATACTTGCTCCAGATGTAACAGGTGGGAGTCAAAGTCAGGTGAGTAGACGATCACGTCGTCTAGATAGACCAGAGTGGAGTCCACCAACTGTCCTCCCAGGCATCGCTGCATCAACCGTTGGAACGTGGCGGGGGCGTTGCAGAGTCCGAAGGGCATCCGGTCCCACTCAAATAACCCAAAGGGCGTAGTAAAGGCGGTCTTCTCTTGGTCTTTTCCTTCCACCTGCACCTGCCAGTATCCGCTTGCAAGATCAAGGGTAGAGTACCAGGCGGCGTGGGTTAGGCTAGTGAGGGAGTCTTCGATTCTCGGCAGGGGAAAAGCGTCCTTTTTGGTGACCTGATTCAGCTTACGATAGTCTACGCAGAATCTCCAAGAGCCAGTTTTCTTGCGCACCAGCACAATCGGGGCTGCCCACGGACTGCAGCTCTCCCGAATGATTCCTCGTTCTAGCATCCCCCGCAACAAGGTACGGATCTCGGAGTACAAGGTTGGAGGGACCGGGCGATACCGCTCTCGACTAGGCATGGCATCCCCAGTAGGTATCGAGTGTTTCACCACATCCGTGCATCCATAATCCTCGTCGTGCGTGGAGAAGACGTGCTGCCACTTGGCCAGAAAGTGCTGAAGCTGGTACGCTTGTTCTTCTCCTAAGCCCTCGCCTTGCAGTGATTCACCCTGAAGATGAGCTGGCATACTCCTCCCAACAGGACCAGATCGAGGTTCTCCCGACGTCAGGGCTACTTCGACCACTGTTGCGCTTACTTGACAGAAGCGGACCTCCTGCCCCTCTCTCACCTGGTGAGGACTCACCGGCGTAATACGAGCCAACCGTTGGTGACGGAACAGATGTACTGGATACGTGCTCACATTCCTCACCCGTACTGAGACTCGGCCTCGACGTGCCACCGCTAACCCTCGAGCCACCTCCACACTCTGGCACTCCCAATGGGGCTCCACAAGAACCCAATCTTCTGGACCATAAGTCCGAGCGGGGAGACGAACCCAGACTACCGCCTCGCTTCGGGCCGGAACGGAGATAGCATACCGACATGCAACTCGGCCAGCGTCCTCTCGATCTTGTTGGAAACTTGCGGCCTGTACTCGCCGACAATCCGTAACAACACGCTCCCAGTCTTGCTTCTCGGCCAAAGAAGTGGTACGAAGGGGCCCGGCTTGAAACAATTTCTCCCAACACTCCATCAGCACGTTCATCCCCAGCAAGGCTCGATGCGCCCCCAGGCAAGAGTCTCGGACAACTACTACTCCCTTCTGTGGTATCACAGTCCCATGGATCTCAAAGTCGGTCACTTGGTACCCGATATACGGGATATTCAGACCATTTGCTCCCCGGAGTGTGAGCCAGGGGACTTCGGTTTCAGGTAAGTGATGGGCGTTAAACAGTTCTTTGGACAGACTTTCAGCAAATAGGGTGACCTGGGATCCGGTGTCCACCAGGCACCGGACATTAACGCCATTTACCTTTATCTCTACAAGCGGACAATGGCCCACCAGACTGTCTCTTGGGGCGGAATTTACAGAAGGGTCAATCCAGGGGGTCCCGACCACTTGACCCACAGTGGCCGGTCGTCCTAAAAACCCCCTTGCGAACTGCGACGAGAGCCACACTGGCGGCTATAGTGTCCAGGTTCTCCACAGTTATTACAAAGCGGGCGCCCCTGCCCATCCCACTGGAACTTGGGGCCAGTTGGTCGACCGGCACGTCTTCCCGGATCCCTCCCCCCATCAGAATAGGAGCGTTCTCGAGGCAAGGTCGGAGGCTCTGGCCGTCCCCGGCGAAGTTCCCCCAAAAGGGTCTTAGACAACTCTGCCATCTCCTCGCGGACATCCTTCATCAACTCAGTACGCAAGGCTTGTTTCCAATCCGACGGTTCAGGAGGTACAGGAAGGCCAACTCCGCTCGCAGCCATGCACACAGGGGGGTCCATTGCTTCGGCGTGATCCCGCTCCAGAGCTAAGGCCTCTTGGCGAAGCTCCTCGAAGGTCAAAGCCGCATCTCGCTGAAGCTGTAATCGTAAACTCTGCCGTATAGGGCCTTCTCGTAACCCCAACAAGAATTGATCTCTCAACAGGGTCTCTTCCTCTCCCAGACCATGATCTTCCCGGTTCCTCAACCTAGAATACTGCTCTCGGAGACGCAGGGCGAACGCCCGCAGAGTTTGTCTAGGCCCCTGCTTGCAGTTGAAGAATTGTGCCCGTAGCACCGCCACCGGAGTGGAATCGCCGTACTGTCCAGTCAAGAATTCGAAGATGGCTCGTGTGGTGGCTCGGACAGCCTCAGGTGCAGCTCGGACCTCTCTCTTTGCCTCCCCCTCTAGGGAATTCAGAACGAACTGTACCTTCTGGGCCTCACTTAACCCCTGTAGTCCAGCCAAATACTCCACTTGTGCTCTCCAGTCAATCAAGTTCAATTCAGATCCAAGCCCACCATACTTCTGGGCCCACGGGGCTCCCATAAACATTGGTACCGTCGGATGCCGGACGGCTGGCAACTCTTCATCCGCCATCATGGCTCCTTGGCCGCTCGACTCCGAGTGGTAATCCTGCCGACTACGCCAATTAGATGTAACCGTTTCCCAAAGCCAAGGGTTAATAACCACACTCCGGAGGAGCCGACACCAAAGGCACCAATCAGGCAAGACAGCGAGAAATGTAAAAAAAACTCTTCTTTTTATTTATTAATTAATAACACTTAAAACAGCAACGGAATGACTTTGGGTTCCTTTTCTTCACTCCCGGATGTCCCAGCTCATAGAATAACTGCAGATCGAGTGCAACAGTCAGTAGCTTCTCCTTCAGAAGTATGATTCACAGAATCTCTCAGTTCACAGAACGACAACAGATTGAACACAGCAGTCGGCAGACTCACTTCAGAAGGATGATTCACAGGATCTCTCCGTTCACAGACTGACAGCAGATTGAACACAGTAGTCAGCAGACTCACTTCAGAAGGATGATTCACCGGATCTCTCCGTTCACAGAATGACAGCAGATTGAACACAGCAGTCAGCAGACTCACTTCAGAAGGATGATTCACAGGATCTCTCCGTTCACAGAATGACAGCAGATTGAACACAGCAGTCAGCAGACTCACTTCAGAAGGATGATTCACAGGATCTCTCCGTTCACAGAATGACAGCAGATCGAACAGTAGTCAGCAGACTCACTTCAGAAGGATGATTCACCGGATCTCTCAGTTCACAGAACGACAGCAGATTGAACACAGTAGTCAGCGGACTCGCTTCAGAAGGATGATTCACAGGGTCTCTCCGTTCACAGAATGACAGCAGATTGAACACAGTAGTCAACAGACTCACTTCAGAAGGACGATTCACAGGATCTCTCCGTTCACAGAATGACAGCAGATTGAACACAGTAGTCAGCAGACTCACTTCAGAAGGATGATTCACAGGGCCTCTCAGTTCACAGGACGACAGCAGATTTGAACAGAGTAGTCAGCAGACTCACTTCAGAAGGATGATTCACAGGGTCTCTCCGTTTACAGAACGACAGCAGATTGAACACAGTAGTCAGCAGACTCACTTCAGAAGGATGATTCACAGGATCTCTCCGTTCACAGAATGACAGCAGATCGAACAGTAGTCAGCAGACTCACTTCAGAAGGATGATTGGGAACCTGGACACAACTTCACAATCGACAGATCAGGTTTAACTCTTGATGTCCCACTGGTTAGGCTTCCCCGAACAAAGATGATAGAGTGAGGGTAATGATTTGATCTCCCACACTCGTGCATACATCAATACTATAACTCTTTACACGTGCTCACTTCACACTTTCAGACACTGCAATGCCACATCACCTCTCGTGAACAACAGGCCTTCACTCCACCTTTGCCGGGTCAGACAATCCACAGATGGCTTTTCGCATGGGGGTATCAGGTTTCAAGAACGATCCTATAAAGCCCAGTTCCTTCTTTGGATCTCTGAGACTCAAAATGAGAGAAACAACACACACTGCCAGCGCAAGTCAGTATTAAAAAAAAAATGTTCTTGGCAAGTCTTCATAACATCACCCTTTCGTACGTTGATGAAAAGTGCACTTAACTTCTCTCCTTGCTAGCAGCATAGATCCTCAGCGCGGCCCTTAATCACTCTGTCCTCTCAGTCCCATGTGTCAATCACTCACCCGTCTTCAATGTACAAACATCCCCACACTTTATATTCGCTGCGGTTGCTGCTTTATGTTGTCTGCTGACCAGAACGCCAAGGGGAACCCAATGTGAAAACCAAGCACCAAGAACCAACAACCTGTGTCTTCAAACTTCCCCTTAAATATCCTCCCGCATGTGCTCACTGACAACAGCCCGATTGGTGTCTGCAGCTGGCGCTCGTTAATGCCGGCGGCCATGACAGGTCACCGGAACCGGCCCGGTGTTACACCGGAAGTCGCTCCCCCGTGCAACAAATCCCGGTTCTAAGGTTCCTATTTCTCACCCGGTGACACGAACGTATCACTTCACTTCAGAAAGCCTTTATTAACCGCCGGAGCCGTGTGGAGTACTTTTATCATGGATGGATGCACTTTGATGGACTTCAAAAAATTTAAAGCAATTCAATGCCGTTATAAAGCTTGAAAGAGCCAGGACATTTTTTAATATAACTCCGATTGTATTTGTCTGAAAGAAGAATGTCATATACATCATTTTTGGGTGAACTATCCATTTAAGATGTGATTTCTGTGATCTCTTTCTTTTGGTGTTTAACAGAGTGTTGTTAGTCACTTTTGCTATAACATCAGTTTCCTATTTCTTCATTATTTGAGAAGCCTTAGGGCATGAAAGCATTGTTTTATTTCTTTCTGTTTATTGGTTAGATGAGGAGGTAGGGTGTGGCATTGTATGTTTTGTTTCTCTTTTTTTTTCATTTGTAGGGAAGTTAGTTTCTGTTGGCTTATAGGCATTAGCTCACCCCAGAAGTTTTTGCTTCCAAACTGTTTAGTTGTTGTTTCTAATTTCTCTTTTTTTTTTAAAGAAATTGTTTTGTTAAAACCACTAATACCACTATAAAAACAATCTAGAGAACAAGAAAAAAAGAGAAAGAAAAAAAAGGGGTTTGTCATTTATGTTACACCCTGACCTGACCGGGACCGTAACATTCATTGATTCTGCTTATCATGTGTTCATCAGTGTCTGAATTCTGTTGGAACAGCCTCTCCCTGATAGCAGACCAACATCGAATTAAGGTTGAAACTTAACATTAATTTTTTATCAGGTTTGCACCCTGAAATAATGTTATTTTAATGATGAAAAACAGATCAAGATCAACATAAAATTGATATTTGTTCAACTTAAATTAAATCACTCATTTTACATCGAATCAACATTGAAACAATAACAAATCAATCTTGCTTCATGTACAACAGGATCTTAAATAAATCTTAAATAAATATAATAAATCTTACTTTATTTCTATGCCGGTGAAACAGGTCCGTTTAGACATCTTTCAAGCAGAGACTGCAGGGCTGAAATTAACATGATTTTAAACCAAAAAGTCATTAATTCCAAAATCATTTATTAAACAACTACGAAACAAAAAGCATCACCTTCTTTAAAATGATGGGGTTTGAACTCCGTAAAACACAGTAAAGTTTCAGAACTGGTTTAACATCATGTTCAAGTTTGCGTTTCTTGAGTTTGACCACGGAAGGGTCAGTAGTTTGAACGTTACTTCGAGTGTTAATATTGAGGTAAGTTGATTGTCTGTCAGGAGGACGAGGCAACATGGCAACAAAATAAACAAGAGGCAACAAAATATTTTTTTTTTAATTTTTCTAAATTATTTATTTATACATGTATATCTATAACAAAAACAACAACAAAATAACTTTTCCATAATAAACTTAATAAATTATATATATTTAAATATATATATATATTTTTTTTTTACTGAAAAAATAAAAATAGGCCCAGATTATGAGTGCAATAAAATACAAACCTACAATCCTAATACAGTAATTTGCAGTGGTGGACAGTAACGAAGTAAATGTAATTCGTTACTGTACTTAAGTAGCTTTTTTGCATATCTGTACTTTACTCAAGTATTTAAATTTGGGGAGACTTTTACTTTAACTCCACGACATTTCAAAGTCAAATATCTTACTTTTTAAGTAATGGCGTAATTAATTTAGCCTACCGCAGCCTACTGTCGCACACGCACGCTTGCTGTTGATCCATCACCGGCTTTGGAATCAACAATGGCCACAGACAAGGTAGAGTATGATGATTTTATGAAAGACATCACAAACTAAGAAAAGCTAAATAATGACTAGTCCAACAGCATGACTGCCAAGTCAGCATCGGTCGGGCACCCCTCCTCCTCCTTAAAGGGATGGTTCACTTTGAAATTAATTTTTGATATGTTTTAGTTTACCTCCAGTGCATCCAAGATGTAGGTGTCTTTGTTTCCACAGTATCTTCAATTTTGATAATTTTAGGTAAAACCGTTGTTGTCTGTCAGTCATACAATGGAGGTGAAGGGGGTCCTCCTCAAAGAGCAGTCAAAATTAAACATTATTTAATGACTCGTAAATGTAAGTACACATTGATGCCCTAAGACACGAAACGAGTGGTTTTTGTGAGAAAACGAACAGTATTTATATTGTTTTTACCTCTTGTAACCACAGCCATGTCCAAGTTATCTGAGGGCGCGGACGCTTCCGTGTGTGACGTGTACGCAGACTGGTGCATAGATAAACTAGATGTCACCTTGGCGACGGCAGTTCATTGGAACGAAACCTTAGCCAAGGCGACATCTAGGGTATATATATCTATGCACCAGTCTGCGTTCACGTCACACACGGAAGCGTCCGCGCCCTCAGATAACTTGGGCATGGCTGTGGTTACAAGAGGTAAAAACAATATAAATACTGTTCGTTTTCTCACAAAAACCACTCGTTTCGTGTCTTAGGGCATCAATGTGTACTTACATTTACGAGTCATTAAATAATGTTTAATTTTGACTGCTCTTTGAGGAGGACCCCCTTCACCTCCATTGTATGACTGACAGACAACAACGGTTTTACCTAAAATTATCAAAATTGAAGATACTGTGGAAACAAAGACACCTACATCTTGGATGCACTGGAGGTAAGCTAAAACATATCAAAAATTAATTTCAAAGTGAACTATCCCTTTAAGCTCACGCCAGCGAGCAAACACTGGCCCAATATTGATCCTTGTCCGGCCTCTTGCTTTATCACTCAGCCTTTTCCTCTTCTGAGTCTCCTCCAACAAAACCTTTGTCTTCTTAGTTTTTTTTACCGCTTCGGCCATGACAAAAGCAAACGGAAAACAAATGCTGGTTGGTCACTCACATCCGAATTTGAGGAAGTGGTGGGGGAAGTGACGTATGCCGTAAAGCAGTCGAATTTTGTAGTTCTTTTTGTGCACGGGTTCCTACCCGAAACCCGAAGTTACATAGTGCCAGTAAAAGCGATACAGACCACGTCAGACTATGGCAGACGTGTCATTTAACTTATTTTAAGTCAATGTACCATCACAAGGGTCTTGGAAATATATTATGAAGGTTGAAAAACTACATAGTGTTACTTTAATGTCATTTTATTAATAGATTGGTGTGCCAAGAGTGACATTAGTCTTCACGTAGACTGAGTTAAGCAAGAGTCTTGTGACAAATTATAATAGGAATAGCCATAAAAAAAATCATAGTAGGCTACTTGGATACTTAAGTACATTTGAAGGCAAATACTTTTGTACTTTTACTCAAGTGAATGTTTAAAGGCAGCACTTCTACTTTAACTTGAGTAATATTTTACCTTGAGTATCTTTACTTTAACTCAAGTAAATGGTATGTGTACTTCGTCCACCACTGGTAATTTGACAATGTGAGATATATACAGAGGTAATGGATGACATTGAGACAACAATTAGCCTCCAAAAGGGAGACAGAGCAGAGAAAGTCAAGAATAAATGTATTAAAGCGTCTGAACCAGAACGACACCGGTCACACTCGGGTCAATAGAGGGGTTGATGTGAGCTGACCTGCTCTTAGACCAGTCTCTCTATGGAGCACCTTCCACTGTATGAGCCTGTGACGTGCACAAAGAGAGGAGGAGTAAACACTGTTCAAAACTGCTTTCCATGTCTCCTCATTAACGTCATTACCAATGTCTGGACCAGACGATGCACAAGCTGTGTCCCAATGTGAAGGCTACATCCTTCGAGGGACGCACCATGTAGCCTTCGTAGGATTTCCTAATTGCGCAACCATCCCGATTACCGCTCCTGGCGCCAAGCAATGGTGCGAGAGTACACCGCCATCCTGATAATTCATTTGACATAATTGAGTAAACAGCTATCATTTTTTGTTTTATATTTTACTTGAGGAGATGGTGAAGATGTTTCAGCCCCTGCGCTGCCCGGTCATGTATTTTCGGCTTAGCCAAGAAGTCCATGGCCATGTAAATTAAGCTGGTTTGCAGCGTCCCAATTCAGAGGCTGCGTCCTGATTGGATTACACTTTAAACTGTTCAAGTGGGTGTTAATTTACGTAAATGTGATGAAATATAAAGTTATGAAACCTAACTTTGCCCTCAGCAAAAACGATTTGCCAGGGAACAAATTATAGATTAATGAGACCAAAGATCGCCCGTTAGATATACACAAGACGAATTATGCTATCTCATGTTTAACCAGACATCAGAGCCAGCGGCTGAGCATTTTTGCTCGCACCCAATAAGAGGCAACTTTGACAAGCTATAATAAATTATCTAGGTTTTTTTTTGAGCTGAGATTTCAGACACATTCTTGGGACACCATAGATTTATATTACATCTTGTCAAAAGGGGTATAATATGTCACCTTTAAATACCCAGAGTAATACAGAAAGAGTTGAAAATATTTACTGTCAATGTTATTGTAATATTTTTAGATTTGTTGGGCCTACTCTTGTGCACCCAAGGGTCACACCTGGTTTTACCTGGTATTGACCACACAAGAAGAAGTTGCTTTATTGCTAAGACCTGAGGGAAAAGAGAGAGAGTGGGGAGATGGAGGCTCAGCTCGGGAAGAAGAGATAAGCTCTTCAGATTAGCAAACTTTATTGTTTTTTAGAGGTTAGGATTCTCGCATTTAGTCTAGTGGAAATCCATCCTCACAATTTCAGTGGCACACTGGCAATGTTTGCATATTGAGGTTGAACTGATGTCTAGGAGAGGTGACATTGTAAAAAATATTTTAGAATAGCCATGCAAAATATGATTTTACAAACTATAGCTAAACAAAAAACTAGCAAAATTAATTTAAAAGGAGATAAACAAAATCCAACCTTACACCCCTTGTGGTCATATGAGGAAGTTACAAATACTTGTCACTTTTGTTTGGAATTTGTGACATTATGATGTAATAGTGTGAGGAAATACCGCCTCTGCAGAAGAAAATCAACTACTATCATTGCCTCTTTAGCTCCACCCACTGATTCATGCATGTCACGTAGTAGTAAAATACAAGAGATGTTAAAACAGGATTACTCGCCCCTGAGGAGTATGACGTCTTTGCATTGCCATCCTTGTGATCCTAAAATTAACTGAGTATAGATTAACTTTATTTTTAACTAAATATTTGTAGTATTTACAAATTTTGCGGGGATGTTGAAAAATATTTTAATGTGTAAAACTGTTACCCAATCATAGCAAGTCTTGACTGCGGCACGTCTATAAAAACTGAGGATAACTGACAAAAATAGGATAGAAAATACATTATGTTTTAGGATGTTTAGATTATAGATTATGTTATAGGATGTTTTGTGCAGTAAAAATCTTGATAACATTATAAGTGGACTTCAGAGTAAAATACATATGCAGTTCATGACCCCTTTAATACTAGGATCAGAGATTCTCATAGAGTTCATGTGACTGGCCCACACTGAGCTGTACATTCCCATAGACTGTATGTGCTTGGCTCTTTGGGACTTGGGACTCTTTAGGTCTGTTGATAGGTTTCATCGGAGTGCTCTTGTCTATGTTAGGAATGTCATTCTCGTAAACACACAGCAAAATCACCAGTGTTAAATTAACACTGCTCAGTGTTTATATGAGTCGAGACTCAGAGAGTGTTAAATGAACACTGAAGCAGTGCTAAAGTTAATGAGATAATTAAGTGATTCATTGAGTGATAATTGAGCATTATCGAAGACACCTGATGTTAACAAGCAGAATCACTGAAGGAGAAAACCGTAATTGGTATGTTACCATTATGGAGATCAGTGTTTGCTTTAGTTGGGCTCTTGACCCTTACATCATTAACTTTAGTTCTTTGTTTGGCTGCTATACCTGAGGTATACCTTCCTGATGAACAAAGAGAAAAGGTGATATGATGGTGTTGGTTGTGTTTTAACATTATCATTATCTCACAATCATTTGACTTGAATAGAGCCCAATTTCTGAGGTACATTTACTTTATTGATTATAGCAGCATTGTCCTTGAAAATCATAATATTTGCAACTTTTTCAATGTAATCCAAATAATTTCTTAAAACTTAATCACATACAAAACTGTTTTTTTTAAACAGACATCAAGAAAAAGCCTGTGACTCTCAACAATGGTGACAATTGTAAAGCATTTTGCAGTGTATTCTGGATCCCACCAATCAAATCTCATTCATGGCTCCCATCATGCATTGCTGCATGGATATATAAAGAGCTTATGTTCAGAGGTCATCTGTTTGTCACCATTGTTGAGATTCATACGCTAATTATTGATGTCTGTGTGTGCCTACCTGAAATACTTTTTAAGGTGTTTTTTTAATGATTTGATCATTTTGATTTAATTGAAAAGGCTAAAAAAATGCATACTCTACAATGACAGTGCTGCTATAATCCATAAGGTAAACTTAACTCTGAAATTATGCTTTCAATGAGTTCAGTGATTCAGCCCAACTATTGATTATGTTAAAACACAACCAACACCATCATATCACCTTTTCTCTTTGTTCATCAGGAAGGTATAACTCAGGTATAGCAGCCAAACAAAGAACTACAGTTAATGATGTAAGGGTCAAGAGCCCAACTAAAGCAAACACTGATCTCCATAATGGTAACATACCAATTACGATTTTCTCCTTCAGTGATTCTGCTTGTTAACATCAGGTGTCGTCGATAATGCTCAATTATCACTCAAATAATTACTTAATTAGCTCATTAACTTTAGCACTGCTTCAGTGTTCATTGAACATTCTCTGAGTGTGGACTCATATAAACACTGAGCAGTGTTAATTTAACTGAGCAGTGTTAAGTCAAAGAATTTTTTGCACTTTTAGTCACCTTTGACCTCACTCAACATGTGAAAGAGAGTACACATACTCATGGTCACATTTTAGATCTGGTTATTTCGAAAGGTCTTGATATGTTATCTGTCATGGTTAAGGATTTAGCCCTATCTGATCATTTTTGTGTCTTTTTTGAATTGTCTACTACTTTTAATTTGCCAGTAAACTCTGTTTTTATCAAGAAAAGGTACATTAGTGAAAATACTCATGTTCAGTTTATAGAAGCTATAGCCAGATCTCCAACAATAAGTGCTGAGTCAGTTGATGCACTTCTAGATAATTTTAATGCTAAAATATTGAATGTCATCGATGGTATTGCACCAGTAAAGAGAAATATGAGCAAACAAAAATCACCATGGAGAACCACCATGGTGGTAAATGCCCTTAAAAGAGAATGTAGGAAAGCAGAACTCAAATGGCGGAAAACTAAATTACAAATTCATTACGACATCTATAAACAAAGCCTTGGCAATTTTAATATTGAGTTATGCAGGGCCAGACAGCAACATATATCGGAAATGATCAATAATAGTATTAATAATACCCGCACTTTATTTATCATGGTTGACAAGCTTACAAATCCAATACAGCAAGCAACATCAGAATTCGCATCTATTATGAAATGTAATGAATTTGCGTGGTTTTTCAGTGAAAAAATTATTAATATTAGACGGACTATTAGTACTACACAGTCTGACACTGATTCTCTACCGTTACTACATCCACCAAGACATGACTTGGTTACTATGTCTAATTTAATGTAATCAATCAAAAATTCCTAGAAGAAATAGTTAGACATCTTAAATCTTCTACGTGCTGTCTAGACATACTGCCCTCAGACTTTTTTAAAACAATTCTTAGCTCTATAGTAACAGATCTGCAGCAAATAGTCAATAGTTCTTTGCAATCAGGCATTTTTCCAACGTCCTTGAAAATCGCTGCCATTAAGCCTATATTAAAAAAAAGAACAATGGATGCTTCTACAATGAATAACTATAGACCGATTTCAAAACTCTCTTTTATAGCCAAGATTATTGAGAAGGCTGTATTTATTCAATTAAATGAGTTTGTGACTTCAAGTGGTCTTTTAGATAAATTTCAGTAAGGTTTTCGACCACAGCATAGCACTGAAACTGTCCTAATTAAAGTTTTAAATGATATACGGCTGAATACTGATTCTGATAAAATAACAGTTTTGGTTCTATTAGATCTCAGTGCAGCATTTGACACTGTAGATCACAGAATTCTTGTAGATTGGCTGGAAAATTGGGTAGGAGTCTCCGGGACAGTCCTTGATTGGTTCAGATCTTACCTGAATGATCGGAGTTACTTTGTTACCATTGGAAATTCTGAATCTGATAGGGTGGGCATGACATGCAGAGTTCCACAGGGATCAGTTCTTGGACCGCTTCTGTTCAACCTCTATATGTTACCTTTAGGCCAGATTCTACAGAACAATAACATTAACTACCATAGTTATGCCGATGATACTCAAATATATATGTCTCTTGATTCAGACGACAACAGTTCAATAGACTCTTTGTGCCACTGTATAGAGCAAATAAAAACCTGGATGAATCTAAATTTTTTACAATTAAACCAAGACAAAACTGAGGTTATTGTGTTTGGCAACAAAAATAAAAGAACAAGTATTATTAAAGAATTAGATTCCCGTGCCTTTAAAACCAGGGATCAAGTGCGTAATCTTGGTGTTATGATAGATTCAGATCTCACATTTAACAGTCATATTAGAGCGGTCACTAAAACAGCATTTTATCATTTGAAAAATATATCTAGAATCAAAGGCTTGGTGCCTCAAAAAGACCTAGAGAAGCTTATCCATGCTTTTATCTCTAGTAGGGTTGACTACTGTAATGGCCTATTAACGGGACTTCCGAAGAAGACTGTAAAGCAGCTGCAGCTTGTTCAGAATGCTGCTGCCAGATTATTAACCAGGACTAAGAGAATAGAGCACATCACTCCGGTTCTTAAAACTCTGCATTGGCTCCCAATCAGTTATAGAATAGTTTTTAAAGTGATGCTCTTAGTTTATAAAGCACTGAATTGTTTAGGTCCTGAGTAAATTTCTGAAATGTTTCAAAAATATAAACCAAGCAGGGCTCTTAGATCAATGAACTCAGGTCAGCTAGTGGAGCACAGAGTTAGAACAAAGCATGGAGAAGCTGCGTTTAGCATCTCTGCTGTACACAACTGGAACAAATTACCAGAAGATCTTAGATGTGCTCCAAACGTATTGATTTTTAAATCCAAGTTGAAAACATTTCTTTTTTTCACGTGCTTATGACTGAGGTCTTAAACCTAGCTGTACTGTTCAGCCTTACAGTTTCTTACGTCTTTTTATCTTATTGTTTTAAATTTTTCTTGTGTCTGCTTGTATCTTGTATTTTTATTATGATGTTTAATTATTTTTCATTGTAAAGCGCATTGAATTGCTTTGATGGATGAACTGTGCTATATAAATAAACCTGATTTGATTTGATTTGACTGGTGATTTTGCTGTGTATGTAGTAAAATATGTTTTTTTAGGGTTTTAGCTAAATAAGCCCTGAAACCCTGTATATCTATATTATCTTATTATTATTTTTTATTAATAGTAAATAAATTTAAAGCAAAAAAATATTTTGTGTTATTGAATTTGTCATGAAGATGTGCTCATTTCTTCCTTTTATGTAGGCTTACTAAATAATCTTAAAATTTAAATAATCTTAAACATTTTTAATAAAAGGGAGGGGGGTGCCCTTTTTCAGTTTTAACACATGCCCCTCAAAAGGTCTGTGCACGGCCCTGTTGAGTGTTACATGTTTCTGTATACTGATCATCTGTCAGGACAGGTCAACATGCCACTTTTTTGTATTTTAATTCAGTCATTAAAATTACTAAATTGAAAAAATGGTGTGAAGTGAACTCCTTTTTGTCACAGAAGATAAAAAAATTAAGGACTATTTTAATGAAAATTAGAGGCCTCAATTATGTGAGTAAAAGTTTAGAGACACGACATACACATCTACAAAGTGGTGCAGTAACAATTAGAGCTTTGTATAGGTCATTATTTCAGTAATCTCTATTTGAGGTTGTCACTTTCATTCAGGAGAACCGAGACGAGAGTGACGGCAACCGTATGAAAATGCACAATGGCAGCGAAGCCATGGAAGTGCAGAAATCACAAGCTTTTATTGAAAGTTCATGAAATGTTGTCTGATTGCTGCAGAGTCACTGGTGGTAATAATGTAATTCTACAGTATCCATACTGTGAATTATTTAACAGTTTTTTTCTAGTAAATGCAGTACATTTCTGTGATTATTTCAATTTACATCATTATGGTTACTTTAAATTCACTCTTTTTGTACAAAGGCATACAATAATGGGTCGAAGTAATTGGATTGAAGGTTCATTATTTAATTTATTTTAAATCTTTTTTTTTAGATTTATTAGGTGCTTGGAACATATTGACAGTCTCTTAAGTGTAACAAATATTGCATTTGGTGCCATTTTCTCAGCTGACTGCACAGAAAAATATATTGTATTTGGAGCTGACGTAACATGTTTTTGGAAAATATATATTTTTTTCCCATATACTGTTCAGAGATGGTGTTAATGTCCAGACAAATAACCCTAACACACTTGTTTCAGGCTTGTAATGTAAAACATGTTGAGAGTTCGAGATTGAGGATAGTGGAGTGCATTTTTTTATATATTGCCATAGATAGCATCTCCCTGGCCAGTGTTGAAGTGTAGGTTCTGATAGATTGGATCTGATTGGCTCTTGTCCTTTGACTTGATACTGGATTTCTTAATAGCGGCGTAGGGTCTGTCATCAGGAGCGTTCGCATAAACACCGGTGGCCTGAATCACAAACACAAACTGTTATTCAATTGCTAATAAAGTAAAGTGATTTATAAAGTAAGCAGAAGTTGTGTGTTTGTGGTGGCTCGGATCTTATGGTGTTCCTGTGTGCCACTCACCTCCTCGCTGTGACGCTCGTTGTATATAGATCTAGCTGTAAAATATCCTGAAATAAAGCAAAGAATATGGATTTATGGATTTTTTTTTTCTGTGAAATTAACTTCCAAAATATATTTTGTTTTGTTTTTGTATGTTATATTTGAATATTAACACACTTGATTGCTTGACTCTCTTTCTCCACTGACAAGTGACCAGTCCAACTGAAGATATGATCAACATAACAACCAGTCCAGCAGAGGCATAGAGAATAAAATGCACAGGCACTGGGAATATATGGACAGACAAGGTGCAATTAAAAGTTAAAATTATTTTTTCATGACACCTGTATATCATATAGAGGACTTTTAGGTCATAACATTTTTATTTACAGTGACAAAATAAAATGGAAACTGTTTGCATAACTTAAATAAGACATGTAAAATGTCAATGTATCTATAAAGGGGCTGCAACTCACCTGCTTTATTGCCAGCTGGACCAGATCATTTGACAAAACCTTTAAAGTCGGCATGAAATCAAATTTGACAAATCTTCTTTTTATATGTAATATTGTAGTGTTTATTATAAATGATTTATCTGTGCACTTCATTATTTTTTTAAAATTCATGTACCCTTACAATCTTTAATCAAATACATTACCCTTCCCTCCCCCCTCGAAACGACCTCTCTTCTCTTTCGGTCACGTGCAATGGCGAAAGGGTGCGGCCAGAGCCGATGAGGGTGCGGCTATCGGTGCACCGCCTCTCAGAGAAGATACATTCAAATCTGCCTCCATTTTGTTTGCAACGCCCAACCTCCAACGATCCAATCAATTCCCAAAGGACGAAATCAAGCCCCGCCCTACATTTTTTTCTAATTTCAGAAGCCGTTTCACTCGGATATACGTCACAACAAGGAAAAAAGGACAATCTCAATTTCCGTTTCATGCCGACTTTAAAAGGAGGAGACAGCAACTTCTGTTAAGCCTGAAAGTGGAACTGTTATGCAAAATTCACCTACATGGTGTTTGAACATAAATGTGTGTCCACAGTGTGTAAACAACCACCCTAAAATGATAAAAAAAATCCACCCACTTCTTTCCTTTTAATCCTCATAAACCAGTGTCTCAAATGCTGTTCCAGTTTTCTGCCTACTGTGATGTCACAGTAGGACAAGTCCCGCCCATGATTGGTGACGATCTCTTCCCTATTAGCATAGACCCCGCCCTGAGTGAGCCGCACACAGTCCGCCATGTTTATATCGTCGCTAGAGCAGCTAGTGATAAAATTCTCAAAAATGGGTCAATACCTGTTTATCATCCACCTTAATATCCAGAACATGTAAGTATCAGAGTTTATATTGTGGGAATGTTTCCAAATTGCCTTTCTGAATGTGCTTGTTAGCACGCTACATGGCTAATGTGGCTAAAGTTACCATTGTCTCTGACCAAAGCTATGTCGTGATTTTTAACCCGAAAACGCTCACCATCTGTATAATTCATAAACGCACATTTATAATGCACAATGATGTCAGGTGATTGACTTTTTAAACTATGTATGTTTTCTGTAAACATAAGAGATTTTGAAAGAGATGAGGGATGTTGGTTGCCAACATATGTACAATAATTTATAGATGATCATGATGAAGCATACTAATCGATAGGTTGAATAAAGCTAACTCTATGCCCTAACTCTACAACAATTACATAAATGTATCAACTATCCATTCAGAAACGTCCCTCATCATTGCCTGACTCTGGTTCGAACATTTTTCTGACATATTTGCTGTGTGAGGTTCTCCAGTTTTGTTGTTGCCGGACTATCCGAACTGTAAAGACACCGCCCTCTACTGGGAAGGAGGCGGGGAGCAGTTGCTCATTTGCATTTAAAGGTACACACACAAAAACGGCGTGTTTTTGTTTCCACCCAAATAGGGGCATTTAGGGCATGCTATAATATATGATCTGTGGGGTAATTTGAGCTAAAACTTCACCGACACACTCTGTGGACAAATGAGAGATTGAGGTAAGATAGAAATGCAGGCATTAAAATGTTTGTCTACCTGTTGATGTCAGTGAGTGTGCGCTGTCCTTAGTGGTTGAAGATATGGAAACTGAGTGTCTTGGTGTAGTCAGTCTTATTTCGTCACCTGTCCATGGATTTGTTTGTGTTTCCGTCGTCTTAAGATGAGTCACGTCTTCCAAGTTCTTTGTGTTGTCTGTTTGTAAGTTTTAGAGAAATGTCAAAGACACATCTGCATTTCTGGGATCATCTTAAAGAACAGTTATGTTGCCTAAATAGCTTTCTTAGCCATTTAATGTGAAACAAAGAGTTGTACTGCAAACCTTCATTTCTGTCTCACACAGGCAACATTAGGATTAAGGATAAGATTTGAGTGTGGGAGTTTGGCAATGTAATGTGATGCATAATAAGGTTGCCTGTCATTATTACCTTTAGAGACTGTTAGATGGACTTTCTGATATGTGTCTAATCCAATTCTCTGCACTCCACACCAGTAAATCCCAGAGTCAGACTCCTGTAGATCAGAGATGGTCACGGTGAACGTTCCTGTCCCAGAATCATCTAGTTTGTATCTCCCTTCAGGTGATCGGTCAGATTTAACTAAAATATCTCTGTCTCCACAGGGATATCTGCAGAAATACTTTATGTTGTTTGAAGCCCATGTATGAGAACAAGAAATGAAGACGTGTCTTCCGATATATCCAGAAAATTCATCAGTAGTTGAAGTCTTAAATTCTGTTTAAGGAAAATATGGTTTTAACGATCAGTTCCTCTTCGAGACTCTTCAGTTTCAGTTATTCAATTACAAATGTCACTTACGGTTACTCTTATTGTCTATTACTGTACTTATTGTCAACATTATAATAGGAAGTGATTGCTTAACAACCACTGCATTTATTTATTGTAAATGTATTATATTTACAGCACAAATGCAAACAGATAGAGAAATTATTTGTTCAGAGAGATCTGACCAAACACATACTTATATTTATGACCTTTCTCTGTGTTAAATGTAATATTTTATACACAGCAAAAACCGCAGTGTTAAAGTAATTCTCGTGGGTGTTTATTTGAGACATAACTCAAGAGTGTAAAAGTGTTAACATAAGAGTGTTAAATGAACACTGAAGCAGTTAATGAGATAATTATTGAAGATACCTGCTGTTTACAAGCACAATCACCAAAGGAGAAAAATCACAATTTCAAGTCACCATTATGGTGATCAGGGTTTGCATTAGTTGGGCTTTTGACCCAAAATATCTTTTGTGTTCAGCATATAAAAATATTTGTGTTCAGCAGAAGAACGAAACTCATACAGGTTTGCAACAACATGAGGGTGAGTAAATGATGACAGATTTTTCATTTTTGGGTGGAGTATTCCTTGAAGGGTCAAAAGCCAATCTAAATCAAACCATAATGGTGACTTGAAATTGTGATTTTTCTCCTTTGGTGATTGTGCTTGTAAACAGCAGGTTTGCAACAGCTTGAGGGTGAGTAAATGATGACAGAATTTTAATTTTTGGGTGGAGTATCCCTTTAACCTTTTAACATTAGGTTTTGTTTGGGCTGCTGTAACTGAGTTGTAACAGCCAAACAAGCAAAGAGAACAGTTGATCAGGTGGTGTATTTTGACATAATCATCATTTGACCTGAATCACAGAGCTAATTTATTGCTTAATCCCTGAGTTAGGTTTACCTTATTGATTACAGCAGCCTTGTGATTATACCGCATTAGATCCAGCATTTTCAATATAATCCAAAGGATTTATTAAAAGTTGTTTGAAAACTCCCAGGAGAATGAATTTAACACTGGATTTTTTTGCTGTGTAGTTTAGCGATTTTAGCAAAAAATCTATGGCGAATTTGCATCATCTGATCAGCCTTTATAGCCTTTATTGGCTGACAACAATCGGCGCCTGATCAATTGGAACACCCTTACTCTTATTTGCTTTCATGGTGCTCAGCAAACTGAATTATTCCCATAGACAGTAGTTTCTATCGCACATCTATTTAGAACTTACCTGACAGAAACATCCAGAGCCAGAGAACACTGAAGAACTTCATTTTGAGTAGGGATCCCATTATGGATGGTTTAGACCAGTTTTAGCTTTCTAAGCTTTACTATTTACGTTAGGAGCTCTTTAATACCATCAAAAGCAGTAGTAAACATGTATCCCTGTATCCTCCTGTGCACTCACATTCTCACATGTACGCTGGTTTCAAGACACCCACACACTCCTACCCAGAACCTGACCACTTCCTCTTGATTAACTTTTGGTTTGAATGGACATTCCCCTTTTACGCAGGACCAGGGTCAGGTCCCAGAAAGCAGGAAACTATCAAAACAGTGTTAAATCAACTTTAATGTGTTTTGGTAAACACTGTTACAAAGACCACAAACTGGTCAAAACTGAGTCAAACTGTCCAACTAAAGCAAACACTGATCAAACATGTTCAATAAATCATCAACATCTAAACCTCTGTTAATTCTCAATAAGAACTTCTGTAGACGTCTGACAGAAATAAAGTCAGTCTGGTTAGTAATAATTGAAGCTGGTAATGCTGTGGAGTTGTTTAATCCTCCTCTGCTGAGATCTTCAGAGATGTATTGTCTTCTTTTATCTTCAGGCTGTGTGGCTTTAAGTCGGTTGTCATTGTTGTGTTTCATTTTCTGAGAGAGCAACCATGAGGTTGAACCAACATCACATTGTAACTTTGATTCAGTGATGAACTTTAAACATTTTTACAACATTAATTGCGGGTGCAAAAGTGTTTTTTTTTTTATTTTTTTTTTTTTAAGTATTTTCTTGCAGAGTTTCACACAGCTCATTTTATGGTAGAACAGGGGTTGTCCAACCCGTCCTGCAGAATTAAATGTTGTATCTTGAATTACAATATGGAGCTAATGCCTGCTGGACAGTGGACCTCAAGGGCTAAAGTGAACAAATATAATACATTTATGTGCCTCAATTTTAGGACATTTAGACATGTCAAACATGCAGCATATTTTGCATATTACATATTTTTTTGCATCAAATATTTCAAGGAAACATTGATGACTTGGGGACTTTTTATACCCTAGGGCAACAAATCCTGGGTGATACAACTCATAAAATCCAAACTATATCAAATATTTCAAAAATTCCTTTGGATATGTTTTACTTAAGTCCAGATGATATAAAAAGTGACATATACAGATTTTCTGATGATCACTTTCCACTCTTGCCTGTTTTAGGGTTAAAGGCAAAATGTGGTACGGTAACAGAACTGACACAAGATTTATGGACACAAATCTTTTTAAGATAAAAGTTATTTTTAAACAATTTAATGTAATTGAAATAATTTAATTAATTAGGAAAATGACTATTTAGGGGCTTTTATAAATAAAATATTACCAAAAGAAAAGTAAAATAAAATATTTTGTTTACAAAATGATGTATGATGGAAAAAAATACACGTACTAATTTGGACAACAGGAAATCATGATTTTCAGCTATATAAAACACTTTTTACAAAAAATATTATATTGTGATGCAAACAAATAGCCCTGCACAATATGATCAAACAAACTATAGATAAACAAAAAGCTAGCAAAATTGATATAAAAATCCATCCTTTCACCCCTTGTGGTCATATGAGGAAGTAACAAATAGTTGTCACCTACATGCATGTATTCATATATATATTTTTTTTTTGAATGAACATCTTATTTTTGATCTTTGATTTTGATCTTACACATATCAGGTTTTCACTGGTTGTCTGAATATCCTTGCTTAAAGGGGTCATGAATTGAGAAATCAAATTTTTGACATATAAGAGGTCATTAAAAACATCCTGTACATTTTTATTGAAACTAAGCTCAGAAAACGACTCGTTTTGTAATTTGTGACATTGTGATGTAATAGTGTGACGAAAGACCACCTCTGCAGAAGAAAATCAACTCCTACTTCTACATCATTGCCTCTTTAGCTCCGCCCACCTATTCACGCATGTCATGCAGTAGTAAATACAAGAGATGTTAACACTGGATTACTCGCCTCTGAGGATTACAAGACGTTTTGCACGTTTTGAAAACAGTCTTTGCATTGCCATCCTTGTGATCCTAAAATTAAGTAAGAGTAGATTCACTTTATTTTTAACTAAACATTTGTAGTATTTACACATTTAGCTGGGATGATAAAAAAATATTTTAATATGTGAAATTGTTACCCAATCATAGCAGTGGTCGTTTACTTCTACATTAGGATGTTTTGTGATGTAAAAATCTTGATAACATTATAAGTGGACCTCAGAGAACATTGTAAAAATTACAAAACAAAAATTGACCCCTTTAATACTAGGATCAGAGATTCTCATAGAGTTCATGTGACTGGCCCACACTGAACTGTTCATTCCCATAGACTGTATTTGCTTGGGTCTTTGGGACTTCAGGTCTGTTGATAGGTTTCATCGGAGTGCTCTTGTCTGTGTTAGGAATGTCATTCTCGTACACACCCTCTTCCTGCATCAAGAAAACAAAAGTGCAGTAGTAATATGTCTGCTCGGTCATTGCATACTTAATAATAAGTTGGGTTTTTAGGTTATTTTTTAAGGTCAGTGAGCGACTTACAAAATCTTTGGCATTACTTCTCTGTTCATCTCTGCTTTCATTTTGCTTGTTGACAGGCGTCACACTGCCTATGGAAATATCAAAACAAAGAATGGTTTTAAAAATACATTGGTCAAATCTTTCTGTTGTTTTAAATTATGCTGATAGTAGACATGGCTTGTTTATTTGTACCTGTACTTGCTGATGTCTTGACTTTTTTCCTGTACCGATGAACAGCGATCAATCCAACTACAACTATTATCACTGCTATCACCAGACCACCGACAGCATATAGTATGTATACTGTAGTGTTCGAGGATGCTGAGGAAGAGATAGAAAGATATTTTTGTATCATTAAAGTCATTCGGATAACCGTCATCTGCATCATTTCCTTCCAATAAAAGGAGCATTGACTTGTTGTTGCACTCAAGTACACTGTAAAAAAAATGGCAGGAATTTACAGGATTAAAGAGTATTATTTCACGATGAATGAATGTAGTCAAATTTACTGTGAAATGAATGCATGCTGGGTCATTTTCTTACAAATTACTGTGAATCAACAGAAAAAGGATGCTGACATCCCAGTAATTTACTGCTCTAGTTTTACTGTAAATTTACATGATACAGTTGTATTTAACCATGCCACTGTAAGTAATGATATTGTTTAATTGATTTGTAATTGATTTGAAGTCACCAAAATGGTGATCATTGTTACATTATTGTTACATTAGCTTGGGATTTTGGACCTTGTATATTTATATTCATATTTGTGATCTAGCCAAATCAGAAGAGTGACAAATTAAAACATTTGTAAAAAATATTGCCAAGCTACAATATAAAATAAGCTAATTTGATGATTATAAGTTCTTCAAACAATACTATTATTAGCGTTATTTCAGCATTAAGATGTTTCACAATAGAGACAATGCTGTTGTCTGCAAGCAGTGTCTTCTGAACGAGCAAGCTATTTAAGGAGAACCTCTCAGTTTCATCGGTGTTGGTTTCATTGCACGGCAGCTGGGACAATTTCCTTGTTTTTCTTCCTTATTATTTGCCTTTCATGAGCAAAAAAAAAAAGGCTGTTCTCACAGCTGTTAACGGTGCACTGTTCAGAGCGCTGATGCTGTTTTTACAGCTGGTTTGGTGTGCTGTCTGAGAGCATGAGAGCGTCCCAGATAATATATAATAAATAATCGATCCTACCGCAGTCTACTGTCGCACGCTCGCTCGCTGTTTATCCAGCACCGGCTTTGGAATGAACGATGTCCACAGACAAGGTAGAGTATGTTGCATGATTTCATGAAGGTATGATGTATTGCGACATCAGAAACGACGAAAAACTAAATAATGACGATTGTAACGCTTGACGTAAAGCAAGTCAAATTTGTAGTTTTCTTATGTCTCATTCGAACTACAGAAACGTGACCCGGTCTGGCAAACTTGCATAGTGTGGTTATGGCAGATATAGGACCGCAAAGCGAATCCAGAAGTGCCTTTCACCGTGTTACGACTTAATGAACCACTGACACGATTTTGGAAACATTATTTTAAAGGTACAATATGTAGGATTTTTGCAGTAAAATATCCAAAAACCGCTAGGCCAATGTTATATATTTTGTTTAGTTGATTACTTACAATATCCCCAATGTTTCCAACTATTTGTAAATGGTGAGAAAATTGCGATTTTAACCAAGGAAACGGGGTGTGTGAGCAGGGGTGAGGGAATCGCCAGTCAATGGCGTCATATCCGCGTTATCCTCAGTTCCCGCTCGCACTGCCATAGTAACCATGGCGACAGACGTGGACAACTGGGTTATGCTTAGCAGCACGCTCACGCTGTTGTTGTTTTGTTCAAACATTATGGACCATGGCAAGCAGACTTTAGCCCCGTTCACACTACACGCGACCAAGCAACGCGATTCCATTCATTTCAATGGCGAGCGGGCGACTTCCGGCGACACGCGCGACAGAGACCGTTGGCGACTAGATGGGGCGTGTCTGGCGACGCGACAAAGTTGAGAAATTTTTAACTTTATGCAAATGAAGAGCGATTTTCGCGAGCAACAACCAATGGGAGTGGAGCGCACGTGATCCTTCTCCTCAGCCCCTGGGCCTGCAGTGATAGCGGCAAGAAAGCTGATTCGCTGTCTTTTGGATGTCATACTAGTCAACCAGTAGTGGGAACGCCCACTAGCGACCTCATCGCCAGCGGCTGGCGACTTGCAGCGACAAAGTCACGTGTAGTGTGAACGGGGCTTTTGAGACAAAAAGAGGACGAAAACGAAGATCAACATCTTTCGAGATGCCGAGAGCTCCACGTCCGCGACTAACTTCGACTTGACAGAGTGTTGCATGTACTTTATTAGACAGGTGAGCAAATGTACATAAAACTAATCAATGTTATTTAGCTCAACATGATGAAATGTTAAAATATGATCTGTATGTTATTCTAATGTTGATCTAGCTTACTGCTAGTCTCATACAGCCAACAAACAACCTAACTAACAACATTCAACACACGCAAATGCCGTTTAGTGTGATAGTGTAACTGTTAGAGCGAGTGAAGCAGCGCTGCGTTACCTCAAGTTTAATTCGTCTAATAACCTGACCTGTGAGTAACTTATTAATTCAGCACTTGCGTGTAGTTCGGTAGAATAAAATGTCCTTATTCCTTTATATACGCAGGACTCGCGTTGCTTGTGGCGCTGATATCTGTCTCTCGTTAGCAATCTCGCCCTGCTTCACACCACAGTCATGTTAAAAACATCACTGTATTCACTCATCCATAACAGATCCATCAGCTTGACGACAAGATCCATAATTCCGCTTGATGCTTTGCGCCATCGATATACGCCTTTGTTATTGTAAGAGATTAGCGACCCCTGGTGGCCAAAATTACATACTGTACGTTTAAGGTAAAAAATGTTCTTGAAAAAAAATTAGGATGGGAGAATTTTTTTCTTCTTCTTTTACCTGGAATTTATTGTCATTTCACACTTACAATTTTAACTGTGTAGAGTTTTGAACAAGTAAAGAAGATCTGTGAATATGGTGTCTTATTTCAGGCTAGCTTTTCCTTCATGTCTATGAAAATAAACTGAATAAAATAAGAATCTAATGCGGTTGTTTCACAGGCTAACCTCAGCATAGGTTATGTTCAGAGACTTGCTATGGCTACTTACAAACCCTGAAAGTTACCTCGGTTTTTGGAACCGAAAGTTGAGCTTATGTCAAATAACCTGCTTTCTGGAATACCCCCCTATGCTGTGTGCTTTTTCGGCAACATGGCTGATTTTTAGATTATACCCCCCATTTTTTTATTTCCCATTTTACTAAGGTGGTCATTTTTTACCAAGGAGTACAAGTGTGACTATTTTTTAGGACCATTTAAATTTTTCGAATCATGGTAATTTTGTGTGTGTGTGTGTGTGTGTGTGTGTTCACATAGCAAGTGTCATAAAAGTCACCAAGTGTTATACCATTCTGATAAAGTAAAACATTTTAAAGATCAAAAAGTAAAATGATTGGTCTCTTAACCTGCATGGGCCCGCCGGCGGGCCCATTTGCCATTGCATGTTTAAAACAATAATATCTTAGTAAAAACCTAAAGTAATATTGCCAAACTATATATCATTTGAAAGCTTAAAATCTCTAGTTTTCATATTTGGTGGCTGTTATCTAAAATATATTACAGAGGAGCAGAAATTTATCAATTTGCAACAAGAATATTTCATATTCATTAGGAGTATTTAGGCCTTTATTTTGAAATAACAATAAACATGAAAAATCATGAAAGATTGGTAGAAACCTCAGTTTGTTTTCATGCCATGAGTTCAAAAGATAACACCAATTCCATTTTATGAGAAAAAAAGGTCTGAAAATGTTTTAAATATAAAGAAAAATGTATGGATTCTCAATTTGTAATGCGGCTGCGAGCTATAACGCTATAACGTAGTCTTTATGCATTTATTAGAGGTTTAATTCAAATCAAATACTGCCAAACCACCCATACTACTTCTGAGTAGGATGTCTACTTCATAAATTGTATGAAAATTATGGAAATACATGGTTCAGATCACTCAAAACATATGAAAATGGAGGCGCCCTTTTATGGGCAGTAATGGAGTCTGGTGTTCACCTAGTGAAAAAGTTGGGTACTGCGCCCGAATAAAATCTTACTGAAAGCTCATTTTTTGAGATATCAACCTAAAATTTGGAATACAACTTGTTCAGATATTTGACTTTAATTTTCTTGCAGTTTTAGAGTAAAATATATTTTGTAATATATATATTTTATATAAAATATTAATCATTATATTTTTACATTACACAATTTCATAAACTCAAACTTATATAACTTTTTTTCTGTTTCATTTTTTACAATTTCTAGACTTCTACAATAATCTGGAAAATGTCTTCTTTAAAACAAGACCAGCCATAGGTCTATATTCCAAAGCATTCCTGAATTACAACCATTTAAGTTTGGATAGTGATTTTTATGTCTATGCAAAAAAAAGGGGGGTGCCAGTTAATAGGTTAAAAGTGATTGCAGAAGGTTAGTAATGTGTCTGTTTGCTTTGTTGCGTGCTTGAGTAAAATATTATCATGTCGATGAGGATTTTTCAACTTCATTAAAATGAAAACAAATAGATACCTTTAGATACTGTCAGATTGACTTTCTGATATGTGTCTAGAACAGCTCTATCCACTCCACACCAGTAAATCCCAGAGTCGGACTCCTGTAGATCAGAGATGGTGACGGTGAACGTTCCTGTCCCAGAATCCTCTAGTGTGTATCTCCCTTCATGTGACCGGTCAGATTGAACTAAAATATCTCTGTCTTCACATGGATCTCTGCAGAAATACTTTATGTTGTTTGAAGCCATTTTATGAGAACAATAAATGATGATGTGTTTCCCACTGTATCCATGTAACTCAGTTCCATCTGTTGCTGAATACCTAAATCCTGATAAATAAAATGTTTTTAGTTTTCAGTTCTCTAAAAAAATCTACTGTGTGATTTAAAAGTCCACATGAAAAACATGGGTTTAAATATCTAATTTAAATCATGAACTAAAGTTTTTGAATTTTTAAAATTGTGAAACAAGGACATGTTATGATGTAAAATTAATAAGAAATATTTCTGATTTTGCAGTCTTTTTTTGGTGACTAATCAAATGTTGGTAAATGAGTGTCATTCATGTGAAACTTTGTACAAATGGTCAAGTTTTCTTCCACTGAAGCTTTTTGGAACATCTAAGATCATGCTGGAGAACATCATGAGGTTTTGTTCATGTCATCTCCAGTTCTGTTGCCATCAAGTAAAAAGAGGATGTGGAAAATAGTAAACTTTCATAAGAGAGTTTTGAATCCCGCTGTGTCATTCCCATTTAAAATGCTCTGAACATTAAGTACAAGCTCTCTTCCATGTAAATCTGAGTTGTTGTCCTAACCAGCCACAACATGGAATTAGACTTGTCACGATAAAAAAATATGTATTGAGCGTTATATTGTCCCAGAAATAATTGCAATGAATGACAGAATGCCAGAGATATTGATTATCATGTAAACATAATGAGCTATATATCGTGTGACCAAAGGTTATCGAGGTCATGCCTATATCGTGTGATATGGTATTTATCACGCTAGGCCTACACGCAATGAGAAGCAGGACACTGGCTGCATTTAAAGGGATACTTCAGGATATAGCATTAAGCTTTGTATTAGTAGAAAACCTGTAGTATTTTCGAATTACCGTGCTTTCCAACCTCATATCCCCCTGAGACGAGAGATTTATGTATTTTTTGTCTGGAAAAAATCCTCCGATGACGCAAAAATCATCATTTTGCGTCATCGGAGGATTTTTTGGCCAGAGGCTAAAGACTACAGCCAGTAGTAGGGGCTGTCCCGCAGGTTCTCAACCCGCCCATAGAGGGTGGGATCTCACTCACAGAATGTACACATAGTGTCAGCCATCTTTTTTTGGAAGCTAAGCTAAGCTAGCAGGCTCTTGTTCTGTGAAGAAAGTAGGGGTTACCATCCTCTTTTTCCCGGACATGTCCGGCCGCCGATGTCCGGGATTCAGCTTTTGCTTTCTGCAGTCGCCATTCATTGTTTACAAGCACACCGTTTGTTTCAATCTAACTGAATTCATTCCGATTGGTGAATCTGAATGTAGTGTTTACATGAACGCTAAACAAGTGATCGCTTGATGTGCGTTTTAACATTGCTAAGAAAATTCCCGCTCCTCCGTGAGAGATACGAGCGTCTCACAGGTGTTGCTCATCAGTAATCACGCCACCGGCCTCGCGCAGTTCTCCCGCGGGCCACGGCCCTCGCCTCGTCCTGCTCGCCACAGTAACGTTAAACATAATGAATGGCGACTGTAGAACGCAAAAGTCGAATCCCGGACATTTTGGGCGATCTCGAAACACATTTTCGGGCAGACTCATCACGGAGACTCACTAGTAGCCTAGACTTGTTGTTTAACTACTGCGCTCTGTTACCGGTAGGCGTGGCCTCCTAGAGCAGCGAAGGAAGTGCATTCTGGGAGTTGTTGTCTTTCATCCACATAAGCCAAAAATACATTTTCTGTCTTTTCTCGGTCTAGAAAGCTCCAAATTCAAAAAATAATTTCACAGTTCTTCTATATAAATGAGCCATTTTAAATATACATTCATCTTTCCAAAGGTGAAGTATCCCTTTAAGTCCATTTTTATGCCCTTCCCTCACTTCTCTACTCGTTCACTTGGATGTACGTCGTTGCTTACGTTGCACGAGCGCCCACTACTGGCGGAAGCCTTGAAATGTGTCTAAATGGAACAAACTAAGCCCTTGATCACTTGGAACCCAACATGGAGTTGATTTATAATTTACAGGTTTTTTCCCTCATACATTTGTTTACATACCATTCAATAGGCCTGTATGTGTGTTTGGGCTGTTGATTTTTTATTTATTTATATAAACACATATTTAATATTAATAATAAATATAAAATATATATAAAAAATGAAAAAAGATAACAATATAATAAACTATAACAGTGAAAAGAAAAACTGTCAGCTTAAGGTAGCTAGGGCCCGCTTTCACATACAGGCTTAAACACTGACAGCCATGTTTCACATTGCTATATATTAAATCGCAAACATGTTCAGATTTGTTGTTATTTATTGCATTATGCAATGTAGAGAGACAAATGAAGCATAGCACCTAATGTTCTAGTCAAATATATGCTCATTTAGTCTTTTATGCACTTTAGAGACTCCTGTTACTGGCAGACTCTGACAGAATAACAGCGACTTCCTCTGTTTCTAAGTTCATTACCCTTGAATACAGAGATTGCTTTCGTAGTTCGTAGTTAGTGAGAATGTTCAGAATTTGTTGAAAAGCTGATTCCAGATCAGTATTTTAAGCTGGAGCATTCATGTTAATATAATAAATTGTTTACATGCACTTTAAAAGTTTGATTTCAGTCAAACTAAAGCAATAATTTAACTTTAACCTTTTTTTTTTTCATGTGATGGCAATTCAGTTTTTGGATTAACAGACCTAGATGATGTGATTTAGCATGTATAGTACTAAATATGTGCACGATGGACTAGTGCACTTACTCTGAAAGACAACGGTGATTTGCAATGAGTTTAAACTTAGAACTGTGCATGTAATAGTACTTATTGTGCAAATTATAAATGACCGTACTGTAGAACAAAAGTCAAAATATGAAACAAAAACTGACCTGACAAAAAGATCCACATCCACAGCACATGAGAGGTCTTCATTTTAATCAGTACTCTCGAGTCTCCAGGCTATTTAGTACTTTGAAGTGTAGCTGATTCTACGTTCGTCATGACTCAAATACCGCCTCCTAAAATGTCAGAGATGCTTTAAATAGAGAAATGTCTTCCTCTTGTTTGTCTTGGTGTTTGCCTTTGTCATTTAAACGAGTTTTTGGGTGTTTGGGAATGCCTGAAGAGCATGTAGGCCTACACACTAAGCCTTACTGTTGGAATAAGACATGGAGACATTCAACAGTCCGACAACCCAAAGGTACATTTTATTACACAATGACAAAACCACGTTCATACACGAAACCTCAAATTTTTACAGCAAGCACACATTTAACAGTCTATGATACTCATAAGCATGTTAAAGGTGATTTTTAGCGGCATCTAGTGGTGAGGTTGTGAATTGCAATCAACAGAAGTTACGGTGGCCGACAGGAAAATATATCGTCGTCTGAGACAGCAGAGAGTAGCCTGTTAAGCAATGAGGTTTCTTTACTAAGATAAATTAAGAAATGATGTTTACTTTATTATTCAGTAAAGCAATATGTTATTGCGAATATTATTGTTACTTGTTCATCATTGTGTCAGTGTTTTATTCGCTGACTTTAGCTTGCTTCCTTGCACGAAGAACAACATATTAACGAAACGCATTTGTCCGTTTAGGGCCACTGTAGAAACATGTCGGCGCATTTCAATGTAAGCGGACCCGTGGTGTTTGTAGATAGAAACGGCTCATTCTAAGGTAATAAAAGCATAATGGTTCATTAAGCAGGTCTTTATACACCACTGAAACCATAGTTATGTATATGATATAGTGATGTTACATTTGACACTGAAGCTTCAAAGCGCGTATCGAGCCTTGGCGCTTCCTATTAGCCCCATTGTATCATCTTGGTTGCAGTTCCATTAGACTTCCACTGGAGGTGATCGCGTGCGAGTGCACTGAATGGGAGTCTATGGAGCTAGGCGGCTAAATGTATCTCTTTCTCCTGCTTGTCGTTGAATCAACGTAGATTTTATTGTTGATTCCGCAAGTTCAATATAGATTATAGGCCAAAAGTCGAATGAATGAGTACTTATGTCCTTTCGATTTCTTACAGGTTGGGCCGTTGTTGGCCGGAACGCTAGCATTCTGCTAGACGGATTTGCGACTGATTACGACCAGAGACCCCGTTTGATGGCACCCGAAGCTAAAGCAGAATCAGAAACATTATCTTAAGGAGGGCTTTCTGTCGAAGTTAATTTTTGTGTACTGTATTTTTTTTACTGCAGGCACTTTTATTTTCATATCGTTATATAAGTGCTGAAGTGAATTGCTTCAAATTACTTGACAAAAAATTACATCCCATAGAAACCCCATAGACTCCCATTCATTCTGCACTCGCCTGCGAGCGCCCCCGCATGGACAGAGACGTGTTACTGCAGCCAGTCCAGAAACCGGAAGTAACCAGAGAGTGCCAATTCTCTTCTATTAGACATTCTCTGGCCTCACTTTCTTTCCAGTCACATGAATGCTTCACTTTGCGTGTCAGAATGTTTGAACCCAGACCACTACTCTACAGGTTTTTGGAAGTTTTAGTCCATTTACTAACATTTTTTTTTAATATAAGCCTATATCCTATGTTACATGATCATTTATTCTGACACATGAACAGCATAGAAACCGTAACATAATTAGACCAACATTTACTTGCATCAAGCAACTATTTTTATAATTAGTATTAATATAATTGTTACATTTAACTTTTTGCCACACTTTAATATGTGAATATTATCAGAAAACGGAACATTTAGCATTGTCAGGCTTTTATTTGTGCTTAATGGATAAAACAACGGCGCTGCACAAAACTTGACCTGCCAGAAGATGGCGCTGTTTTTGACACTCTTGTTGCTTCGAATCTTTTCCTGACACACTCAAGGGAAAGCCTCAGTGCTTCACAAGGCTTCATTTGCCCATCCCCAATATGATATTGCATTTCTGGCAACAGATCCTCCTAAATATTACACAATGCATTTTTAAAGAGCAGCTTTTGGAAAATGCACAGTGTCATTGGTTACTTTGTCTTCTGACCCTATAATTATACGTGGTACGCAATCTTCAGCATGTATGCTAATGGCTGCATACGAGACTAACTCTACTCAGAACTGGGGTTTGTAGTTTGTTTGCAGCCGGTCTCCGGTTAGATGGTGATGGTGGAGTAGAGGGGAGGATCTTGGATTTGATTGGCTGCAGGACTTTGATTGACAGTAGAATAAATGGTGACGTTTGCGACCTCCTCATAACCAACAGCAGTCTGTGGATTCAGTGATGATTTATTATAATGTGAATAAAGAAACAAACTTACTACTTTTTGTATTACAGATATAATAATATTGGGGAATTTCATTGTATATGAATTTAATACAGTAACTTAAACACTGTACAGTCAAATGACATTATGAGCGATATTTTTTTAACTATACTTAAATATATACTGTTAAGTCAGTACACTACAGTACATATCAGTAAATAAATATGATACACAAATGTCCACTAGAGGGCAGTATCTGTATATTCCCTTATTACATTGAGATCAAACTGTGTTTCATTCAATTTGGAATTTCTTGTATTGTGCAATATTATTGAACGATACTTGAAGTTGGATTTCCGACTTGGAAACTAGTGGAAATCCAACTGTTTTTGCCCAGATGTGTGAATCACGTGAACTTGACAGAACAAATGCAAGGAGTTAATTTTAAACACTGTTGGTTCAGCGTATGAATCTTAACATTCACTTTAATGCAATAATGAATCGACACTTCCACATTGCATGATGATAAACTTGTTTGCAAGGATGGGTTTGCTAGCATTGCATCGAATTGTAACTGTTTGGTAGCTGAAAGACTTTGTTGACAGTCAACTAAAAAGCTGATGGTTGCGCTGCCATTTAGTTTTCTCAATCTGCATTTTGTCTTCTGAGCTTCTGCAATGGAATGCAAAGGATTTTGGAGGTATCAAGTAATATCCCACATTCGTGTTTGGGTGAAACACAGTATAATTTCAAAATGTGATAATTTCTTAGAGCAGTATGCTTTTCAAAGAATCATATAAGCAAAAAAAAACACCCACACTACTGTAATACACATAAAAGCTATAAAAAATAGGTTTCTGTCTTGCCTCTGTGGGACATGTGGTGCCTTGGATTTCAGCATCAACTTAAGTTGGAAACAGGGAAACACTTTTGTAGATAGACTTTAGGCTAGATTGTGTTTTTTTATTTAAAAAATGCAGTGTATTTGTACTTACCATTGGAACTGTGTGACTTTCTCATGTGCATTTTTCATATACAGAGAACCACCCCAGATATAATCATCATCGCAGACAGAGTAACAGCTGTGAACATCAGATAACCTAAAACACACAGAGACAGCCTGTGAACGCTGAGCCAGATGTGTCCAATCCTGCTCCCGGAGGGCCACTGCCTGCAGAGTTTAGCTCCAACCCCAATTAAACACACCCGAATCAGCTAATCAGGGTCTTATGCTACGTTCTAGACAAATTGAATTTCTGATTTTTCCCATCTCCTACTTCAAAATAACGCCTGAAACGCCACTTGGAGTCAGACATCTGACCTGTGGACTGAGAGCAAATCAACTCCAACCTCAGCGACCTCATTCATTTTATGTGTCATTAGCCATTGAATCATTACAGATTAACATTGTTTATGTTACATGCCTTGTTTCCAGGGCTGGACTGGCCATCGGGCATACCGGGCATTTTCCCGGTGGGCCGATGTACGAGTCTTATGGGCCGTTCAGACAAAAATAAAAAATAAAAAATAAAAGTACGAGATCTATCGGCCCACAAAGCACGTCGGCCCACAAAGCCCACAAAGCATGCCTTGTTTCCAGGGCTGGATGGCCATCGGGCATACCGGGCATTTTCCTGGTGGGCCGACGTGCTTTGTGGGCCGATAGATCTCGTGCACTCCTGACACAAATAAATAAATTACTGTCACTGTAACATTTTGTATTGTAAAACATTGGTCAAGTATCGATGCTGACTGAACGTTGGCTTCTGTCACGCTCATTTTGCGATCTAGCTAGTTTTCAGTCAGCTGGTGAAACGGTGGGGTTGTGATGTTGTCTATGGAGGAAGCAGCAATGAAACAGCAAACCTTTTTATTTGAGTTTGTTTTGCAGTCTGTGTGTTGCATTTGATGTTAGTGACTCGCGATGACTCGCTTGGTTTAGTCCTCAGTTGTAAGTCGCTTTGGATAAAAGCGTCTGCTAAATGACTAAATGTAATGTAAATGTAGTGGACTCCATCTCTAACCCAACGTTAGCTAGTAGGGCTGGGTGATATATCGCACGATATTGTTATGCGCATCTCTTCAGTAAAGCCGGTTCTTTGATTAGTAGTAAATGCTTTCAGGTGGAAGATATGATGCAGATATGAGTGTTCAAGTTAATGAGATAATTAAGTGATTAATTGAGTGATGATTGAGCATTATTGAAGACACCTGATAATAAGCAGATTCACTGAAGGAGAAAATCACAAATTGTAAGCCACCGTTATGGCGATCAGTTTTTGCTTTAGTTGGACTCTTGACCCTTGCACTTTCATCTTTAAATTTTGTTTGTCTGCTGTTTTTGATTTACAACAGTCAAATGAACAAAAGAAAAGTGTGATCTGATAGTGTTGGTTGTCATGATCACGCTGTGATCTGAAAAAGAAACTTATTATTGAGTTAGTTTGTTTTACCTCAGTAGCAACAGCCTTGTTGATTCTACAGTATATGATTATCAGTATTTTTCTTATAATCCAAAATATTTAATAAACATTGTTCTGATCAAAACACTTTCAAATGAATTTATTTAGAAACACAGACATCAATAATCAGCCTGTGAATCTCAACAACGGTGACAATAATAATGCATGTTGCAGTGGCTGCCACCAATCACAACTCATTAATGGCTCCCATCATGCATTGCCGTATGAATAAATTATGATCTGAATTGTCTATGTAATTTACTTTTCCTAATTGAATATTCAGCTGGTCACCATTGTTGAGATGCATTGACTGAATCTTGACGTTTATGTGTGCCTAAAATAAAGATTTTTTTTAAACAACTTTTAAGAAATCCTTTATATTATATCAAAAATTCTGGATATTTATGCAGAATCACAGTTATGCTGTAAACAACAGCATAAATCACAAACATAAAGGTCAAATGATGATTGTCATAATATAACCAACATAATTAGATCACTTTTTTTCTTTGTTGATCTGGCAGTTTTAATTTGAATACAACAGCCAAACTATATATAAAGTTATTAACCTAAGGGTCAAGAGCCCAACTAAAGCAAACAATGATCGCCATAACGGTGGCTTGCAATTTTAGATTTTCTCCTTCTTTAGATGCTCAATCATCACTCAATTAATCACTTAATTATCTCATTAACTTTACCACTCTTGAGTGTGGACTCATATACACTCCCAGGAGTGCTAATTTAACACTGGAGTTTTTGCTGTGTACAAAGAGCCGTAGTTAACTGACAAGGTGAGCCATATCGCATCAATTATCGCTGGCGATACGTCCGCGATATTAGTGCGATATGGCTCAGCTTGTCAGTTAACTACGGCTCTTTGTAGTAAATGCCGCTCCATCTGAAAGCAGGTGAAGGCGATTTACTACTAATCAAGGAACCGGCTTTACTGACGAGATGCGCATAACAATGTGATGCGATATATCGCCCAGCCCTATTAGCTACCCAGATAGCAACATTGTTTCGGCCCAGATCCGGCCCACATCTGGCACTTGTGGGATGCGGATCTGGCCCACATGCAGCGTGGAATCACGGCCCTTGGGTGGCCCACTCCTGTTTGCCAGATCTGGGCCACAAGCAGGCCATAGCAATGCCACATGTTAGCCAAGAGCAAAGAAATACACCAGAACTGGACCTTATCTGAGCCACAAAATCTGTGTTTATTAAATATGGAGTCATCTCAACTTTAATAAGCCTGTTAACAAGCATAATCACTGAAGGAAAGAAGAGAACAGAAAAAGAGACGAGCAGAAACACAAGATCTACAACTGACTTCAGACACAGCCTTAGATGAAATCCACTGAAGAGAAAAGAAGACATTAAATCTGTGAAGATTCAGCAGAGGAGGATTAAACAACTCCACAAACAGCATTACCAGCTTAACTTATTACTAACCAGACTGATTTTATTTCTGTCAGACTTCTGCAGAAGTTTTTATTGAGAATTAACAGAGGTTTAACTCTGTTTCATTTGAAGTCACCATAACAGTGAATAGTGTTTCCATTAGTTGGGCTCTTAACTCTTAATATATCTTATGTTTTTTTTGGCCGCTGTGACAGTGTGTTAGTCAAACACATTTGCAGAAGCAAAGGAAGCTAAAGTGAAATGAGATCAAGTTATAATGGTTACCTGTTGATGGTTTTATAATCATCATGAAATAACTTGATTCACTGATGTCTTTGGAATTTAACAATTCTGTTGATCCATTAATACACAGCAAAACCCCAGTGTGAAATTAACACTGCTCAGTGTTTATATGTGTCCAAACTCAGAGAGTGTTAAATGAACACTGAAGCAGTGCTAAAGTTAATGAGATAATTAAGTGAATAATTGAGTGATAATTGAGCATTATCGAAGACACCTGATGTTAACAAGCAGAATCACTGAAGGAGAAAATCGTAATTGGTATGTTACCATTATGGAGATAAGTGTTTGCCTTTAGTTGGGCTGTTGACCCGTTAATTTTAACTTTAAATCTTGTTTGGCTGCTGTACCTGAGTTATAATAGCCAGATGAACAAAGAGAAAAGGTGATATGATGGTTTTGGTTGTGTTTTAACGTTATCATTATTTCGCAATCATTTGATCTGAATCACTGAACTCATATAGAGCCGAGTTACGTTTACTTTATTGATTATAGCAGCGCTGTCCTTGAAAAGCATAATATTTGTATCATTTACAATGTAATCCAAATAATTTCTTAAAACTTGACCACATACAAACTTTTTTTTCTTTTTTTTTAAACAGACATCAAGAATCAGCCTGTGAATCTCAACAATGGTGACAATTATAAAGCATTTTGCAGTGTATTCTGGATGCCACCAATCAAATCTCATTCATGGCTCCCATCATGCATTGCTGCATTAATAAATAATTAGCTTATGTTCAGAGGTGATCTGTTTGTCACCATTGTTGAGATTCATACGCTAATTCTTGATGTCTGTATGTGCCTACCTGAAATACTTTTAAGAAAGTTTTTTTTTTGTAATTGATTTGATCATTTGGATTTAATTGAAAAGGCTAAAAAATGCATACTGTACAAGGACAGTGCTCCTATAATCCATATGGTAAACTTAACTCTGAAATTATTTTCTCAATGAGTTCAGTGATTCAGGCCAACTATTGATTATGTTAAAACACAACCAATGCCTTTTCTCTTTGTTCATCTGGCAGGTACAACAGTCAAACTAAATCAAAAGTTAATGACTTAAGGGTCAACAGCCCAACTAAAGCAAACACTGATCTCCATAATGGTAACATACCAATTACGATTTTCTCCGTCAGTTATTCTGCGTTAACATCAGGCGTCTTCAATAATGCTCAATTATCACTCAACTAATCACTTAATTATCTCATTAACATAAGATACATCACTTTTAAAAGAACATATAACTATTCTAACTCCTGTATTAACAATAGCTGTGAATCAATCTATAAAGGAAAACCATTTTCCTTTGGCGTTAAAAAAAAGCAGTAGTCAAGCCGATTTTCAAGTCAGGAGACAAGCTCTGTGTGTCAAACTATCGACCTATTAGCATTCTGCCAGCCATCTCTAAGATCTTTGAGAAGGTGGTGGCAGAACAACTAGTAGAGCATCTCGACCACACTGATGCATTACATCCTTGCCAGTTTGGGTTCAGGAAAAGATACTCCACAGAGTCTGCGTGCTGCTACTTGATAGAAGATATTAAATCCAGTCTTGATGGTGGAGGTGTGGTAGGGGCGGTCTTTCTGGACTTGAGAAAGGCCTTTGATACAGTTAACCATCAGCTTCTCATCAGCAAACTATCTGACTTTTTTTCTTTTGACACAAATACAATAGCATGGATTAAATCTTACCTTAATGACAGACAACAATGCGTTGTGGTTGACAACAAAAAATCACCATTAAGATCTTGTAGTATGGGAGTGCCACAAGGTTCCATTCTGGGCCCCCTGCTTTTTACCCTTTACATAAATGACCTACCAACTGTGTGTAAGAGTAAAATCATCATGTATGCTGATGATACGGTGCTATATGCACATGGTAAAACTGCGGAAGAAGTCGCTCAAAAACTGACCAAAGAGATTAAGAAAGTTTCTTTGTGGCTGAAAAAATCATGACTCACTCTAAATTTAGATAAGACTGTTTCAATGTTCTTCAGAAATCGTTCTAAAATACAAATCTACCCTAATATTTTAATTGAAGGACAAATCATTTCAAATCAAGAACAGGTAAAATATTTAGGTGTCATATTGGAACCAAATTTAGGCTTTAAAAAACATATAAAAAAGTTATCAAATACAATAAAATTTAATATGGCACAATTCAGATATATTCGAAATTCCCTTACAATCGAGGCTTCAGGAGTCTATCTGAATGCAATGATAGTTCCTCATTTTCGATATTGTATGACAAGTTGGTCACAGGCTACTAAAACTGCACTCAAGCCACTCGAGTCATTATATAAAACCTCTCTAAAGATTCACGATCAGAAAAGCAGACGAATTCATCACTGTCATATTCTTGTAAAATACCAATTTCTCAGCTTTGAAAATTTGATAATTCACACCAATCTGTGTTTGATGTATAAGATCCTTTATGACAACGCTGCTCCTCCTCTAAAAGAATTTATCTCTTTGGGTTCTGAAACAACAACTCGAGCCACTAGATCTACAGTGCGAGGGGAATGCAGGATCCCGAAACGCAGGACAGATTTTGAAACTCTGCTTTTTCTGGTGTGGCCGCTCGTCAGTGGAATATGCTACCTACAGAGTTGTTTAAAAGCACAAGTTCTTATACGTTCACACGCCAGGCAAAGACGCCAGGCAAAGAAATGGCTTTTATTAAATCAATTTTGTTCCCATATGTGACCAGATGTATGTATGTGTGTATATAAGTGTGTGCTCTAAGGTCTGTATATGAAAGGTGTGAACATTTCCTTTTGTACTTTTTTTATTCTGGCATTGTAAATCTTATTATTCATGTATGTGTTTTATGTATCTTAGCTTAACATCAGCCCGCCCAGGGACTACGGGTGAAAATTAGCTCTTGAGCTAAAACCCGGTACAATGCATCTTCCCCCTTGAGGTTAATGTTTATTGTACGCTGTCCCTTTTTTTCAAAAAAAAAAAAAAAATGGGTGCGTGCGTGCGTGCGTGCAGGGGTGGGGGGTGGGGGGTGGGTGGGGCTTGGTCGTTCGACCAAGCAATTACAGGAACGTGGTCGTGGATATAGGAAAAGTCCACTTCTAAACAGATCTATTAATTACTAGTACCTAGAAAAGCGCTATATAAATGTAACGAATTATTACTACTCTCCCTCAAAACCTTTTTTTTTTTTCATTTGCATTCACAAAGGCCAAGTGGCCATGGGGACTATAAGGAGGAGTAAGGGAGTGATGCAAGCACGGCAACGATCTTTACACCGTAAAACTTCAAATAATAGCCGAGTCCCAAATAGACGCCTGTCACTTTTACACGCCTGGTGTGGCGACAGGTTTGGGTAAATAAAGGCCGGTTTCAAATAGAGGCCGGGTCTGTTTTTTTTTAGTTTCGGGTTGTATTTAATCTTCTAAAACCCGTCGGATCGTCCTCTTTTTGGCGGCTGCCAAAGCCTTTTTTGATCGGTGAGTGTTGTAGAGTAGAATGACTGATGCGTTAGACACATAGTTTGACAGGGCGCAAACAAGCAAAGAGAGAGAGAGAGAGAGCGAGCCCCGGCAGCGCGCGCGCACTCTCACGTCTTCACACAACACAAGCGCTGTCTTGCTCTCTCTCTCTCCCTCGCGCATATTAATCAAAATCAATGGACATGATAGTAAAAGGTTCGTTTCTTTATAATAGGCATGCTTATCACAATCATATAGGCTACCATCTGGGCCTGCACGGCGGCAGGAAAAATACGCAGAGATGTAAGACACCGTGTCTCTACCTTACGATGATTTTGGTATAGCTACCAAAGGTAGATTTGCGCTCTGGAGTTCGGCTGATAAACTCTGACATGAGCTAACTAATTATATGGCTATAGCGCTGAAATTGATATAGACTAACGTTATATCACTAGCAGTTTTTTAGACGGTATTTTTTTTGTGCTGAGTAGGCTGAATCGTAATCGCGTGATTCGCGTCAAGACACTTGATTGGCTAATACACACTGAAGATAAATTAAATAATTTTTAATTAAATAATTACTAAAAATATCCCTCTCTTCATCCCACACCCCAAATATGACATACAAAATATTGTGGAACAGAAACAACAACCAGAGATATATTTATAAGCTATCATTTGATTGTCATCACAGTTTGCCAACAGGGGGTGCTGCAGCACCTGCAGCACCCCTACTTCCCGCGTCCATGTTCCACGCTGCATGTGGGCCAGATCATCTTTCCACAAGTGCCAGATGTGGGCCGGATCTGGGCCGAAACAATGTTGCTATCTGGGTAGTGTTGATGTAGAGAATGGAGGAGAGTCTCTCGGGAGGGCATACATCATATTCTACTGATTTTCCTAGAAAAAAAGGTTCTTAATCCCTCACATGAAAATCAGTGTACAGGCTTTAATAGACAACCTTAGTCTGGGAAGGTCTATTTTTTTTTTTGTTTTTTTGTTTTTTGTTACAAGCTGTTCACATATTGGCAATAAAAAGGAAATTAATACATAAAAAGACTTACATATGGTGTAAGATTGTGAAATAATGATTACCGTATTTTCCGCACTATAAGGCGCACTTAAAAGCCTTAATTTTCTCAAAGAACGACAGTGCGCCTTATAATGCGGAGCGCCTTATATATGGATGGTGAACACACGTTCACCAAGACAGGGAGACAGCGCCGGGCGACTTAGGCCACTATCTGCCAATGGATCGTGGATGCCTGGGCTGATATATCAGTCTCAACTGTGATCCGAGCTTTCACGAAGGCAAGAATAATCTCTTTATTCAGCCAGCTCACATACCCGTATTTACTTCCTGTTTTCGGCCGAAGTCCACAGTAGTTGATTGTCGAGTTCGCGCTCGACAATCGCCTACTGTGGACTTCGACCGAAAACAGGAAGAAAATACGGGTATGTGAGCTGGCTGAATAAACATCATTTTTATTCATATCTTTCACATTTACTGGAGTCAGATTCACCGTGTTCACTCACATGGCTGTGGACTTGTAATGACACATTAAGGTTGTTAAGAGGCTAAAAGCAGGTTTAAAACTTGCCCCGTTTAAGTCAACAGGGTGCAAATTTTAAAAAGAGGATTACACGGTGTAGGCAACACCGGTTTTTGTCGTTGATATCTGTACTGACAGCACTCCAAATTTACAAAAAATGAGCTCAATGTTAAAATTGACCGGAGTTTTCCTTTAACGTTTGAACAACGTTACCATGGGAGTGAACGGAGTTGTCAGAAAGCTTAATAAAGTTTTACTTTATCTGACTTTTTTGTTGACATCTAGTGGATGCATAACGCAAACCCAGTCAAACGTTTGACTGATCTTATGCGCCTTATAATCCGTTGCGCCCTATATATGAAAAATGTTCTAAAATAGGTTAATCATTGAAGGTGCGCCTTATAATCCGATGCGCCGTATAGTGCGGAAAATACGGTATGTTAAAACATATCAAACATTTTTCTTTTTTCATCTGGCTGTTATAACTCAGTTACAGCAGCCCAAAAACATCTAAAGTTAATGATTTTAAGGGTCAAGAGCCCAACTAAAACAAACACTAATCACCATAATGGTGACTTAGAATTTTGTTTTTTTCTCTCCTTCAGTGATTCTGCTTGTTACCATCAGGTGTCTTCAATAATACTCAATCATCACTCAATTATTCACTTAATTATCTCATTAACTTTAACACTGCTTCAGTGTTCATTTAACACTCTGCTCAGAGTTTATATAATTCACACTCTCAGTGTTAATTTAACACTGGGGATTTTGCTGTGTATATATTTTTTATTTACTTTAGTCAGCTGTTTTCAAAACGAACGAAAGCATTTTTTTGTTGTTGTTGCCATAACTGACAAACACATAAAATGCTCTTGTTGACATCATGTGGTCAACATGTGAGCATGATGTGTGATTGGAACTCACTGAGGTCAGAGGTGGGACATTACAAATCGGAAATCCCCACATCGTCCTGACTCAAACACGGCATTACTAGTCACTTCCAGACAGGTGTGTTGAGGCAAGTTCCAGCTAAACTCTGCAGGACAGTGGCCAATCAGGAGCAGGAATGAACACACCTGCTGTAAGCCACGTGATTGTCGAAACAAAATGTATATGGTTTTGTGTTTTAAATGCAGGGTTTTTAAGTGCTGTGTGTATGCTGGACAAAATGAGTAGACATTATTATAAGCTTGTCTTGCCAGTCTTGAGGAGAAAGACTCACCAGATTGTGTGCTTTCATAAACTGTTGGTGTAGAGGAAACAACAGGACTTTGAAATTCTTTAAATGTAAAAGAGGAACAACATCATCCCCCAATCTGCTCAGACAGATAAATACACATTGTGATTATCTCAGCGTTACCTGTTATTGAAGATGTGTTGGTTATGATGTCATCAGGGGATTGAGATGTCAGGAATGAACTCATTGTTACGGTGGATTGAGAATCCCAACTTGCCTCTGGTTTAGGAGATATGTGTCAGTTTGCTTTTTTTGTGTGTATGTGTGTAATAGTTATTTACATGAGTATTTTACAGATCAGTAAATCTACACCACAATGCATCATTCTAACCTTTAGATATGGTGGATTGAGAATCCAAACTTGCCCCTGGTTTAGGAGACATGTGTCAGTTTTTTTTTTTTTTTTGTGAAAGTGTGTAATAGTTTTTATAGTTATTTTACACTTCAGTAAATCTACACAAAATACATCATTCTAACCTTTGGATACTTTCAGATTGACTTTCTGATATGTGTCTTTTCCAGTTCTCTGCACTCCACACCAGTAAATCCCAGAGTCGGACTCCTGTAGATCAGTGATGGTCACAGTGAAGGTTCCTGTCCCAGAATCCTCTATTGTGTATCTCCCTTTATGGGACCAGTCAGATTCAACTAAAATATCTCTGTCTGCACAGGGATCTATGCAGAAATACTTTATGTTGTCTGAAGCCCATGTATGAGAACAAGAAATGATGATGTGTTTTCCACTGTATCCATGTAACTCAGTTCCATCTGTTGCTGAAATCCCAATTCCTGCTGAATGCAATAAACCACATAACATGTATCATACACAAGGGAGATGTCATTCTCAGTTTTATGCCTGATATTTTAATATTGAATTATTTTGATGAAGATCATTGCATATAACACGGTGGCATGTGTGCTGTTGTTGGGACACAATATAGAGATAGAAAATAATTAAACTGATCTTTGATAAAACTGTCGCATTTGATAGTTTTGGGTACAAGTAGTTTATTTTGTCTCGTTGACTTTCTAGCTTTGCACTAGCGCCTATCATTAAACTTTTTTTTATATACAAGCAATTTCATTTTTGAGTTCATTAGAAAACATATGCAGTGGAATCAATGAAATATGACCATGAAATATGAACAAAGTTGACCATATCACATATGATGTGACGGATTGCCATATGCTACAGCGTGACTTTCTGGGTTCTTCTTGGACTAAGGGAATATATGACATATAAATTGCTTAGTACTGTTACTTCTGTCTCGCACACTATGACCTCTGATTTTTATTGTCTCATAGCATTTTTTTTCATTCTCATAAACCTTTTTAGAGTGCAACGTTTTCACCGTACCCTCATTATACATGACTATTCACTTGCATTGTTCTGGGACAGTTTATCTGCTCAAATTATGGCAACAGATTTCAAACAGTATTATTAAAATACAGTTTTTTTTTTTTTTAAGTTTTTTTTTTATTGTTTGCTTAAAAGTGAATCACTCAAATTATTTAATTGAAATAAACAATATTATATGTTGACTGGAATTATATGAATACTTATGAACGATATGGTAACTCTTTACAATATCCCACATAGCAACATTTTGACATCCCAGATCCGGCCCATATCTGGCACTTGTGGAAAGATGATCTGGCCCACATGCAGCGTGGAATGACCTGCCCTTGGGCGGCTCACTCCTGTTTGCCAGATCTGGGCCACAAGCAGGCCAAGAAGCAAGAAGCTAACACAATTAGCATGTTGCAAGCATTATGCTAACATGATTGGCACGTTGATAGCATGACGCTAACACAATTAGCATGTTGCTAGCATGCTTTTAACAAGATGTAAACACAATTAGCATGTTGCTAGCATGATGCTAACACAATTACCATATTGATAGTATGATGCTAGAACAATTTGACTTGTTTTTATCATGTTTAAACCTAAGTTAATTGCAAATAGCATGTAGCTATTCACTGATAGCAAGTGTAGCATGTTAGAAGTTCCGTTTGCCATGAATTAAAAGAGCCAACCCCATCCCACTAAACATTGGACGTCAGATAGACATGCAGATCATGTCTATATTGGGTCCATCGGTCCATGACCAATTCTGGACGACGTCCAAACTAGGTCCACTATTTGGACGTCCAAGCATGACCCAACTTGGATGTCATGTTGACGTTCAACATTTAACCTTCGAACTGGGTAATCTTTTTGGACCTCATTTGGATGTCTAACAGGTGCAGGAAATTTACATGAATAATATGCAATATTTTTTTTTATTTACAAATATCAACATTGTTGTTATCAACATGATCAATACATATGAATACGGATTATTTATAATTATTTAAGCAGACCTGCAAACTTGTCGCTTTTCGGCGATAATCGCCGTTTTTTTGGTCAATTGGGTCATTCACGTGAATCACGTAGAACCGGAGAGTTTTTTTTTAGGGGGGAGGGGGGGGGGGGGGGGGGGGGGGTTCAACAATGTCTTTACGATGTTGTGGAGCTGCAATATGGCTTCTATATGTAAGCAATATGGTTGCTAGGTAGCTTTAAACTAGGGGTGGGCGATATCTCGATATTTAAAATATATCGAGATATTTTTTAAACACGATATGGATTTTGACATATCGTATATATCGATATATTGTTTATATTTAATCCTGGTTTCGCCACTTTGCTTGTTTGCCTTCTCTGTGCTGTGCTCGCCCCCGCCTCCTTGCTTTTGTTCCCCCTCACCTCGCGTGTTGTCTCATTCAACAATTGTCTCATCCGCAACCAGCCCGGAGGCTACAGAACTCCGAGTGTGTCTGCGCGCGAGCGACAGAGCACGAGAGAAACCGAGTGTGAGCATTAATTGCATTAGTAAATTGGTAGCCTACATACTACAATATAAAATTACTATATAAGAGGCATGGAAGTTCGATTAATGGACTCCAGTAATCAGAAGGCTACTACAAACGTCTTGTTTTAAACTATTGCAGGGCTCGAATTTCGGCGCGGGTATTGCGCATAATTCTAATCATTACCGCAGGTCTCCCATTTATAATGCGGGAAATTCCCGCAATCGTAATCCACACAGATTATAAAATCAAATAATTCTTTTAACAACTCTCTGCCAGACGCAATTTCACCAACAGCGTGAGTGTTCAGCGGTGCCGCGTCTTCTTTCTCTTCATAATGTGTTGTGCAAGGCAAGCATCAAGCGCTGCGGCGATAATACACACTCGCGTTTAGGAGTCGGGACATGATGATGGATATTCACTCGCACAATCGGGCCAGCAGTGCATCGTGACTGAAGTTTACCATTTGCACGTCTTTTTAAGTCTTACCCGTTTAAACATTCAAGCGATTTTAAACTAATCAGTGCTCGCGCGCTCTCTGAGAGATTATTTTCTATGCGCACATTCATAGAAAATCCGCCTTAAGAACAGCTGGCCAGTAACAAAAGTTATTTTTCGCGGATTATATTGCTTTAACACGCACAATTGTCAATTTCGGTCGTCGTGAGTATACTCTAAACATAGTCGGTTTTGTCTTTAATAAGCATAAAACGCATGCCAGTATAGTGAACACAGGATCCGTGCACTAGCTCTTAAAGTGACGGCAGCCATATCATTCATTTTGTTGTCAATACAACAAAAGATAGCTTTAAGTTAAAGGAATCAGGATTAATAACCTATGTATTTAATTTATTCAGGACTAAAATACTACTCAGTGTTATTTTCCATTTGATTACTTTATTCAGTTTCTGTATATGAATCACGTGATTAATAATGATGACGAAATTCAGGCCCTGTGTTTCATTTTTCTCATTTGGTTACATTCTGTTATGGAAAATTAATTTTCTATTGATTGTAGGCCTATATTTTGAGTTGTATTCACATCCATTTTCCTGTAAAGATATCGAGATATATATCGAATATCGAGATTTAGCAAAATATATCGAGATATATTTTTTGCTCCATATCGCCCAGCCCTACTTTAAACGGTTGCTAGGGTGTGGTTATACAGTTACATGTTGTTCTGGATGAACACTATACTGCATATAATTATCATAGGATTGTCAAAGGAGAAAAAAGGCAGTAAAATATAAATGAACCATGATGAGCAATACATTTGTTACTATATTTATTATTCTTTGTTAATAAAAATACAGCTGTTCGTTGTTTGTTCATATAACATCACAGTGCATTAGGCTAACTAATGTTAACAAATAGAACTTTTAATTGTAATAAGGCTACTAGTAAATAGTGAAATTAACATTACCAAAGATTACCCCCCCCACCCCCCCCCCCCCCCCCGCAACACTGTCACCTTTTTTACTCTAAAGAGTTTGCAGGTCTGTTTAAGTTATTTTCCCAAAACTCCATTTGATTGTCTCAGCGGCAGGTGATAACTGGAGACGCACACAAAGGTGTAATACTGTAGCTCAAACAGTAGAGCGTTGATGCTTGCAACGCTAATATCATGGTTCGATTCCCAGGGAAACCAATAATTGATAGGAATGTAAATGTGTAATGCAATGCAAGTCACTTTGGATAAAAGCGTCTGCCAAATGCATAAATGTAAATACATGGTACAGAAAACCTGTCCTCCACCCTTTTGAAACATGGGACTACAGTTATAGAAGTTGTATAAAAACAACGTCTAAATTTAGTCTAAATTTGATGTTGAAAAGTCCAGGAAGTGCTGAAGGTGATTAAACATTGGCTGTTTGCTGCCCCGATTCAAACAAGAAGTTTTCAACCCTCATGTTTTTATGACACCTCTATCCACAGAAATCCCTTTGATCTCTTTCAATTTGGTAGTTTGCTCTAAATGGTTGCTAGGGCGTGGCTTGATAGCTTCACAATAATCATGAGAGACTGATTGGTCGTCTGAGTAAAATGAGCCCGCCCCCTTGTCTCTATGACACTGTGATCCAGAGTTCTGTTCAATTCAAAATCCCTATGCAATTTACCATAGTAGGAGATGCATGCGTTTCATGGGCCGTGCCTTCACCATAGTATTTCTACGGGGCAACTTTGGGCAGCTCTTGCCCCCCAGGGGTACAACTTTTACCCCATTGTGAGGTATATTCTTACAAAGCCTGCCAGCCTCTTCAAATGTGTAACCCACATGTTTCTACGAAATCCTCGCTCAGAGCTTTGACCCGTCAAAGTCCGTCTCAATGTTAAGTCTATGGGACTTTTTCGCCCAATTTTTCGCCAGTTGGGCGAAGATCGTACCCCTGATCGCTTATAAAAGTCATAGCACACCTCTCCTAAATAATAGGCACGATTTGACACCTCATTCATGGGTCAGTGACAAAAGGTGCGGGAGGATTAGCGCCAAACTTTTGTTAGTGAGGCACATAGAATGGAAGTGAATGGGATCACAAGGAGGTCTGAGACTTAAGTGGACCAAAAACGGATCTGAGTCCTCTTTTAAGGACAGGGACAGTGCGAATGTAAAGATAACTGGGTCCTTTTTCCTTGGTTCACCTCTTGGACCACTTAAAGTTGAGTTCACTTGAGTTTAGTTCTTTTAAAGAGGACTTGTGTGTGTGAAAACACCCTCTGTTTATTGTCACACTGCGCTTCATAGCCGTTACATGTTACATACTCATCACTTCATTCTTCCTGATTAACTACTTCACTAAAACACTCTCAGACGGTAGTTTTCTTTCCTCCCTTTTGCTTTTTTTCAAAGCTGCTTCCCAAGCTGCATCCTTCAAATTACACTTTTAAACGCAAATATTCGGCTTCAACTTCAACTTCAACAATATCTAATGCTACGAAATATACTCAAATATCTAATGAGCCGTTCAAATATTGAGACATTTTTCTTTATATGCGATTATATATATATAGTCCCGTATAAAGGTTACTGTCACTCATCAATGGCAGCTGTCACAGTTGCTAGGCGACAAGAAAAATCCTCGCCGGCTAGACCGTCTCATCTAACAACGCTCGGTCCGACCATCGAGGCCTTCGAAGGATGCAGCCTCTGAATTGGGACACAGCTTAAATCTCCTTTTTGAAATTTCTTTTGGATCCGTTGTTACTTAAACAAGTGGACCCCTCAACTGCTTAGCTTAATCAGAGTCTGACCAACAATTAAGCTTTAAACAAGTTAATATTTCCATCATTAATGATTTTATCTCATCTACCCGCAACCCACCCGCAATTAATCAGAATGCCATGATCCGTGCATCACTATTGCATATATTGAATATTTTTGCTGAAAAAGGCCTTTAAAACGTATGGAATGCTTATCATTGTTTTCCAGTATACCATAGAAACGTGAAAAAATAATCTACAAATACTGAAGCAAATACTGTCACTGCTAATACCTTTGACTATGGCAGTATGTATTAATATTTGTTAACGTTAGTGTCAGGGTTCTGTCACTTCTGTCTAGTTTATTTCTTGGTTTTGTGACAGAGCCCTGACACTCCTGTTTTGTCTGGTCTTTGTCACTTGGTCTTGTTTCATGTGCAGTGTGTGGTGTTTGGATCCCGGCACTTCAGTCTAGTTTGGTTTCGGTTCTGTGTCGGGATTCGGACATTCATGCTCTGTGTGTTTGTCCTCTGTTGTGAGTGCACAGGATGAGCTTACACTTGTTCTCGTGTGCTCTGTCTTGTCGTGTGTCTTTGTCATGTTTGGTGTGAGCACATGGCTTGTGTTTCCTTGTGCCCTGTGCTCTCCTGTTGATTGTCTAACCCCGCCCATCTTGTTTCCTGATTACCAAATTATTTAAATTGCCCCACCTGTCCTCCCTCATTACCTGCCTTGTTTGCTCCTATTTAGGCTACGTTTACACGTGGCCGGCTATTTTCCTAAACGGACATTTCACCCTCTTCGTTTTTAAAAATAACATCGTGCAACACCTGTCGGTTTTCAGAAAAGTGTTCATTTAATTTTACACAAACCCATGTATATATGCCGTCAAGCGCATGCCAAACCTGTAGGTGGCAGTGTAACGAGAAGCTCAAGCCCACGTTAGCCAATCAGAATCCCGAAAATAGCAACAACAGCTCCTCGACATAATAGAGCAGCTGTATTTGCAAATGCAAACAGACGAAAAGGGTTTGCATCAACATAAATGTGACTGCTACTCTGAATGCATCCATGATCACCAAAGCCAAAGGAAAATGTAAACCTAGGTTGCACTTTTGACGCAGGTGCAAGTTCTGTCGCACACTGTGACGTCGGCTACTTAAAACTCAGTTTTTCTCAGTTTTCATGCAAACATGCAAACTAAGTTCCCTTTCAAGGGAACTTCGAGCTGCGTCAAACGCTGCGGGAACGCCCCTGCGTTGTGCGTCATGAAGCACGTATGGAATCAGCCCAATGGAGAGATGAAACGTCATAGGCGGGTGACGTCATCGACCAGGAAACTATAAAGCACCCCAAAAACACAAGCGCATTAGCTTCTGTGCTTTCAGTCGCGCTACATGTGAATCTGTCCCTGTGTGATATTGTCTGTCTTTACATACCCTGCACCACACAAACAATTTATCCTTATATTGAGAGATATGGCGGACGAACAACAGTTTAGGAAGTGTGTTCCTCCCTGCTCGCGTTATTTAACGAGCGGGGATACACATGATCTTTGTGTTGTTTGTTTGGGAGTTCAGCATGCCCAGTCTGCTCTCGAGGGGGCAGACTGTGAGCATTGCGAGCGTCTGCCGTTAAGGACGCTCCGCTCCCGCCGAGCGCTCTTTGAGGAGAGCGGTTCGGTGCGCGCTCCCCGCGGTTCGGGTCCCGCTTCTGCCGAGGCAGAGCGGCGGCGCTTATCGTGGGGATCGCAGATGGATCTCACAGCGGGGTTTGAGACGGGCTCTGCCTTATCTCTCCCTTCACCTGTGAGATCCAGTGCCTCAGTCCCGGGTTCGGAAGCACGCGCTGCGGTTTCTTCCGCTCGGGCTGAGGCACCAATGCTGCAGCTATCCAGTTCTGAGGAGCTGGATGTTGTCAGTGTTGAGGGAGATGTGGAGGATTCGCCACCCCACACTCCCGAAAGTGATGAGCTTATGGAGGTTTTAACAAGAGCTGTTGAAAAACTCAATATTGAATGGCCAGTGACTAGACAGGAGTCTGTTTCTAAATCAAAGTTAGATGAGAGATTTTTGCCGTCACGTGTGCAGCCTCCACGCCGGTGCCTGCCGTTTTTCCATGATCTCCACACCGAGGTGTCGAAATCATGGAGAAAACCGGTGTCATATAGAGTGTTTAGTCCCCAGACTTCAACATATGCAAATATTATGGGAGCTAAGGCTCATGGTTATGGTGCTTTGCCTCGTGTGGAAGAGACGCTTGCGAGCCATCTCTCCCCCGAGGCAGCATCATCTTTTAAGGCACCGGCATTACCCACCAAGCCTTTAAGAAACACCTCGGCTTTGGTGGGTAAAGCATATTCGGCAGCAGGTCAGGCTGCGTCATGCCTGCATACTATGTCAATCTTGCAGGCATACCAGGCTGATCTGCTAAGGGACGTGAGTGAGAGTGAGGAGGTCAGTACTGACGTAGTTCGCGAACTGCGTCAGGCTGCTGATTTATCCCTGCGTGCCACCAGAGAATCGGCCAAGCTAGTGGGTCGTTCTATGGCAGCTCTGGTGGCCGCAGAAAGACATTTGTGGTTAAATCAAACCAATATTAAAGAGAAAGAAAAAGCTTTTCTTTTAGATGCTCCTCTCTCTCCCCTGGGTTTGTTTGGTGATGCTGTAAATTCAGTTATCGATAAATTCCAGGAAGAAAAGAAACAAACTGCAGCTTTTAAAAAGTTTCTTCCCCTGAAAGTTCACGTCCCTGGGGTTGCTGGGCGGGAGCAGCCCCGGCCGTCTATGAGCTCATCACATAGAGCGCAGCAGAGGCAGAGTGTCGCGTCTCGTGCTCCCCCTGCTGGACAGTGGGCTCAGCCGCGACACTCTCAGCCGAAGCCTTCTAGCAATAGAACTGATCTGAGGACAGTTATATTGGCTAAGAAGGCTTCGGCTAAGAAGAAGTCCTGACGCCAAGGCGTTCAGGATACTGAGGGTGGTCCCCACCGAGGCGGAAAGGTGTTCACCTCTTTTTACGGTGCCCATTCCTCCTCGGTGCCCTCAGGGGCTCGTTCTGCCAACCCCGCCTTTATGCCGGGGCACAGACGATCCCAGCGAGCGCTTTCCCGAGGGACGCTCGCTCCCTCTGAGGAGGGTCTCAGAGCGGTCAAACCAGTTGTTCCCTGCCGGTGCGCCGTTACAGGGCGCTGCGTTTGCTGCTCAAGTTACACCAGAGGCCAGTCTCGAGAGACTGGTACCCTTAGTAGAATTTCTGGCAGAGTGGAAAAGCCTTCCAAAAATATCTCATTGGGTCCTGCAGACAGTAGAAAAGGGTTATGCTATCCAGTTCAGGTGTCGTCCACCAAAATTCAGAGGGGTTCTGCACACAGCGGTGGGCCCCGAGCAGGCTCTGGTATTGGAACAAGAGGTGAAAACGCTCCTTCAAAAGGAGGCTATAGAACGGGTTCCTCCTCCCAGTTTGGAGTCAGGTTATTACAGCCGATATTTCATCGTTCCAAAGAAGGATGGGGGGTTGCGTCCAATTTTAGACCTGCGCATATTGAATCGCTCGGTAGGGAAGCTAAAATTCAAGATGCTCACTATCAAGCAGATCGTGTCTCAAATCAGATCCGAGGACTGGTTTGTCACGATAGATCTGAAGGACGCGTACTTCCACGTTTCCATCCTTCCACAACACAGGAAGTTCCTGAGGTTCGCCTTCGGGGGCGAGGCGTACCAGTACAGGGTTCTTCCGTTTGGCCTAGCTTTATCTCCCCGCACTTTCACGAAATGCATGGATGCAGCACTAGTGCCTCTGAGGCTTCAGGGAATTCGTATTCTCAATTACATCGACGATTGGTTGATTTTAGCTCAGACGGAGCAGATGGCGGTTCGGCATCGAGATGTCGTCCTCGCTCATATCAGAAAGTTGGGGTTGAGGCTGAACGCAAAGAAAAGTGTATTATCTCCTTCCCAGAAGACCACTTTTCTGGGTGTCGTTTGGGATTCGGTCTCGATGCGGGCGCGACTCTCTCCGACCCGCATCGCTTCGATTCTCTCAGCTGTGAAACAAGTGAAGCTAGGCCAGCTACTCACTGTGAAGCAGTTTCAGAGACTGTTGGGTCTGATGGCAGCAGCGTCCAACGTTATACCTTGCGGCCTGTTGTACATGAGACCGCTACAGTGGTGGCTCAGGACCAAGGGATTCTCCCCGAGGGGAAATCCGCTCCGCACGTTCAAAGTCACGCGGCGCTGCCTTCGTGCTCTGGTCATGTGGAGAGAAACTTGGTTCCTATCCAAAGGTCCTGTGCTGGGGGCTCTTTGTCGTCGCATAACGCTAACGACGGATGCTTCCCTCACAGGGTGGGGGGCGGTCATGAGTGGTCGCCCAGCCCAAGGTCTGTGGCAGGATCATCATCTATCGTGGCACATAAATTGTCTAGAGATGTTGGCTGTGTTTCAGGCTCTGAAATACTTCCTAACAGACCTGAGAGGCCATCATGTGTTAGTTCAATCAGACAACACGTCGGTGGTCTCTTATATAAATCATCAGGGGGGCCTGCGGTCTCGCCTGCTTTACAAGTTGGCCCGTCAGATCCTCCTGTGGTCCCAAGGGAAGCTACTATCTCTGAGAGCAATGTATCTTCCTGGGTATTTGAATGTGGTAGCAGACTCCCTGTCGAGGCAGGGGCCGAGGCCAGGGGAATGGAGACTCCACCCCGAGGTGGTGGAGCTCCTTTGGTTGAGTTTCGGTCGCGCCGAGGTGGACCTATTCGCTTCCAAGGAGACCACGCATTGTCATCGGTGGTTCTCCATCACGCTTCCAGCCCCCCTGGGGTTGGATGCTATGGTGCAGCCGTGGCCGAGGTCACGTCTGTACGCCTTTCCCCCGATTGCTCTGTTACCAGGAGTTCTGGAGAGGGTCCGCCGGGACGGGGTCAGTCTACTACTAGTAGCCCCGTTCTGGCCGGCCCGAGTATGGTTTGCGGACCTGATTTCTCTCCTGGACGGTCCTCCTTTGGAGCTCCCGGTCAGGAGGGATCTACTCTCCCAGGCGGGCGGCACGATACTTCACCCCCGCCCAGAATTGTGGAAACTGTGGGCTTGGCCTCTGAGGGGGCCCAGCTCATTGACTCCGGTCTCTCAACCGAGGTTGTTGAGACCATTCTTAACTCCAGAGCTCCATCCACGAGGAAGCTTTATGCCTTGAAGTGGAAACTTTTCACTTCTTGGTGTGGAGAACACCTGCAGGACCCAGTTAACTGCCCAGTGGGTGCAGTGCTGGAATTCCTGCAGGAGCGCTTCTCCACAGGGTTATCCCCCTCCACACTAAAGGTGTATGTGGCGGCACTAGCTGCTTACCACATCCCTTTCAGTGGAGTTTCTCTTGGGAGACACCCGCTTATAACTCGTTTCCTCCGTGGCACTTTGAGGCTGAGGCCAGCAGTTCGTACGAGGGTGCCAACTTGGGATCTGGCCATTGTATTAGAAGGTCTTTCCCTAGCTCCTTTTGAACCTATCGAAGAAGTTCCCGAGAAGTTTCTCACTTTTAAGACTATCTTTTTACTTGCTATCTCTTCACTAAAAAGAATCGGAGATTTGCAGGCTCTGTCGGTTTCACCCTCGTGCCTGGAATTTGCACCTGGCATGGTTAAAGCTTTTCTGCATCCTAGACCAGGTTACGTTCCTAAGGTCCCTACTAATATCGTTAGACCTACGGTTCTGCAGGCTTTCTGTCCTCCTCCATTTATGTCATCGGACCAGGAGAAACTTAATTCACTCTGCCCTGTTAGGGCATTAGACGCTTATGTCCACAGAGCTGCCCTGTGGAGGAAATCAGAACAACTTTTTGTATGTTTCGGGCCACCCAGGAGAGGGTGTCCTGCGTCTAAACAGAGAATGAGCAAGTGGGTGGTCGAGGCTATCTCACTTGCTTATGAGTCGGCTGGCCAGCCTTCACCTTTGGTTGTCCGAGCTCACTCTACCAGGAGTATGGCTGCTTCCAAAGCTCTTTTGTCGGGGGTTTCCCTGAGTGATGTTTGTGATGCGGCTGGATGGTCTTCACCGCATACTTTTATTAAGTTCTATGACCTAGACTTAAGCTCTACCCCTGGGGCACAGGTGCTCTCGTCCTCTGTGCGCTAGTCTCACATGACGGTCATTTGGTCCTATGGCGACGTGGGTATTCGCGTTCCCGCAGCGTTTGACGCAGCTCGAAGTTCCCTTGAAAGGGAACGTCTCGGTTACGTATGTAACCCTAGTTCCCTGATAGGGAACGAGACGCTGCGTCGCTCCGCCATACTCCCGGCACTCCCGTTAGCGCTTCCTTCAAGCCTATCAGAAGCTAATGCGCTTGTGTTTTTGGGGTGCTTTATAGTTTCCTGGTCGATGACGTCACCCGCCTATGACGTTTCATCTCTCCATTGGGCTGATTCCATACGTGCTTCATGACGCACAACGCAGGGGCGTTCCCGCAGCGTTTGACGCAGCGTCTCGTTCCCTATCAGGGAACTAGGGTTACATACGTAACCGAGACGTTTTCCAAAATCTGCACTCTGGCCGGAGTTTTTAGAAAGAATCGGTTTCAGAGGCGAATTCTCAGTTTGCGTGTAAACGAAAGGCACAAACAAAGTGAAATGTCTCCGTTTTTCAAAAAAATCATGTACGTGTAAACGGGGCCCTGTTCTCCTTTTATTATTAGTCCTGTGCTGGATCTTTGTCATATGTTTCCCTGCTGTTTGGTTCAGTCAAGTCAAATTAAGCCAAGTGTAGTTGTTCAAGTCTGTCTTATTTTCCCCCTCGGGGTAGTTTTTGTTTGTATTTTGTTTTATTTTATTATAATTTAGTGAGTCCTCACTCCTTCTATCACACCAAAACCTGACAGTTAGCTAATAAAAGTTCAGGTCCATGGTTTTAAATTCAGTATCAGTTACTTCATCTCATGATGTCTTTTGAGAAATGTACATTTTGATTGATTGTGTCTATAGACTATACATGAACACTCATGAAGATTCATGAAGCATAACAAGGATATCAGTCCAGCAACTGTTTTTAGTATAGAAACCATCCTAAAGACAGTGTGACAAAACAACAATGTCGATACAGAGAAAACTCACCTGACAGACAGATCCAGATCCCAAGAACATAGAAGGACTTCATTTTTAAGGTTTAACCCTGTTATATTTCAGCAAGACCTTGTTCAAGTCACTCTTAGCAGCCTTAAGTGTTTTTTATCATTGATGAGGAACTCAAAAAATGCTTGTCTAAATGTACAGTTTTTTTTTCAAAACTAGCAGACCCACCCCAGTTACAAGCATCTACTTCCTCTTTTTTTAAACACTTGTTTGTATAGACAAGTATTTTCACACAGTTCTGAGTTCTGTTTGTGCTTCCTTTCATCATTGTTTGCGAATGAGATTTGACCTGGGCAATCTGATCCAAGATCAGTGTAAAATAGCAAGACGTGCATTGATGTCAGCACGTCTGTGGACCACAGATGAGTGCTTGCATGTAAGCATAAAAATAATGTTAGCTTGGTCTCTTTTTTCTTTGCTGGTGGCTTTCATAACTAGCATCAGACTGCATAGAGCATTATTTCTCTATTGACAAGCCAAGCCATTCAAAAATATCTGCATTTTGGCTAAATGCTTTGCAAACATTTAGTTTTATTATAGTAGATGTTTTGGAGGCTCATAAAGGTGAGGAATGGACTTCTTTTCTTCCCGGTCTTTTGCATTTGACAGCTTTGGACATAAGGGTTTGTGTTCTTGCAATGTCATCAGCCAGTGTTGTCATTTTTATGCAACTCTATAGCCCTCTGATGGTCTTCGGGGTCTATTGGACCCCAAATGACTTTTGCTCAAATAAAAAAAAAATGTTCTCTTTGTCCAAATGGTTTGAAACTTTCTACAGCTCTCAACACTTTCTAGATCTACAAAAAAAAAAAAAAAATTTTTTAATGATATCTGTTTTTATGTTGGCGTGACAAAAATAGTCACACTCGTGGTCTTCGGGGTCTATTGGACCCCGCAATCAAAATAGACAAAATAACATCATCAAAATCAGAAACAACATAGAACACATAGACAGAAATGACAGAAATAAAGTGGCACACTTCCAACAATGCAAAAAACATCCACAATCCAAAATTATCATGCTCACCACAGGCGCACACACACACACAAACACACACATAAAGAGGAATACATTTATACAGGAATACATACAGACTATAAAAACTGTTCTCTTATCATTTGTAAAATAAAATAATCTAAAATGCAGAACCACCAGAAAAATAAATTGGTAACACTTAGACGCATTGAAAATGTGCGCGCACACACACACACACACACACACACACACACACACACACACACACACACACACACACATACACACAGGAATACATTTGTAAGGCTATAAAAAGTCTTATAATTTGTCAAATAAAATCAGACAAAATGAAGAACCACCACAAAAATAAATTGGTGACACTGTACACATAAAAATAAAATGTACACACACACACACAACAACAACAACAACAGTGAACTGCCAAACCTGCTCCAACCCTGTATGCAGAAGTCATGCGGTTTACCATGCATAGTGTTTTTTCAGTACAAAAAATGCTAATTTTTGACAAAAATTATTTTATTTTTGTTATAATTGTGATTTTATAATATTTAGATATGAATCCAACTGAATCCAACTTTAGAAACTATATCTTTCAGTAATTCAAATAGCAAATAGCATATAATGGAGCTCTATAGCCATCTAGTGGTTAAAGTGATTTATTACAAATTTTAACCTGTATTTTCCAAAAAATGGGCAAAAATCTTACATTAAACCTTGTAAAATTATCCATGGTATCCCCAGGAATGAAAGTTAGAAATCTGGGTCTTTTATAAAGTTTATTTAACATAAAATGCTGTTTTTTTGTAAAAATCCTATTTAATTAAATATTTATTTATTTATTTATAGAAATTTAAAAAAAATCATAAATTCTCCAAAAACTGCACAAATGTTGAGTAAAAACATTAATAAACAGAGTAAAATTATATTTGTTAAAAAAATATATATATTGTTCGGTTACAAAATTAAATGTTGTTGTCTGGGGTCCAATAGACCCCGAAGACCACGAGTGTGACTTTTTTTTGAAGACCATCAGAGGGTATAGCCATTAGTCACGAGGCATTTCAATTCTGTGAATGACTGATGGCGAGAGCTTTTTAACATTCTGATAGACTATAATTTAAATGTGTGTGTTTGTGTTTGTGCATGCGTGCGTGCGTGCGTTCGTGGTCTAAAGCATTTTCATACTGATGATAAGCATAATGACTACTTCCTCTATTCTGCTCCCGTAAGAGCATGTTGGCAGTATTAACACTCTCACATAAGATATCAGTTTGTGGTGGTTGCCAGTTGCTGTGGATCACATTTGAGCTGGTTGGTTTGATCTTAGGTCAGTCTGAAAGAAAAACACCTGTATGGTTTTCATGTGAGTGTTAGTGAATCTGTCACATGCAGTAACACTATTCAAATCATTTACATCAAACCATGGGCTGCCAGAACATTACTGAAACTCACTGGCCCCTAACATATTTTTTTGTGTGTTTGAGTCAGAATTTAAAAATTTAAATTAAAACCATTTAAAATCCAAGATGTATTTTGATTAACATTATGATCACTAAAATGGCATTCAAAGGTATTCATTCAGTGTCTATTCTTGTGCAAGCAACAGTCCAGATGACACAATCAAAACAGTTTTATAACAGTGAAAATGTTGTTTATGAAGATCACGAGCCCTCGCTTTCCTTTTTATTTAAACGGGTGAGATGTTGAAATCCGTTTTTTTTATTTTGTGATACTGGATATTTTACTCTAGTTGTACTGGTTGTACACAACACATTTTTCTACAACCCCAAATTCAGAAAAGTTGGGACATTTTGTAAAATGCAATTAAAGTGCCATGAAACCCCCTGCATCAGTGTCCTTATTTGCCCATATGGTCTATATTTCATTTGAAGAAGACATGCGCACACTTTATGGAAATCCATAAAAACTTCAAACATGATTGCTCCAGTCAGTATATGAACTCATTGTGGCGCTTCCGCGCAGGGACCGTTCTCATGTGCGCGCCGCATGTTTTTTTTAAATTCTACGCTGTTATGCGATCTCATGCGTAATGCAGCACAGTAATTGGTTTGAACAAGCTCTTTCTCATGAATAAATGTAGAGATTAGCTCGAGGGCCAGGTGACGTAGAATCGTGCCTGCAGAAATTTCGATTTTGATGGCTGCAACACACTCCAAAAAAAGTTGGGATATAGCATGTTTACCACTGTCATATTTGTAAATGTTTGGGAATTGAGGATATTAATTGTTGCAGTTTTGCAAGTGGAATTTTTGCCCAATCTCACTTGATACAAGACAGCTGCTCAACAGTCTATGGTCGTTGTTGTCTGAAGTCCAGCCGTAAAATTTCCTCACTACTAAATCTTCCACGGTCAACTGTTAGTGGTATTATAACAAAGTGAAAGCAATTGGGAGCAACAGCAACTCAGCCACGAAGTAGGCCACGTAAATTCACAGAGCGGGGTCAGCGCATGCTGAGGCACACAGTGCGGAGAAGTCGGCAACTTTCTGCAGAGTCAATAGCTACAGACCTCCATACTTTGTGTGGCCTTCAGATTAGCTTCAGTGCGTAGAGAGCTTCATAGAATGGGTTTCCATGGCTGAGTAGTTGCATCCAAGCCTTACATCACCAAGTGCAATGCGAAGCGTGGGTTGCAGTGTGTAAAGCACACCACCACTGGACTCTAGAGCAGTGAAGAATCTGATGGACGAGTCTGGGTTTGGCGGTTGCTAGGAGAATGGTACTTGCCTGACTGAATTGTGACAAGTGTAAAGTTTGGTGGAGGGGGGATTATGGTGTGGGGTGGTTTTTCAGGGGTTGGGCTTAGTCCCTTAGTTCCAGTGAAAGGAAATCTTAATGCTTCAGCATACCAAGACATTTTTGGACAATTTCATGCTCCCAACTTTGTGGTAACAGTTTGGGGATGAACCCTTCCTGTTCCAACATGACTTTGGTGTGGAGGAACTTGACTGGCCTGCACAGAGTCCTGACCTCAACACCTTTGGGCGAGTCAGGCCTTCTCGTCCAACATCAGTGCCCGACCTCACAAATGCGCTTCGAGAAGAATGGTCAAGAATTCCCATAAACACACTCCTAAACCTTGTGGAAAGCCTTCCCAGAAGAGTTAAAGAGCTGCAAAGGGTGGGCCAACTTCATATTAAACCCTACGGATTAAGAATGGGATGTAATTAAAGCTCATGTGCATGTAAAGGCACGTCCCAAAACTTTTGGCAATAGAGTGAATTTTCAGTAAGAGACTGATCTGGAGATCAGGCAGTCAAGCACATCCACTCTATGGTGAAAAGTGTCTAGAAACCACTCTGTTGTAGCATGTGCAGGATAAAGCCTGACATTGACTTGCTTCCCAGGAAAGAAACCATTTCTACAATCCCCAATATATGCCACCATGTTAGAGATACCTTCGGACACATGCAAGTCACCCCTGCCATTTGCACTGATGCATTCCCATACCATGACAGATGTTTGCTTTTGTACCTGTCGCTGATGAAAGTCTGGATGGTCGCTTTCGTCTTTGGGACTGAGAACTCGATGTCCGTTGCTCAAACGTGGACTCATCTGACTGCACAGATCTCCACTGTGTTTGGGATCGTCTTAGTTGAGCTCGGCCCCAGAGAACTCGCTGTCATCTCTGCGTTGAACTGATGTATGGTTTTCTCCTTCCTAACCTAACAGAGATTCAAGTTGCATTCCTTGATGCAGCAGCAGACTGTGTTTCACGAGTTCACACTTACATATAATTAGAGTGGATAAGATTTAATGCGTATTTGGCGTGCTGTCCGGGGGAGGGCTCCGAGCTCGGAGTTTGGCCTGAACCCTGAGTACTCCCCCCTATGTAAGTGTTTAGGACTGGAAGTGTGTAGAAGGGGCGGTGGAGGGATGCTGCTAAACTATCAATGGAGTGAGGTGAGATTGCTGAATCTATATATACACCTCTTATCATTGATTGCTGGTTGCACTCCACTCGTGGTAATTAACTGAACGTGCTCCTCCTGAACTTTGTTAATAAAACATCATTAAGTGACAATGGTTTTCCCAAGATCTCCTGAGCACATGTTGCTGTATTTAATAGAGTAGCATGATGGTTTCTCATCCAGTGCCGTCTAAGGGCTCAAAGGTCACGCACATTCAACAGAGGTTTCCTGACTTGCACATGTACTGAGATTTCTCTGGATTCTCTGGATTCTCTGAATCTTTTCACAATATTATGTATGGTAGAAGGTGAAAGACTTACATTCTTTGCAGTCTTGCATTTAAATGCATTTTTTAATTGTTTCAAGATTCTCTCATGCTCCTTTTACACTCGATCACGATACCGTCACCTATTACCAATTTATGCTTTTTAACATACTGTCAAACAACAAAACCCTTTATTGCTATTGATACTCCATAGATGCTCAAAATTTTCCTGAAATTATGTAAATGATGTTTGACGAAAGCACAATGTTAAAAGCCAGTTTTTGAATATGTGAGGTCTGTGTGTTATTCTAGTCTGAATGCAAATGCTTCTTCCTCGGAGGCAGTAGTGATCAGTTTACGGTTCAGAGGCTGATAGTTGACATTAGTTTCTCTTTAGAGGATTATCAATGTGAAGCCCTTTCAAGATCACAATGAACATCATTCTTCATTTAACAGGTGAGATAATTTATGTTTTCTTAGCTCATTTTAAACAAAATACAAATGTTCATTTAAAATGGAATGAGCAAAACTATTTTTAAAAAGAAGTAACACAAATGGAGCTCATAGCTTTGTGGTAAGACATGTGAAGCAGTTGCCCTTTACCCACGTTTGAATCCTGGCAAAAATGCCTTAAATTAATCGTTTTAAAAAAAAAGTAGAAAAATGTTTATTGTAGAAAATATTGCCCTAAGATATATTATTATTTATTTATTTACAAAAACAGACAAACTTACAGACAATAAACAAGTTACGGCTCAATAGTCAACAAGAAAAATATAAAGAAGCCTAATTAACCTATTGAAAATTATTGCCAAGAAATGTAAAAGAAAGAAAAAAAGGAAAAAGAATGAAAACATATTATGAAAAAATCTTAAACATGGCACAAATTCTAGTTGTTTTATAGCTTTCTTATTTACAGACATTGAAATTGTATTGAAGTACAAATTCAATTCTTGTTTGAAGAACAAGCTGGTTTACGTTTTGTATATTTACATTTATGGATTTACATTTAAGGATAAATGTCATTAATATAAAATCCAATAAGAATGTGTTAAATAACAGAACACATTTTGGACAATTAACATTCCAGAAAGACTGAGCAAAAGGACACACCCAAAACAAATGGCCTACAGTTTCAGAAGAAGCTTCACAATAAGAGCAGGATGTATCAATGGTACTTCTAAATTGCAGAAACATAGATATACTTTATTAGAACTCCTTAGGCATAATCTTGTCAAAAGTGTTATTCTGTTATTCTCCAAGGAGTTCACACACATATACTTGACTTTACAGGGGGGAAAAAAACCCTATATCCAGTGATTTTCTCTCTCTAGTAATCAAAGACACACTGTGGTTATACAGATTTACAGTAACTGATGGATTTATCTCTCTAGCGCTGCAGCTGATGATAATCACAAGTAACGTAGCAATCGTACAATCTCAAGGAAACTGGCACTGCTCTCCTCCTCTGGCGAACACAACCTGTGCAAAAGCGTCCAGTTTTGTGAACTGTAGTGGACAAAAGGACTCTTGCACGGCCTATTCCTGCGACCCTCAGAGTGACGGCTGCTCCTGCAAGGTCGGATCCTACAACTGCACCAGCAACTGTCACTATGAAGTTTCTCCAGATATCTGCAAATACACTGGAGATTCCCGCTCCTGCCTGAGAGGTGTGTACAGCACTGTCCTTCATGTGTACAGATTCTTTGTGTGTCATATATTTTATTCTAATTCGTCCCATGTTATTTTCCTTCCAGATTTAAAGAATGCAGACAACATCCAAGGGGTATCTGAGAACGATTTTCGAAAAGATGGTCTATAAATTACATGTAGCCAATACACTCTATAATTCATGTTTACTTTCTTTCATCCATTGTATTTTCTTTTTCTGGAGCAGTTAACTGCAGATGTCACAGTGAATCTTATTGATCGGATTGCCAATATGACGGGTCAAATGTCTCCTGAAGTGAGTCACGTTTCTTGGACCTGAACCAAGGGTCATTCTCAAAAGATTTTTTGAATTCAGCTCGGTTCATTTTTCTCTCTTAAAATTTGATCGTATTTGTTAACATCTTGATAATATTACCTGTACATAATGGACACCGTACTATGTAATTTTATATTTTGTTTTCATTTATTTTATTTTATGAATTAAGATTAAGATTTTTTAAGATTTGTGATAATATCTGCTAAAAAAAAAACTTACTGATAGTTATCAGAAAAAAGGCCCATTTTCACAGACAAAGCTTAAGCCTAGTCCCAGACTAAAATTAATGTTTGAGATGTTGAAACTGTTTAACTTTTAAATATGTCAGTGCCATTGTTTTGTCTCAAGATGCACACCAGTAATGTTTTTTTTTTATTCCTAAGGCATTTTATAAAAGCTAATTAAATGTCTTAATTGTACTAAGGTCTAATCTAAGCCCTGTCTGTGAAAACAGGCCTATTTCATTTAGTGTGCGTGGTTCTATGGATATGCAAATTAGCCCTGCCTCCACTCACTCACACCAGCTCAGATATCCACTCATCTTGGCGTTTCCATCCAACATTTTTAATGCAATGTCCTCAAATGTGCATTAAAATATGTGGATGTAAACAGCTAATGACATGTTTAAAAAAAATTTTTTTTAATGTAATTAATTTTATTAATGCAATACATTAACCATATGCATATTTGAACAGCCTCTTGTAACACTTAATCTAGAGACAATAATTCTTCTTAATTTATATTATTATTTTCATTGAATTTATTTGCACAATTAGCCTTTCGCCGAGCCCCGCCCCCCTTAGTTACTGTTGCTACGTCCGTCAAACAAATGGTCAAGCACGACCAGCGCGACAGATTGCCATGACGGGAAGAGGTATACCTGTGCGTGTCAGTGACCTTTTTTGGATCAATACCTTCGCGATATCCTCCAGATCGAGGCAAAAGGGGTTACAGTATGCAGTGGAGGGATATTCAAACTATAAAAATATGCAATGAAGGAGACACGACTACTATCGAGGCTAACGTTAATGCTTACTGGTCTCTAGCGAAATCTGAGAAACCCGATCTGTAACGTTACCTCAAATGCAACCAGCACAGCCTTGAAGATTTTATAAGCTGGTGCAGTGGCCAATTGTTTGGAGTTAGAAATATATAACTCGCGCTGCATATTTTGTAATTTTGCCTCAGATACAGGATTATACATTCGCTTTAACAAGCAGGATGTTCATTAAGTTACCACGGCAACCGCTTGCGTGTCATGCTGAATGCGATTTTCATGTTTAAAAACTATAACGCAACTAAACGTGTTTAACTATACATAAGAGAAGGAAAGATGCAGATAATCATTCATTATTTAAGGTTATTTCTATTCGTTACGATATTGATATATGAACTGATGTTGTCAAGTAAGCTTCATGCTTTCCCCGTTGCGAACCTGCACTCCTCTAAACTGTAGCAGCTAACGTTAGCCTACAGGTTCTGCACTGCTAGTGACTGCTGCTCATTTCCCCGCGAAAATTTTATGTTAACAACAAACCTTTAGAAAACGTAATTCCTTTGTGTATCCTCTTGATCTGCTTTCTCCATGTTTCTTTGACTAATCTCAGTGTCTCAGTCTCACGCACGCTGCACACGAGTTAACCATGTTCGGCACATTTAACTGGGAGTGGGGCCGTCCACACTGTTTTATCCATTGTAGGCACCGCTAACGTTGTGTTTTCGGCTTTGGTAACGGAAAGAACACAACTCCTCCAGACAATCTCTCGGGGTGTCTGATTTACAAATGCCGTGGGCGCACCGCTTCACCATCTTGCTTGGAGTCAATGTTTGACAGACCTGCTCACATAGTAACGGTTGCTATGATGTGTGATTGGACAATGGCCGTTTTGGGGGAGGGGTCGGCGAAAGGTCAATTGTTAGACCTTGCACTACTTAAAGGTGCACTGTGTAATTTTTAGCGGCATCTAGTGGTGAGGTTGCGAATTGCAACTGACAGAAGTTACGGTTGCCGACATGAAGTGATGTCGTCGTCTGAGACAGCCAAGGGGGTAATCCCATAGATATCCATAATAAAGGCTAAATGTCTTATGGCGGAGTCTCTATCGTCATCACCGGCAGCCATCTTGTCACAGGCAAGCTTTCTAGCGGGCACTGTGGTACCCAATGCAAGATGAGTGATCAGCACGAACACAAATACTCTTATCTCGTTGAAATCTTGACGGATTTACAAACGGTTTGGTTTCTAGAAAATTGAGCAAGTTATGGTTATGTAAAAAGTACATGCACCATTAAAACACATTGTTAAGAGTGAGCGAGCTGCCTGTGACAAGATGGCCGCCAGGTGCGGACGTCGACCTCCATTGGCCAGCAGCGCGGACGAGACATCTAGCCTTTATTATGGATATCTATGGGTAATCCATCAGCCGGAAACTGAAGCCTCCCTGGGAGCCGCCATTGTAGCAGAACTTCACCTGCTGTTAGCATTCCATCGACTCCCATTCATTTTGGCGTCACTTTGACAGCGAATAACTTTACATCTGAGGCGTTTAAAGACTCCATTTGTCCATTATTTATTTCTAAAGAAACACGACAATGTATAAAAGGTATATATGAAATTAATGAATTATAAATGAATTATATAAACTCAGAGCAGAGTGTTAAATAAACACTGAAGCAGTGTTAAAGTTAATGAGATAATTAAGTGAATAATTGAGTGATGATTGAGCATTATTGAAGACACCTGATGTTAACAAGCAGAATCACTGAAGAAGAAAACTGGATTTAAGTCACCATTATGGTGATTAGTGTTTATTTTAGTTGGGCTCTTGACCCTTAAATAATTTACTTTAGAGTTTATTTGGCTGCTGTACCTGAGTTATAACAGCCAGATGAACAAATAGAAAAGGTGATCTGACGGTGTTTGTTGTGTTTTAACATAATCATTATTTGACCTGAATCACTGAACTCATTGAGAGCATAATTTCTGAGTTAAATTTACATTATGGATTATAGCAGCATTTTTAGCCTTTTCATTGAAATCCAAATGATCAAATCAATTAAAAAAAAAAAGTCCAAAAAAAAATAAACGGTTCAGAAAAGCACAGACAAACATCAAGACTAAGCATATGAATCTCAGCAATGGTGACAAAAAGATCACCTCTGAACATAAGGTCATTATTTATTCATGCAGCAATGCCCAGAATGCACTGCAACATGCTTCATAATGGTCACCATTGTTGAGATTCACAGGCTGATTCTTGATGTCTGTCTTTTTTAAAAAATGCAGAAAAAGTTATATAAGAGAAACTTTTAAGAAATTGTTTTTATTACATTGTAATAGTAAAAAATATAATGTTGTACATTAAGGTCAGTGCTGCTATAATTAATAAAGTAAACCTAACTCTGAAATTGGGCTCTATTTGAGTTCTGTGATTCAGGTCAAATGATTGTGAAATAATGATTATGTTAAAACACAACCAACACCATCAGACCACCTTTTCTATTTGTTAATCTAGCTGTTATAATTCACGCACAGCAGAAAAAAAAAATCTAAAGTTAATAATTTAACGGTCAAGAGCCAAACTAAAACAAACACTGAACACCATAATGGTGACTTAAAAATTCCGGTTTTCTCCTTCAGTGATTCTGCTTGTTAACATCAGGTGTCTTCGATAATGCTCAATCATCACTCAATTATTCACTTAATTATCTCATTAACTTTAACACTGCTCCAGTGTTCATTTAACACTCTGCTCAGAGTTGATATAATTCACACTTTTCGGTGTTAATTTAATACTGAGGAATTTGCTGTGTAGACAGGAGGAGAAGCTCGTAGGCAATCGGGGGGACGTGGAGGCATAAAGTCCAATAAAGTCAAGGGAGAAGCCCATAGAGAGTCATAATGTTGCTCTTGCTGCTCATGGACAGCTCCTACTCACGCTCTCCGTCTCTGCGAGATTCGGAAGGGAATGATTCAGATTTCTTACGTCACATCTACGTCGTCAAGCTCAGTTTGAGCCTGCGCAATCGCTCAGCCATCAGGAAGTGAGTGCTTCTAATAAGCTTCACTTTTCTCCGTTGAAATCTATGGGGTCGCTGTGTCCATTTCTTTTACCGTCTATGGAGACAGCAGAGAGTAGCTAGTTAAGCAATGAGGTTTCTTTAGAAAGATAAAGCAAGATATAATGTTTACTTAATTATTCAGTAAAACGATATGTTATTGCGTATATTATTGTTAATTGTTCATCATTGTCAGTGTTTAACTTGCTGACTTTAGCTAGCTTCTTTGCACCAAGAACAACAGTGACGAAACGCGTTTGTCCTATAAGGGCCACTGTAGAAAGATGTTGATGTAAATGGATCCCTGGTGTGTGTAGATAGAAATGGCTCATTCTAAGGTAATAAAAACATAACGGGTCATTAAGTTAAGTCTTTATACACCACTGAAAACATATTATGTATATAATATTGTATTTCTGTCAACAGGTCCTCCTAAATTTTACACAATGCACCTTTAACCCTGGAAAAGAAAATTATTTAAAAAAACAAAACAAATAACTGTAAATACCGGTGTACAAGATGAAGGGGATAAGGCTTTGTTTAGGCACTTGACTCAAATAATTCAACAAAAAAAGTAAAAAACAAAACAAAAAAAGTCAATCTATTTCATATTGTTTCCTAATTTTTATGTTCTAAAATGAATTTATGTCACTATTTCACTCACAAGTCAAGGAGCTGGTTTGTCACCATATTTTGAGATTGACCCATAGATTAGCTATTTCACTCTTTTGCCATAGAAATCATTTGCATTTTACAGGAAGCCTCTCTTTGGTATTTGATTAGATGGCGGGAGATTATTTGAAGATCGTTGATGCTGTCAAGATAAATGTTTCAGGCTTGGCCAGTGCTGAAAATAAAGATAAAGATAAAATAGTGTCATATGGAAACAGTTATCTGAACGCCTTCGAGAACCTGGTGTCTGCACTGGTGAAGCCAACAGAAAAGTTCGACTTGCAGAATATTACTCTCGCCAATACAGGTAAAGAGCCTTGTTACGTCCCTGTTTGTACTTGTGTGTTTGACACATTTGAGAAACAAAGCTGTGATGCTGTGAAAGGTGTGCGTCATAGTCAAATATGTTCTTCTGGAGAAGTCCAGTTTTTTTTCTAAATGTTTTTTTTTTTTATAATTGCATAATTGGTTCAAATCTAAAGACTTTTTTTCACTATAAAGAAACCTTTTGTCAATTACAAAGTTTTTCACGAATGTTACAGATTCTTAATGGAACTAATTAAAACTTTTAGATTTAAAGGTTACAGGGCTATAATTAGTAAAACACATCAGCAATATATATATAGATAAAATATTATATCTGTTTTGTTTTCTTGCTTCTCGTAGATGTAAGAGTTCTTGCGGTTGGACCAAATGCATCTGTAAAAGATATCCCTCTGATCCGTACAGAAAAAGCTCACATGGATATTGACCTTTTTGAGATTGCCAAGAAGAGCACTTCAAGTATGTGAGAAGTATGAACAAGTACAAATAAAAATACACGCGTGAACATTTGTTTCTGCTGCTGATAAAGCCCAATGTTTGATTTTTTTTTTTTTTTTGTGCAAATTGATGTGACTCATTTTATGTTGGTCTGTCACACAGGATCAGCTGCTGTGGCTTTCATGAGTTATAACACAATGGAGAATCTACTGAAGCCAGACTTCTTCAACACATCAAATGACACGATTAACACCATGATGTCCACTGTGATCTCAGCTACTCTTCAACAAACCACCAACACTAAACTCACCAAACCAGTCAATTTCACCATTAAACACATCAGAGTGAGTTAATTTATATGCCTACTACAAGCCACTGTTCTGATCTAGCACACCTGTCAAGTTTTGGATTTAAAAATAAGGGAAATTTTCCCGGCGCCCACCGCGAGCAGTCCCACCACCCCAACCAAGCTCCAGTATCCCTTACATTTTAAGACAGGTGTTATAGCCTAAATGAAAACACACACACACACATATATATATATATATGTATGTATGGTATATATAGGGTAAGAGCATTTATTTAAAGGCTTATTTGCATATTTTCTGTTCATTTAACATTGCTTGTCTTTACATTTACATTTTATTTTCATTCCACACATTATTTTCATTTCATATTGCTTTTCTTTTACAGTTTTTCTTTTCATTTGCAGTTTTTCTTTTCATTTCACAAAGCTTTTCTTTACTCTTTTAGTGAGTTATTGAACAAATTTGTTGCAGACTTTGTATTAACTGTTTTGGAAGGAGTGTATTTGTGGGCGGGGCCATAGTGGTTAATTTTACATGAGAGTAGAGCAAACAGTTCTGTTGTCTAACGTCATCCTATTCTCTGTAACAATCTTTCGTACCATGCTAAACACCCTTTCTCGTGCTGACATACATCATTCCTTTCCCGTGTGAGATGCTAAAGTCGCAGTTACAAAACGCATGACTGTCCCCCACCTTGCTCCTCTTCAGAAAAGTAAATTTGCTTTCCCATTGATCGCGGTATTTAGTACATGAGGGTTTTGTTTTTTTGGCAGGAGTGCCTTGCTCTGTCATAGCGTCCATCATCTGACTCTGTTTTTGTTTGTTTTTTGTTTTCCCCGCGTTGTCAGTCATCATCTGACCTCACACACTAACCTCACGAGAACTGCCACCTACAGTACCTGTAGTTATCGCGAGGCTAGTGACAGCTAGAGCTCAGATTGGGAATGTTTTGTTTTTTTTACTCCGCCCGGGGTCTTATTATTTTTCAATAACGCAGGTTAAAATACAGGAGATTTACGGGAAAATCCTAATACGGGAGGACGGCGGGAAAGAAAGGTAAAATACGGGACTTTCCCGGCCAAAACGGGATACTTGACAGGTATGATCTTGCAAGGTTTACTGTGAACCCAGAAAAAGATGTGTTGAAAAAAAACACTCTGATGTTCAATGTTGTGTCTACCCTGTGAAGGACTTCTACCCCAGCAGTTCTCTGTCCTGTGTGTACTGGAATATCAGCGAGTGGATTGTAGATGGTTGTTCTGTTTTAAAGACCAATAGCAGCTACACTGTGTGTTCCTGTGTTCATCTGTCCACATTCGCTCTCATCATGCAAACCAGACGCCCATCAGAGGTACGAGAACATTTATAGTGAGCATTGAAGAACAGCACAGATTTGGCACTCATGTTCTCTGACATGTTTTCTCAGAGCAACTCACTGACGGACCTGGAGCAGCAGAAGCAGTTGGACCTGTTGAATTTGGTGTGTGTGTCCGTGGGTCTGGTGTTCTTTAGTTTAGCCCTGTTGACCTTTGCCCTTTGTCAGTGGAGTCCTGGAGTGAATAATGTTGCTCGAATCAACATCTGCATCAGTCTTCTGTCGGCTCACCTTCTGTTCCTGCTCACACAACAGTTCCTGAGCCTCATACGCCGTCATCAGGTGAGAATGATGAAGGAGCTCTACAGCTCAGCACAGTCTCACTGAGAATCATCATAACCGTCTCTCATGATCTCCAGGTGTTGTGTGATGTGATATCAGGAGTGCTGCACTTCCTCTTTCTCTCCGGCTTTGTGTGGATGTTCATTGAAGCTGTGCTGCTCTTCATCTGTGTGAAGAACCTATCACAGATCAGCTCCAAAAAGAGGGAGGTGCTTAACGGTGGATTCCTGTGTGTGATTGGATATACGGTTGCTCTGGTTGTGGTGGCCGTGTCTGTCGGGCTGCGTCGTGAAGGATACGGCAGTGAACAGTGAGTTGTTGTTTTAAGTCAATTTGATTAGAAGCAAATACTGTTAGGCAGCTCTGGGCTTTTGTGACATTTCTGCCATCTGATTAAAGAACATTTTTACAAACACTGTAAAAAAACACAAAAAACTAAATGTAGACACCAGAAAGCATAATTTTGACAAATGAATTCAGTTCTTATATTGTGTTTCCTCTAAACAGGTGCTGGATTAAAATGGATAAAGGTTTTATCTGGAGCTTTCTGGGTCCTGTTTGTGTCATTCTAGCAGTAAGCACATTTCTTATTTCTCATGATTTTAATTTATATTAAAGGAAAAACAAGGTTATTAATTATTGTTTTTCTACTTTTCAGTTAAACATGATTCTCTTCATCAACATCATCATCAATCTGAACTCAACTCTTCAAAATCTGAATGCTGAAGTTTCACAGATGAAACAAACCAAGTAACAAACATTATGATTCGAACACTCCATATTAAAAAAAAGAGTCAATAAATACACATTAACTCTTTCTCTGTAGGATTATGGCTTTTAAAACACTGGCTCAGTTTGTGATTCTTGGTTGCTCCTGGATTCTGGGTTTCTTCATTAATGGCAGTAAGGAGCTGGAGATCCTCTTCCTGATCTTGAACTCCCAGCAGGGAACCTTCATCTTCCTGGTCTATTGTGTCCTTAATAATGAGGTGAGATATCACTCAATTTACCACCATATTCCATTCAAATCTGAATATGAAAGAATATTACAGTTGTTTTCATGGAGGTCCTGTTCTTATTTTGGCAATCCGTGTCTTTTATAGAGAACATCAGAGGCAGTTGTTGCTGAAAGTCCCCCTGTAGTCGATCATTTTATACCTTAAAACAAAATCTTTGATCACCAAAATAAAAATGTCTTAAAATATCTTGAATGTAACTCAACACCCTTGCCTCATTTAGTATACGAGGTTCTGTTAATATGCAAATAAATGAGCCCCGCCTCCACTCACTCACTCAGCTCAGAGATCCACTGGTTGACGATCACACGTTGATCTGATTGGTTACAAGGTAGTGTGTGACGTCAGAAACACCAGCGATTTCAAACCATGTTTTTGAGACTGTCTTTGGTTCACTGCAGTTTTCAGGAGAAAATACTCAGCAATGCTGTCGACTTATGAACTTACACATGGTTTGTCTTAAAGCATATTAAAAACACCACATAGATATATAAACAACATTAAATTATTGTTTATTAACAAAGTTCAGGAGGAACGCGTTCAAATTATCTATCCAATCATCACGTCTATCCAATCATCACGTCATTCCTACCAGCTGTCAACAATCAATCAACATGTCTATCCCACCAGCAAAATGAGTTGAGGCCGCCTATATATATATATATATATACACACACATTCGACTCCCCGTCTCCTCACACTAGCCTGGTTACTTTCCTAACAAGATATACGGGGCGAGTACTCTCGGTTCGGGCCAAATTCCGAGCTCGGAGCCGTCTCCTCGGACAGAACGCCAAATACGCATACTACTTTACTCTGATCTGATTATTTGTAAGTGTGAACTTGTGAAAAGCTTGATTTTCACCACAGGGGGACTTTAATCTGTTAATTCTCTTCCATTTCCTTCCTGTGACGGAATGTTCAAATTAGTCCAAATTATTCAAACTCCAACCGTCAGAAATTCTATTTTAAACAGATGCAGTCTCTCTGTCTCTCTGTCTGACTCCATTAATGCTTTCAAATTCTAAGCTTGTAAAACGACTTCAAATTTTTAGGCCCTGCTTTCTCAAGATTTTTTCTATTTTTGTCCTTTGTAATTAGTTCAGTGATTTTATCATCCCGCTCCGTAGGAAAACCGTTTCACTCTCTCCAGAGATAGTATTTGGAAGACAAGTATCAGTTGCCGTGTTTGCATTACAGATTTGCGCAAAACTTTTTGCGATCATTTCTAAATGTTAATAAATTATTGCCAAATGACAGCATTTCCATTAAACGATGTTATGCGACCAAAACCAATTTTTTTTAGTTCTGTGTGTTTTCTCTTCATATCTGCTTCAAGGTCTTGATTGTGGCATTTCCTTGTGTTTTTTTTTTGTCTTTTATGTGTTTAATAAAGAACTCTGACTTGTCTTCTGTCCAAACACACCGTGCCAGTCAGGTGACCTTTAAATGTGCAAAAACTGTTTCCATTGCAGTTTTGCAAAATATTTTTTTTCGAATTGCCTGAGAAACCACCTCATGTGAGCATCATAAAGGTTTTTGCAATATATGGGAGTATTTGCTCAAATTGACGTGTTTCCATTGGGCGCATTTTCAATTCACAATTTCAATTTGCGCAATTTGAAAGGTAATGGAAACGCAGCTTGTTTACTTCAGAAAGTCTCTTAAAACACTTTGTCTTGCCTGTTTATCATAAAGAAATGCCATTGTGGATCATGAGTTTCAGAGGTTAAATTGATGTCATGAAGTCACTCAGCTCCTCTCGTCTCATTCTTGTCCAGGTCAGACAGCAGTACAGGAAGTTCTTCAGATGTCTTTGCTCTGGATGCAGAAAACACTGAGGACTACACCATCATCTTCAGGAAATAAAAAGGACTGCTCAAGTGCCATTAATATGCAGGTGGTGTTGTCATGATTCCAGCCTGTATTCTCCTGTCTCTTGGTTAAGGACTTTTATGTCGAAGTGTTTTTGTTCTATTGTTTCTGTGTTCACTTCCTGTGTTTAGTTCCTGCTTGCATTTGGTCCTTATTCCCTTGTCTGTTTCCATAGCTACCCTCGTTTTTCACCATGGCCACTCATTGCCTACACCTGTCCCTCATTAACCCTCGTTTTCCTTGTGTATTTATTCCCTGTGTTTTAGTTGTGTTGTGTTGGTTGTTGTCTTTGCATGTTTTGTAAAGCTGTTACACTCGTGTTCCTTGCATTTTTCCTGTTCCTGGTTTGGATTTTTGATGTGGATTATCTTTGTGTGTTTGGATTCAATGTTTCTGCATCTATATGCTTGTTCCTTCTCTTCCCTGCTGCTTCATAACAGACGTTATGATTACAGTAAAATACACAACAGAATCAATGTTTTGGATGTTAAATGTAATCTCAACCCATTTCTGCATATGGTAAAAAAAAAAAAAAAAATGTACCAGTCTTTTGATAAATACTACGTAGAACTTCTAAATGGTATTATTTAATATTTTTTGAAATCACAATATATTCTTGGTGAAGGGTGAAATGCATATTTTTTTTTTACAGACTGAGTTCACTGTTGAGTTCAGAAAGATCACACGAAGGAAATGACTGTTTCTTTTGTAAGGATCATTTTTATAATTCTTTAAATATTCATATGGAAAAATATATATTCAGAAAGGAAGGTCACAGGTTTTTACAGGTGTAGTGGATTTACCTTTATAACTAAACTATTAAAATAAGAATAGATATGTCAAAATCTGCATTGTCATATGGCTTGTATTTTTGTTTTTAAACGTGGAATGAAGATTGATTTTTGCTTTCGTTCAGGCTTTATTTCAATAATTTTTTTGTTACAAAGTTATGTCTTAATAAACAGTGTGAAATAAGTGTGTTTGTGAACATGTTTTTCCAGATTCCACGAAATACAATATATATATATATATATAATAGACTGACTCTAATTTGAGAAGAATATCCTAGTTTTAAGTCAAGCCATCTTCTGCAAAATACTTGTATTTAAAATGTAACAGAAGAAAGTCTTAAGTCACCTGTTTTTTATTTGTTCAGCCTTTTTCTTGATTGCTGTTATAAACAGACAAATACATAATTTAACAGTGCCTTTTTAAAAGAGCGTAAAGATTACTATTTTGTAGAATATTCTTGTACATTACTTTTACTTGTTCTCATGTTCTATCTAGTGGGTGGTGGCTCTGACATTAAAAATGAACAAAGTAATTATGAAAAATACAAAAATATATTCTGTAATAAGTGTAGCTCTTGCTCTGCTGCGTAGAATAACTGTGCGCTCATTGGCCACAGTGAGCAGCCAATAGCAGCATTGCTGATCAATGTTTCTATCGATACATATCCCCTTTTAATCCAACGCATAAACGCGCAGTTATCTCAGATAACTCAATCCAGCGATAATAATCATAAACAACAGGTGTGTTCGAAGAACCTTGTTAGCCAGATCACGATTATACTATCTTGGATGTGTCATTTGTTCTCGGATGTTTTAAGCAACGTACGAAGACTAGAGGGAGCTACACTCTGCAGGACATTGGCCCTACAGGAGCAGGTTTGGAAATCCCTGCTTTTAATGGTTGGTTTAATCAAAATTTTTAATTCTGTCATCATTTACACCCTCATGTCGATCCAAACCCGTAAGACCTTCGTTCAGGTTCAAAACAGAAATGAAGATATTTTAAATGAAATCAGACCTTTCTGTCCCTCCATTGACAGCCTATACCACTCCCAGATAGCAGACGGATGTGGGCCACTTCAGGCAATGATGCGGCACTGCAGGCCTTCTTATGGCCCGGACAAAATGTATATGAGTCTGAAGTGGCCCACATGTAAAATGGCAAATATGGCCCAAATATTTTAAATTAGATATGGGCCTTTTTAGGCAAAGATGCGACACTCATGGCAATGTGTAATCTGAATGTGAGCCTAAAGTGGCCCATATGATAAATAATGATTATGGCCCAAATATCACAAACCAAATATGGGCCACCTATGGCAAAAATGAGGCACAATCGACAATGACTAATCTGGATGTAAACCAAATATGGCCCACATATGTTGCAACAAATATCTTGAAACATGCCAGTTTTGGCAAAGATGAGGGACAATAATCACTGGCGAATCTGAATGTGAACCTAAAGTGGCCCACACATGGCATAGCAAATATGGACCTAATACATTACACCAAATTTGGGCCACATTTGGCAAATATACGACAATGTTAGCACTGGTTAACCAGTGTGAGCCTAAACTGGCCCACATATACAGCAAATGTGGACCACTTATCTTAAAACATATCTGGGCCAGTTTTGGCAAAGATGTGGGGCAGTATCACTGGCAAATCTGAATGTAATGTATTCGGGCCATATTTGCTATGCCATGTGCGGGCCAATTTAGGTTCACACTAAATTTGAACCACATTTGGCAAATGTATGGCACAGACAGCACTGGCTAACCAGGGTGTGAGCCTAAACTGGTCCTTATTATAATACAGCAAATGTGGCCCAGTTATCTTCAAACCAATGATGTTTTCGTCAGTGATGACGATAACGAAATTATTTCGTTGACGCACTTTTTTTTTAATGACGATAACGCGACAATGACTAGCTAAAAATGGCTCTAAGGTGACTAAAACATGACGAGAAGTTTTCGAGTTTTCGTTGACGAGACGAGACGGAACGAAATGATAATAAGTCTGACGTTCACAATGCATGTCATTTCTGCCTGTTTTGCGTGCAATCTGTCTGTATTGAGCTAAAAAAAAGTATCAGCAATGCTGCCGTTTCCTATCCTTGTTTTGGGTAACGTTACGCGCAGCACGCGGCCGCCGCGCGCGCACCAGATTCAACACAACAACAACACAGGTTTTATCGTAGTTTCAAGTCAATGGAGTCGGACAAAAACTACGATAAAACCTGTTGGAAAGCATCTTTTGCAGCGATTTTTGTGTGAGCATATCAGTGAACATCCCTGACCACTCGGTGAGTTTCACGTCTTTGTAAACTAAAGTTTAATGCGTTTTATGAATGATTGTTCCAGTGCACATAGACAACCATGTGTAGGTGGGGGGTAAACCTAAAATTCTCGGGACAACAGCATTTGTCCAAATTTCAATCTTAACCGTTCTATTTCATCAGAAACGATCTCAAAACAGGGCTTTAAGTGTAAAATACCGAACTAACCATTTAAAGACCAAATTGTTTATAGTATTCAGGAATTGTCTTATTCATTTTTATGTTCAACACACTTCAAGTGTCATGTTTGTTTCATACTTTATATTCAAGTATGCATTCCTAACAACCTATGTTCAATGCTCCGTATTATTTATTTGTTTTATTATTTTGTTTCAGAATGTTTGCAACTTTGCAGTTTGCACAAGTTAAAGATAGACAGGATTGAATGATGTTTGTGTTTACAAATAATATGCATCTTGTTGTTGCACTGGCAGACAAGTTGAAGTGCAAGTTGTAGATCATAAGTATGTGTTCCTCAATAGCTTATATTTTGGGCACGTTGTTCATTGCACTTTAGCAATTTCTCAAATAAAGCCACAATTGCCAAAGTGAGAATGTTTTTATTCCTGGCTTTTTTGGAGTAAAACAGTGATTACACTGTTACCACTTTATCTGTGTGTAATGTTGTAGTAGCTCAATTTTTTTTTTTTTGCTGTTCAAACTTTAAACCATTCCTTTATTACTGTGATTACTGGTGAAAATAGCATTTAATATTCATGGAAAAATTATAACTTGAAATATGGGGATAAAAGGTTTCTGCACAATGTGACAATGAAGTACAGCTTGGCAATGGTAGCACTGCATCTCCATCAATGAGAAAGTCTAGTTTATTATGCAAAGGTTTTAAGGTTAGCTGTTGTTTTATGAATTGCAACACTTGCTACAACCTGTCAAACCTAAGCCCATTTCCAATACTTTTTAACCTAAGTTAATTTGTTAAAGTAACACCAGGTTACTTTTGCTCTCGGGGTGGGGTCCCCCTACAGTTGGGAAACAGTATTGTCCTCTAGACTTCTACTACTGTCGTAAACTCTGTCATCCTACATGCACGTGCAATTGTTGACAACCATGATAGCCCTGAACACTGTAGGAGGAGGTCACATGCAGGTGTTCTGCTTGCGTCTTGTCTGAAATGTCTTCATCCCAGGTACAGTGGCATATATTTCAGCATGTCATATGAATATAATTTCATGGGTTTTATTTTTTTTCTAACGACAAATGATCGCGATGATCACGTTTACAAGCCAGCGTCATTATAGTAGCCTAGTCTATTGGTTACCGTTTTACTGGATCTATATGATACTTCAATGCAATGTTTGAGTGGTAGATAACCATATATCGTCAATATTATAATATCAAGCTACCATAAATGAATCTGCAAATTTTACAAATCGATTTGCATTATAGCTTGAGGCAAGACAAATAAACAAATATCACAGACATGTTAGGTATCCTAAAATATGATTTTGTACATCTTATATATTTACTTGCAAGAATGTAGCCCCTACCAAACTTGTGCACGCCGTTTAGACATAGGCTTTCATTTGATTTTTGATTTTTTTTTGCCAAGTCCGCATCGGTCGGGCACCCCTCCTCCTCCTTCAGCTCACGCCAGCGAGAAAAGGCTGGCCCAATGTTAATCCTCGTTCTGCCTTTAACGCGATCACTTTCTCTTTTTCTCTTTTTGCTTTGCTCCGATAAAACCTTTGCTTTCTTGTTTTTCTGTGCTGCTTTTGCCATGACTATTACATTTGGCTCGCACGTCCGATTTTAAGGAAGTGGTGGTGGAAGTGACGTATATGCCGTAAAGCAGTCGAATTTTGTAGTTCTCTTTGTTCGCCGGTTACTACCCGAAACCCGAAGTTTAAAAGTACGATTAAAAACGCTACAGACCCCGTCAGGCTATGGCAGACGTGTCATTCAACCTATTGTAAGTCGATGTACCATCACAAGAGACTTGGAAATATATTATGAAGGTTGAAAAGTTACCTGGTGTTACTTTAAAGACTAATTTTTTTTTTTTTTTTTTTTTTTTTTACTAAAATTGACTAAAACTTGACTAAAACCTTTTTGTGTTTTCGTCGACTAAAACTTGACTAAAACCTTTTTGTGTTTTCGTCGACTAAAACTTGACTAAAACTATTAAGTTTATAAGTGACTAAAATGTGACTAAAACTTAAAAGCATTTTCGTCCAAAAGACTAAGACTAAGACTAAAACTAAAAGGGCTGCCAAAAACAACACTGGACTCTGATTCGCACATGCAGCGTTTTTCTCTAATGAATAACAAAGAAATGCTTTGTTTATGACATGTGACCAAAAGGACATGTGACTCGAGAGGACATCTCATGAGTCTGGCCGAAGATCACGCAGAGAACAGCCCCTTAGGGGTCTCCCCTGATTTGATCACCTCACAAACAGAGCATTGTGTAATGAGTGGGTCGATCCACAAAGGAATGCCTGAATGCTGACGGACAATTACCCATTCCAACACACACACACACACACACACAAACCATTCTCCAATATCCTCACTGAAAGACATTTAACCAGATGTATTCAATGTGTTTTTATGTGTTTTCATTATGCATTTTGAATATAACTGTATATTCCTCTTACAATAGCGTTCTTACTACCCGTAGAACACTAGTGGCGTGAACAACGCGAATATGCATACAAATATAAAGTAAAGTGTATTTTTGATCAGTTTTACTCTCATTCAAGATCGAAGTGTCTTTAGACTGTAAACCCTCCCCACTCGCACACAGAGATGAGGAGCGTGTGCTCTCAGACAAAGAGTAATAAAAACTGAATTCCCGCCTGTGACTTCCAACTCTCCGATTGGCCAAGCCGACAGGGAGAGGCTGGATTTCTCCAAGGTGATATATGTCGGCGCGCTCACTCCAACTCTTGCTTCCTGACACTCTCTTCCTGAACGCTCGCTCTTCTTCGACGCGCGCCTCCTGGTCCCTGGCTCTTCCTGCTCTCTTTGATGCTTCATCATGTGACTCCTCGTGCATCTGGACCTTGCCTTAGTGTGATGATCCATCGTTTCTCTTTTTGTTTTCTTCAAGTTTATTTGATCTTTTTCGAAGTCTCCTCTGTTCATTTCTTCTCGCGAGGAAAATGAACACAGCCAGACCTCCGCTGGCAAGCTTCACCTCCAAGGACATTCAAACACGCCGCGCTCGCGCGCGCTGGTAGGGCCCAAACGCTCGGCATCCACATGACCGAGAGAGACACACGCCTGCTTCACATCAGCCACCCAAAAGAGCTTTACCGGTGCAAGTACCCAATTTACCATGCTTTCAAGGTTTAAGATCTGTTGATTCTTGTTGTCTCAAAGGTTCTGTGTCTGTGATGAATTTTGCAAAACTCATGATCTTTCCAGGTCTTCTTTATCTCTCTGTCTATCTCACATGATCTTTCACAATCAGCTCTCTCTCTCTCTCTCTCTCTCTCTCTCTCTCTCTCTCTCTCTCTCTCTCTCTCTCTCTCTATCTCTCTCTCTCTTTTGTTGTTATTTGTTTGTTTCGTTAGTTTTACTGTTAATGTACATATATGTATTCCGGGTTTAAATGTAGAATTCTGTATCTGTAGTTTCAATTATTAAAACCATATTCCTGATTGCTTTCTGTCTAAGAGCTTATATTACAAGTCAATGAAATGATGGTCTTTAGCTACAAAGCTTTACAATTTGTGACTATTTTAGTAACCTAAATTTTATAAACACAGTAAAATTAATGTTCACGGCCAGAAAATTAATATTTCTTGGAGTTTATAAAAAGGGATAACTTTGTTGAGAAGTTGGTAAGTTAATCTTACGGCTGTTTGCTGGACAAACCGATTGTTTGATAACTAAATTAATTCCCTTAAAGTTATCTCATGTAATCGATCTGTAATGAGACCATTGATATATGAATGAGGAATTATAATTCGTTATGATTTATCATTCATATATGCGATCGATCTATTTTCAATTTCGATAATTTAACTGTAACATGCAAGATATTAATCATATTCATGATTAATTATTAAAATTCCCTATAAATAATTTGAGCTAATTAAGGCAAAACTCTATGTTGCTACATGCTGAATTCAGGGGGTCGACAACTTTAGGCACGCAAGTTATTTTTCACAGATATCTGTCCAGTTTACTCATGGCTCATACTCTTAGCCTTTAAAATGTTTGAATGTATATCCGCAATACAATATCTGGGGGTAAAGATTTTTTAAAGTTATGGCTATGCTCTTGTTACCAGATGAGATATAATCGTTTGGCCCTGTGATTCTTCAGGACAAGATCTTGATGCCATCCACACTCAGTACATGACGAAGGTGAGTTTCACAATAGCTGCCACTATCACAAATCAAGAGACAGAAGACAACAGGCCTTCATCCATATGAACTCACCCATGCGTAGGGATAGGTTCCGAAACCCGGTATTAAACATTAAACGGGCCCTGGGGCCAAATTAAGGAAGACCGCAGTATCGATAAGCTCAGACGTTATCAGTTCTGTTGACGGTACTGAAGAAATTACACACACTATTTATTATAGACATTGTCTTGCAAATTCTGTGAGGATTAGGAGGGGTGTTATAAACAGTCTTCATACAACATGTGTTTTTCAGGCTGGTTGTTTGTAATTTTGTAAGAGTAGGGAGAGGCTGTACCTCAGTGAAGACTTATTTTACATTCGATAATTTAATTTCCGTACCTGATAAGTTAGATTTTCCTAAAAAAACATCATGCACTGCTTATTTCAATTGTATTTTTCTTCTATTGAATTTATCCATGCTTGTAATTTGTTTATAATTTTCAATGCAGATTCACTCCTCTAAATAAATAATCTCTTGAAATTTGTTTTTATATCGCAATATATATAGCAGCAGATAAACAAAATATTTTATTTAAGGTTTTCAATATTGTGCAGCCCTTATATTGAGCATTTAACCTAACCCTAATTTTAAATTGAACCTGGAATGATAATTTGTGATACCAGATGAGATGTATGTATGATAGTGTCACAGTCATCGTCTGCACCTTTCTGTCTTCGTCATCTTCACTACACTTCCCAGCATCCTCTTGTCTCCACACCTGAACTCACTCCCTCATTATCCACCTGTCCCTCGTCATCATCATCTGTGTCACCTGTCTTCACCTCGTTAGTGTTCATTTGGACTTGTATTTAGTTCTCTCTGTTCAGTCTGTCTTTGTCGGTTCTTGTAAATGTTTTGGTGTTGTTGTGAGTGTTCCTGCCTGTCTTCCTGCCTGCACCTGTTTATTGTTTTATTATAAGTAAATCGTTGGAATCGAAGCCTTTCTGACTCAGCCTCCGGTTACACTTTATTTTGATAGTCACTTTAGACATTCTACTAACTATAAGTAACTTTTCAACTACGTGTCAACTAACTGTCATTAGAGTATTAGTAGGCTGTAGTAGACTGTCAGTAGACTGTTAGGTTATGGTTAGGTGTTAGGGTTCGGGTTAGGAGAACAAGTTGACTTGTAGTTGCTAATTTACTTATAGTCAGTAGAATATCTGTTGGGGGACCAACAAAATAAAGTGTTAGCAGATATTAAGCAGACAGTCTACTAATACTCTAATGGCAGTTAGTTGACACGTAGCTGCAAAGTTACTTATAGTTAGTAGAATGTCTAAAGCGGACTATCAAAATAAAGTGTTACCCAGCCTCCTTCTTCACCTGCACCACATCGTGACAGAAGAACCGACCAAGAGAAGCATGGAAGTTGTCCACTTCCCCCTCTAACCAGGGCCGGATTAAGAATTCAGAGGGCCCTGGGCACAATGTCTTGTAGGCCCCCCCTTAGGCAGGCCAAATGTAGTTTGTCCAAGGACATTTTAATTTGGCATTAACTGTATTACTGACTTAAAAGGAACTTTGTTGTACATATTACTTCATCATAAATGATATGTGTTTCCCATAGGATTTTATAAAACTATGTTGGGTGGAACTCTATCCCTGTAGGGGGGTTCGGGGGCATGCTCCCCCGCAAGAAAATTTTGTACATTTTAAGGTTAAAGGCATCAATCTGGTGCACTTTGAGAGCTCACAATTAAAGAGCTTCAACCGGCTTTAACCCATGAACTGTGCACATTGAACAAAGAAAAAGCATTGACTTGTACCTGGACATTAAAGAGGGCTCAAACATCTTTTTAGTTATGATATAGAGTCTCAGTCTGCATTACATTATCACTGGTGTTTTAGGATGCCAAACAATTATTATAATAATGGTTTATATAATTATTCCTATGACGTAAAATCATATACCTCCTATAAATGTAGCCTAAAAGTATTTTGCATTACATTACACAGTATAGGAAAAGTACAATACTTTTGTCCTAATTTCTTTAATTGCCAGAAATAAACCCTTGAGCTTTCATTTTGGAGAAAACACCAGATCACTATGCTGATCGCGTGAGCAAAGTGCGCACTTCTATTTAAATCACGCAGCACAAACAGAATGCCTATAGGCTACTTAAAGTATTTTGCTGTTTTATAACGGCACGAAGCAATATCACAGTTTCAATTTGACTTCGTTGGCAAAATATGACGCTAAACAGTCGAGACCTGTATGTTAGGCAACCGTAGGCAACTGCTTCTCCATCACTTCAAATTTCAGAGCGTCAAGTCACGCGATGCGAGACGACATGATAGCTCGCTCTCGCTCACTGCGCAGGAATACAGACGCTGTTTTTGACGTGATTTAACATTATATTTTGATCGAATGGGTTGCAAAAATATGCATATAATTAGGAAAGTGAGGACTGCGTTTATAACGTGATCTAACATAATATTTGACGGTGCGCAGGGCCCCTTAGATGTCATGTGCCCCTGGGCAAGTGACCAGTTGCCCTAATGGTTAATCCGGCCCTGCCTCTAACCCCAGCTGATCGCCTGATTCATTGCGTCCAAGATGGCTGCTCCATTGAGGAATATGTCGCTGGCTTCCTGGAGCTTTCTGTTGGGGTAAGCTGGACAGATAAAGTCCTGAAATCAGTATTTTGGGGCGGACTAGATAACCATTTGTACCAGCAAGCTCCAGCGGCGGCATTCCCAGGCTCATTTGCCCAGTACCTGGACCATGTGCTGTGGTTGAGTGGCTCAGCCTTCACCGTAGGTGAGGCTGATGACATCGCCATTCAACCACCATCTCCAGCCATCTCCACCACGCCTACCATCAAACCAGCCACCGGGTCGGTATATGGATGTCCTGGACTGGTTTCCTGTGTGGCCGAACCCCCGCTGACATCAGCACGTGCTGCCAGGAAGGCCATAGTCCCAGAGTCTCGTCCCGCCGAGACCTCCAGCCCAGCCGAGCCTTCACCGCTGGTTCCGTCCAGCCACGTCCAGCCAGAGCTTCACGTCAGCCACGTCCAGCCAGAGCTTCACGTCAGCCACGTCCAGCCAGAGCTTCACGTCAGCCACGTCCAGCCAGAGCTTCACGTCAGCCACGTCCAGCCAGAGCTTCACGTCAGCCACATCCAGCCAGAGCTTCACGTCAGCCACGTCCAGCCAGAGACCGTCCAGCCAGAGACCGTCCAGCCAGAGACCGTCCGTTCTGAGCTTCCTTCGCCGCTGGTCCCGCCTAGCTCAAAGCCCTCTTCGCCGCTGGTCCCGCCCAGCTCAAAGCCCTCTTCGCCGCTGGTCCCGCCCAGCTCAAGGACCTCTTCGCCGCTGGTCCCGCCCAGCTCAAAACCTTCGCCACTGGTCCCGACCAGCAAAGAGCCCTCACCGCTTGCCCTGCCAGAGACTGTTCACGACCCGTCAGCACAGCCAGAGACTGTTCACGTCCCGTCTGCCCAGCCTGGGTCTGCTCACGTCCCGTCTGCCCAGCCTGTCCTTCATCCAGTCACTCTCCCCAAGATTTTTTTTTGGGGGAGCCATAGGTCTCCCCCAGATAGAGCCATCCGCCATGGCCACCCGAAGGGTCCTCTCCGCCATGGCCACCTGAAGGGTCCTCACCGCCATGGCCACCTGAGGGTTCGTCTGCTCCGCCCTGGCCACGCCCACGTCCTGCTCCGCCATGGCCGCCTGGTCCATCCTGGAGTCCATCCTCCTGCACCCGGTCCGCCTTCCCGTTACGGACTCCAGGATGCCCACCCTCCCACCCCTGTTTTAAGGCGTGAGGTCACGCCTACCGGGAGGGGGGAGTAATGTCACAGTCATCGTCTGCACCTTTCTGTCTTCGTCATCTTCACTACACTTCCCAGCATCCTCTTGTCTCCACACCTGAACTCACTCCCTCATTATCCACCTGTCCCTCGTCATCATCATCTGTGTCACCTGTCTTCACCTCGTTAGTGTTCATTTGGACTTGTATTTAGTTCTCTCTGTTCAGTCTGTCTTTGTCGGTTCTTGTAAATGTTTTGGTGTTGTTGTGAGTGTTCCTCCCTGTCTTCCTGCCTGCACCTGTTTATTGTTTTATTATAAGTAAATCGTTGGAATCGAAGCCTTTCTGACTCAGCCTCCTTCTTCACCTGCACCACACCGTGACAGATAGATTTTGAACTGTACTATGTTTGTATTGCAGGTTTTCTGGGATCCACAGCGGAAGGCATCAAGGCATGAGATGTTGGCCTGGACAGATGTACCTGTACACCACACAGACCTCTGCTTTTGCATGGATGGTTGATTACTACCATGTTCTGTATAGGTTTTATTATAGCAAAACTGAGCACCTGTGACAGTGGAATCTGTAGGTGTAAAGTAGTCAGACATCAGTACATTTAAAGTCACAGAGAGAAAGGTTTTTTTTTTTTTAATGATTAATTAGAAGTTTCAAACTTTTTTCTCTTTCACAAAAAACACTGCAGTTACAGCTTTTCAAATTCTTCATTGGAGGTGCACAAATACTTTTCTTTTTTTCAAATCACAAAGTAAGAAATGTATGTGAATAAAAAGTGAAGTGTGACCACATGAGAATAGCCAAACAGTATAGATGATTCACAAAATTATACACCAAGAAATGTGCATAATTGGCCAAAATGTTACTGTTTATCAACAAAAATATGACCCTATGAGTTTGGTAATTTGTAGAATAGGATTTGTGCACCTGCAATTAAGAATTTAAAAAGGTGTAACTGATGTGTTGTGTTTGTGAGAGATAAAGGAAAGAAAAAGAGATTTGCAACTCATAAAACATTTTCTCGAAGACTTAAAATCTACAAATTGCACTGTTATAGGGACTCTGTTTTGCTTCAATAATACTAGATATAATACAGTGTCAATCTTATTAACTACTATTTATTTTGTATAAAATCATACAGTAGGCCTACCAGTCAAAAGTTTGGAAACATTACTATTTTTTGGAAGAAGTCTATTCTGCTCATCAAGATTGCATTTATTTGACAAAAAAAAAGTAATATTGTGAAATATTATCATAATGTAAAACAGCTGTTTTCTATGTTTCTCTTTTCTATGTGAATATATAGTAGTGTAATTTATTCCTGTGTATAATATTATATCATGTAAAACTGAAGACTGGATTAATGATGCTGAAAATTCAGTTTTGCATCACAGGATTAAATTATATTTTAAAGTATGTTAAAATAGAAAACCATTATTTTACCTTTTAATTATATTCATATAAAACCTTCTTCATTTAAATGTTTATAAACCTGTTTGCACACTGTTTTTGCTGTTGTTTGTGCTTTGTTCTATAGTAAATGAACTGAATTAACCAAATACTGAGTCTGTATCTTTTGTATGTCGTTGAAAAGTCTCCAAAATAGTTTTGGGCAAATGAGGACAAGTTAAATTAGACCACTCTCCGCCCACATTATATTAATTCAAAAATAAAATGACCAACTGGTTACCAACACGACAACGTTACAAAGTTACGTCGTGACAACGAATCCAGGAATTTCACTTTTCCGGTTGCCACGACGTAACTAGTTACGTTGCCACGACGAAAGTTTGGTCACCAGATTACGTTGCCGTTACGTAACAGTCATGTATTTTTGTTAGCTGGGGAGTCTCGGCTAGTATAAGCTATATTGCGAGTGAGGATGTTGGAGGTGGAGATTTATAGCCTTTTCTCACAGCACTTGATATAATTAAACCTATCAATTTGATGGCGGATCCAGAAAGGTCCAAACGACAATCACCAGTGACAACAGATTCACCCGCTGTAAAATGCAAAAGACTTCGTTCGGACTCTGGAGTGGCTACAGAAAAAAAGAGACTGCAACCGGCCCATGCGAAAACAAGGATAATACAGGGCTGTAGTACTCGAGTCCGGTCTTGGACTCGAGTCCGGACTCAAGACAGTTTTTCTATGGTCTCGGACTTGTCTCGGACTCGCTGGTATTCGGACTCGGACTTGTCTCGGTCTCGGCCACTGGTCTTGCCAAATATGGCTTTTGGTCTCGACCGAGTCCAGGTGTCTTTTTTATATTCCCAGTAACGTATAATTGTAGTATGCACCCGCAAACTTCCACAGAAACCTCCGCAGATTACAGCAGATTGTAGTGCCCGTCATTGACAAGTACAACCTGCGCGTGTGTGATTTCTTTTCTACTATTTGCCACTGCAATACCGGCGCATAGCTGAAATAACAGATCTGTCTATTCACTGCCAATCATAATATGAAATTGCTATATGGACTAGTCACTGTGAATATTAAACACTGCTATCAAATCTGATTGTTCAGCGAGTCTCTGCAAGTGAGTGCCGCAGGTTCATGTACTACACATACTCAAGTACACGTTTATCTTCAGCATTTCATCGTCAGATACACTCAGAAACCCGTCAAAATAAAAGTTTGGTTAAACGTGAAGAAATTACCACATATATATTTTACTGGAGTGAAGCTATATTGTCATTTAGTTGCTCAAATGCTCAGTAGGCTACTAGTAGCAGTGGTAATAGTAGTGGGTTGGTGTTTGTATCAGTTCTTACACTGCTATTATGAGGTATCACCATATGTCATCATTCTTTTTTCTTTAGATTAGAAGATTATATGATATCAAGGGGAATGTCTATACTTAAAAATCCTGGGTGTTGTGACACTGTTTGTGCTTTTAGATCAACAAATAATAACCCAAAATGATTGTCATTTAATGTCAAGACTTTTTTTCCTGTCCTGGACTCGGTCTTGACTCGGACTCGGACTCGAACCTTTTTGGACTTGGTCTTGTCTTGGACTCTAACCTCTTTGGACTTGACTTGGACTCGACTAGTCCTGGTCTTGGACTTGTCTTGGACTCGACAAAGGTGGTCTTGACTGCAGCCCTAGGATAATATCGGAAGGACATTACATGTAGTCACGCAATGCTGACGTTGTTAACATTAACAATTTGAGAACAAAGTATAATTTGCACGGTTTTACGTGATATGATAAGCGATTTTCAGAATCACAGATTATTCAGCGCGATTTACTCCAATGTCTGAACCAGAACAAAAGTGGATATTACTTACTTGTTCAGATGACATTTTCCGGTGAAAATTATTATGTTGGTCATACTTCCAAAAAGAATAATCTGTGATTCTGAATGCCAGTATCGACACCAGCGCTGTGACTGACAGCCTCATAGTCTCCTCAAACATTGTTCATGTTCATGGTGTACATCCTGTGCTGTGTCGAAGTACAACTCACGTAAAGTTGATAATTCCACGAATGACTGCAATTGCAGATTTCGAACAGAGATGGCGACAAAGAGGAAAAACTGCAGACTGCAGCTTTAAAGAGGAAAATGATAGGTAAATAACCAGCACCAAACCCTGGTTGTAAGCATAAACTTAACATATACTGTAAACTTGTCACTCAAATATGATTTGTTGATTGGAATGCAGGATTAACAAAGATTTGTATCCAGAAACATTGTTGAAATGAAATCACATTCACCAACAGCTTGATCCTGATATAAAAAATAAAAATAAATTATCAAAACAAACGAATACATACTTAAAGTCCCTGTAAAGGCAATTCTAAAATAAAATTCTAAACACATTATAAATGTTTGAAATGTATTGCTAAAACACATTACAAAGACTGTGAACTGTGAAGTACTGAATTGTGGAGTTAGACCGTTAAACAGTTTTTCACCGTTGCTGAGTTTAGGATTTTTTGGGCGGGGCTAAAACGGTGGCTTGATGACGCACTGGGGCCACTGATCTCCTGGCCCCGCCCCTACTGTCGATGACGCACTGGAGCCACTGAGCTCCTGGCTCCGCCCCTACTGTCAATGACGCACTGGAGCCACTGAGACTGGCCCCGCCCCTACTGTCGATGATGCACTGGAGCCACTGAGACTGGCCCCGCCCCTACTGTCGATGACGCACTGGAGCCACTGAGCTCCTGGCCCCGCCCCTACTGTCGATGACGCACTGGAGCCACTGAGCTCCTGGCCCCGCCCCTACTGTCGATGACGCACTGGAGCCACTGAGGCTGGCCCCTCCCCTAACAATAGAGCACATTCACATCAGTTCGCCTCTCAGTCGCGATCTGTCAGAATAGTAGGCCTACTATTACTTACTACAGCCTACAGTTTGCTAGTAGCTACTAGCTAGCTATGCCTTCTTCATGGAAATGCGTATTACCTGCATGCAATCACTAACAAAACAGATCGGCGTCCTTATTTAAATTTCTGAAAAACGACCATATTAAAGGTTGTATCAGCGATTGTGGGTGACGTCACTTCTGTTTGTGTTTGAAGCGAGATCCCAAACAAACCAAGTTAGCTCGCCCCTCCCTCCCGTTTCGTGCATCATGAAAAAAAAAAGATCATGCTAGTTTTGCTGGTGCTTCACTGGAAGCAGCAGTATGATAAAACGTACCAGAATCAGCCATATAGCTACAGATCTAACGTTATGGGGAAAACTCATGGTAACAACAGCTATCTGGAATAATATTATAACAGCTTAATATTATTATTCTGCTAACGTTAGTCCTGAACGTAGGCTAGTGTTATTGCTAATAGTACAATGTGTTGGCTAGACATATCAAAGTAGACACATATAACAAACGTAACTCACACACTAAATCCCTACAATCTGATATTCGCTAGAGCTATCCAAGTTTAGTCGAGCTTCACTCATATTTTTTAAAGAAGGATATTTTCACACACAGTTCACATCTGAAAAAGTCAGCACTAGAAGCTACTCACCTGTCCAGAAGAAACGTGCAACCTCAGCGTCTGATTTAAAAATGTTCAAATCTTTAAGCTCTCTCCACCGTTCAAAAGCCTTCCCAATTATTATTAGTTTCTTTAACGAATAACGGCGGTTTTCCCTCGCCCCAATCCTCCTTCTCTTCTTGGGGATTGCCTCTTCCATCCCACATAGCAAAATTGGTTTGGCCCAGTGACGGGCCACACAACCCACTTTCACTTGGCCCAAATACAGCAATGAATTACGGTACATGACTGGACCAGGTCTGGTTGCCAGAACTCGGGCCACATATGGCCCATGGCATAGCCATACCTCAGCCAAATGTATGACTATAGCTGGCCCTATTCTGGACCAGGTCTGGTTGCCAGAACTCGGGCCACATATGACCCATGGCATAGCCATATCTCAGCCAAATGTATGACTATAGCTGGCCCTATTCTGGTCCTTTATAGGACCAAACAATTCCCAGACAGCAACAGTGTCGACCCAGATCCGGCCCACATCTGGGCCGTGTGGAATCCATGTGTACAAGAAGTGGGCCGGATCTGGGCCGACACTATGTTGCTGTCTGGGTTGATTCATGTCAGCCTCAACTAAACCATGATCTAACCACTTTATATACACCCTGCTCAGCTGAAAAATGTCTGAAACACAACAGTATTCTTAACAAATGTTTATTTTTTCACATTTAAACAAAACAATTTACAAAAAAACAAACAAACAAACAAAAAACTTCTTGAATGTCAAGCTCTTGAATGTCAGCTCTTGAACAAGTCTTTTCCATACCGTGGCTTTACTCAGGTCTTTTGTTCTTGAACCTGAAAAAAAAAAAACACAAAAGAGAACATTATAAATTGAAAAAATATTTATATAAATTATTAATAATATAGAAAGCACACACACACACCAAACAAAAACAATCATAAATGAATAAGACTACAAGGTCCGTGTACGTTTTGATAAGTTTGTTTTTCAGTTTAAAATGAAATAAGCAGAAACAAGAAAATGTTTTTTTTTTAATAAACAAAAATATAAGATTTTGACTATATTTTCATTTTTTGGTTCACAGCTGAACTCTTGTTTTTTTTCCTTTCTTCTTATTTAATTTCAAAATGAAAGACAAACTATCAAAACCCATAAACCCACTTGCTCACTTGTTACATAATTTATCAAACAAAAATTTTAACAAATTGCATAAATAATGAGTGATACCACAACAAAATCCACAATGGATTAGAAATGCAAACACACAAACATAGGCTAAATTTGATGTCAAATGTTTAGGAGGTCCAAATCTAATCTCTCTTTTACTCACCATGGCTAACTTACATTTAGGCTACTTGCTAAAAAATACAGTCAAGCTGTTTTTCAAAACTTTAAACTGCCAGTGTGTAATATACATGATAATAACATGTAATCGCTGTAATGATGTAAGTTAGCATAATTGCAAAAAATGTATAGGCTAGCCTATTTCTTAAATGTTAAACTTTTTTTGTATGTGTTACAATACCGATTTTATCTCTCTGTGTCTTTGCATATTTGAAATTTTAAGAGGGCTTTGTCGTGATATGTTGTTTATATAACACAAATTAGCATTAAAAATTATCGAACTTAAAATTTGATAATCTCTATAGAAGATATAAATATCATAAGGGCACAAAATTGTTAAAATCCTCAATCAATAGAATATAAACAAAAGTAATCAATATCCTTATGATATTTATATTCTTGTGTGATGTTTCAGGTGCCAATTGCTGCTATACATTTTAGTATGTTAATCCATCAGTGTATGTCACTTAAATTGAAATGGCTGTGATATAAAAATAAAGATGTCTGATGTCATTTAACGTTAAATGTAATCGACGAACATTTAGTCAACTTCTACATTTTAACTAACAGCTACAATTATACATTGTGGCACATCTTTAACATTTCACTTTCCGACTATACTAACTCATACTAACTCTAAAATTAAAAATTATCACTTACCAAACTTTGCTCGCTTTGAGGTGAGAAGTCCGCAACCGTTAGTGAAATGCAGTCGAGTGCATCAGTGCGCGCCCACTTCTTCTTCGGCAGCGCTGGATCCGGAAGTATAAATAAATATTATTTTTTTAAATTTGGGTTGAAGCGTTCTAAACCATTAACTAAACCGGCTAAATCGCAAGATTGCACAGTTTCAATTGAAGAAAAAAAAAATATATAAATAGGCTATATATATATAAAGAAGACAAAAATACAAGATTGAGTGTAAAGACTACAATGAGGTAAAACTGCAAACCCATGAAGCATTGCGGTTTAGGCGCGCTTTCTGGGCGCGTTTTTCTAGATGCAACCTGATTGGTAAAAAAATTTTTAAAATGTTTTTTTTTGTTTTTTTTGCCATATTAGGACGTTGTAAGAAAGAAACGATTGGCCTTCTTGTGCATGAAATGAGACAATCAAACAATTAAAGTTCTATTGTAAATTTAAAATGTATGGTGTTTCATATTTTAAATTATTATTAGGCTAATTAAACCTTGTTAATAGAGAGCAATAAGCCCATGGTGCAAACAGGAATAGGGGAAACAGCTGTGTTTATGAAAATATTATCAATTAGGCTATAAAATATCTGAAATTACATTTTAACTGTGGGATAAGTCTGGCCAGACAAATGTGGGCCACATTTCTATATTTTACGTGTGAGACAAATAATACACGTTTTAACCACTGGCCCATATCCTGTTTGCCGCCTTAAAAACGGTTCAATCTGCCCATAACCGGGCTATGTTCGGTTCACATGCCTCATGCCAGTACCGACTGAATGCCGTGCCGGCTTCATGTCAAATCTGGGCCAGAATTCTTTGCTACCTGGGAGCAGCTTAAGCTACAGTCAGCAAACAAATTTGGCCAAGATTTGGCATGTGTCTGGCAAAGCTGGCATTCATCCGGCACTGGCATACAGCATGTGGGCCAAACATGGCCCGAGTTTGGCAGAGATGGCACTGGATTTAAGACGGCACCCAAGACATGGGCCAGATATCAAATGGAGTATTTGGCCCAGATGTTAAATATAGATATGTGGGCCATATATGTATGGCCGATCTTGAGCCACATTTAAAATCACTTTAAAATATTTTTGAGTAAAATCCCAATGTTTTCCCATACAGAAAAGTAATATATTCACAAATATGTGAAACACTGTAAAATATATTGAAATACATTTTGAAAATATATTTTTAAAATGCATTACATGTTATTGTTAAATAACATGTTAACATTTTCACTGTAAAATATATTTTACAGTGTTTCACATATATGTGAATATATTAATTTTCTGTATGGGAAAACATTGGGATTTTACTCAAAAATATTTTTAAATGATTTTAAATGTGGCTCAAGATCGGCCATACATATATGGCCCACTCTATATTTGACATCTGGGCCAAATACTCCATTTGATATCTGGCCCATGTCTTGGGTGCCGTCTTAAATCCAGTGCCATCTCTGCCAAACCCGGGCCATGTTTGGCCCACATTCTGTATGCCAGTGCCGGATGAATGCCAGCTGTGCCAGACACATGCCAAATCTGGGCCAGAATTCTTTGCTACCTGGGATTTTCACTGTATCTAGTCCGTTGATAGACGCGCTGGCTTATTCTTGAGCTCTGATTATCGTGCAGGCGCCGTGCAGAGCACAAAACAAACAAAACCCGCCCCTGTCGGTGATTGGTTGGAACACTGTTTATTTTGGTTTTGAGTGGTGGTTGTACCCATTTGTTTTTGTGTGCAGATCTCAGAGCCTAGGCTGCCTACAGAGAGGCGTTTTTTTGACAGCCTGCTTATGGGGCGGGCAGCTAGCGGATCGTTAGGAAAGTTTAGATGAATGTGATCATTTATATTTGGGCCTGAAATCGCTGATACAACCTTTAGGAAGAGGTGGATTAATTTTGTGAAGAGCCACTTTGATGGAGAGCTGAGGATCACCGCCAACACCCGCATCTGTAGTGATCATTTTAAACAGGATAGTTTTAGAAACTTTCGTCGAAGTCGTGGGATTCACTGATAATCCGCTGTTACTGGTGAATGAGGCCGAACCGACTATCTCCCGCCTCGGCCTTCATCTCCCCGTCCCGAAAGCAGTATCACCTAATATTACCGTCGGCAGCTCTCCCGCGAGTGGGCGTGGTTTCAGCGCAGCCAGCGGACACGCCCCCAGCGTTTGAGAGCAGAGATACTGGTCAGTTTTTCAAGATTTTGATAGCTTATTTTATTTACTTGGCAGCTTTTTTATCATTCAAATTTGGCTGGTTGTCTAATACCATATTTTTCTGTGGTGTGACAAACTCAGAACACATACTTAATTTTGACTTTACAGGGACTTTAATTTGTCTTACATTTTGTCTAAATATTGCCATTTACAATAACATAACAATAGCCTATCCGTATATTATTTGATAAAGGATTTTATGAGTAAATTAATTAAAAATCAGCATAAACCACTATGAGAACATGTTATAATAGCTCTGTGACCCTACCGCCTTCTAGCCATCAGTGACTAACATACAATCTGAAGAACTTTCAAAACACATGGTGTACAAAAAAAGGTTTTGAACTACTGTATGATTCAGACCAACACAGGCATGAAGAATCAGCGTGTGAATCTCAATATTGGTGACAATCATGTAGATGTAGACATCTTTATTACAAATAAAGTCAGTTATAAAGATGTACTTTATAACTGAAAGTACAAGTAAAGATTGACTTTATTACAAATAAAGTCAGTCTGGTTAGTAATAAGTGAAGCTGGTAATGCTGTTTGTGAAGATGTTTAATCCTCCTCTGCTGAGATCTTCAGATTTAATGTCTTCTTTTCTCTTCAGTTGATTTAATCTTAAGCAGTGTCTGAAGTCAGTTGTAGTTTGTGTTCTTATGTCTCTCTTTCAGTGCTTGTTCACAGCAGGGGTTTGAATGATTGAAAGAATGTTTCAGGAACATCACACTAACCTTTAAATAACATTCTATCAAAATTCAGGAAACTGGACATTTTTATGTTCTTTGAATGTTACAAATCAACGTTCCTAAAATGTTGGATTTTAAATCAAAATTAAGGTGAAAGAATGTTTGAGGAACATCATACCTTCTAAAACATGTTCCTCTAACGTCAAAAAACTGAAAAAATGTTACATTCCCAGAACCAACACTGAATATTTGGAGAACGTTCTTGTAACAAAACTCTGGGATACTACATGTTGATGTAGTTGCTGATGTGTTAACTCACCTGTTAAACATGTTTTACAAGTGATGCTAAATTATGTAAATGGTTTATGTAAATCCACTTTGGAGACATACGTATGCTTACTGGAGCTCCCCTGTTAGCTATACATAATAAAACGTGTTTTTACAGCAAAATCATAAATATACTACACAGTGTCTTTAAACCTTCAACAATTCAACAGCTCACTCTACAGTAGTTCAACAAATGCGATTTAAACACAAAGAACTGTGTTTTTTGTTATTGATACTCAGATTTAAAAAAAAAAAACACCCGTGTCACTAATCTTCACCATGATCGATTATGACGTATCCTCTCCCTAGGCCTCCTGGGATAGAAAAGTGCCCATCGGATGCACACTTCAGAATCTGGGCTGAAGGAGTAGGTAATCCGGGCCTTTTCGCATACTGTTTTGTGAATACTGAGGATTTTGACATACTATTCGTTTGCCTACTGATTTTTGTCTACTATATATGGAAGTATCCAGTATCCATTATGAAGTATGCAGTTTTGGAAACAGCCATTCTTGTGTTTCTCTTTCCTTCAGGGATTCTGCTTGTTAACAGCAGGTGTTCATCACTAGTGCTCAATCATCCCTTATTAATCACTTAATTATCTCATTAACTTTAACACTGATTCAGAGTTACTTTAACACTCTCTAGGACCATATATGATCTGCATTTTGCTGTGTAGCATTGTGTGGAAAGTTGAATTTGAATTTGATGAAGGAAAACCGCAGACTTAGGTTCATATTTCCTCATTAGAATGATGGACAGATAACTTCTCTATCTCAACACACAAACTTTTTCTTCAGTCAGTCTTTTCGTGCCACCTGTATATCAGCTTATATCAGGTAAGATCTTATTTCTGCTCATAATGATTGTCATCACTCTCTTTATGTCAAAAACATGTTTTGATATGTGTGTGTGTCACATTTGTGTAATTGATTTGTGTGTAGTTATAGTTGAGTAATTTGGGCTTTGACCAGGTCAGGACTCTTACCAACATTTTTAAGGATGAAACTTTATGAATAACTCCAGAGTACTTGTAGATGTACAACAATTTTCAGGTCTGATGTTTTTGGGTAACAGCTTGTGATTCTATGATTCATCTAATTTCTAGGAAAACACAAGAGCATCATTTCCCACTTAGCAAAATGATGTCCGAAAGACGTCTTTTCAACATCTTTGTCACATTAGTCGGACGTTGAAAAGACGTCCACTGAGGAGCCAGAATGAAAGTTTTTATGACGTCTTTTTCTGACGTGTTCAGCACGTCTGATATAAACGTTCATCGAACCTTCGTAAAAGTTTAAAAACTAATTCAAATGTGGCCATTGTGGACATGTTTTCAACATCATTTATGGTCTCATTTAGACAATTTATAATGTTTCTGGACCAAATAAACGTGACCACTACGTGATATATTTTTCAAAATATTGTGTACACATGCTTTTTATTCACCTTCAAATAAGTGATAATTTTAACGCTAATGGCCCAAATAATGCAGTTCCACAAGATTGATGGTTATAAGTGCCAGACATAAAGACAAAAGTCTAAATACAATGTTAAATGCTCACTTTTTGTTGATTATGTCATCATCAATAATGGGCTGATGACAGCCAATTTAAATTTTTCTTGGCTTTCTCTGCCACAACAATGGTGTAATACAAACATACAGTTACAACAGCCATAGAAATGCTAAAGCAAGAAGAACTGGGACCAAGGGCCAAACTAAAGCAAACACTGATCACCACAATGGTGATTTAAAATGAAAACAAATATCAACATCTAAACCTCATCTAAACAATGTAAGGAAATTACATTGAAATAAACATGAGTTTTTGGTCCAGAAACAGTATAAATTGTCTAAATGAGACCATAAATGATGTTGAAAAAATGTCCACAATGCCCACATTTGAATTAGTTTTTAAACTTGTACGAAGGTTCGATGAACGTCTATATCAGACGTGAAGAACACGTCAAAAAAAGACGTCATAATAACTTTAATTCTGGCTCCTCAGTGGACGTCTTTTCAACGTCCGACTTTTGTGACAAAGATGTTGAAAAGACGTCTTTTGGACATCATTTCGCTTAGTGTGTTCATTCTTTATTGCATCATGCTTTGACATTAACGGTTTAAAATTATCAATTTTAACTCTAATACAAAATTGTAAATGCTGTGGAATGTTTTTAACGTGTGTTTGAAACAAAGAGAAAACAAAGATTTTAAAGTCATGCGTCAATGCAATGGCTAATTTGTTTATTCTATAACTGTAAAGGAAACTCGTCCTCTGAACTGGTTTGTGAATAAACAAATAAACTGGACTGTCAAAACTGACAATGGCTTCCTTTCATAAAGGTGAGTATTCTTCTTGTGTTTAAAGGTTGGCTCTCATTGCTCCAAAAACCTTACGAACTGTGAACGTGTGATGAATGTAGTTTTCTCAGACTCAATCCAATACAATTTCAGTTGTTTTATTGACTTTTTCTTCATATTTCAGGTTTTATAAAACCACAGACTCTCATCTCTGTTATTCTGTGTAAGTCTGAACAGTGTTTATTGCTTTTGTGTCAGGATCTAATTCACTTGTCATCACATCAGCATACAATTTATCCTTCACATCACTTCATGTGTCTCGATCTGTTTAGGAGCTGGAGTAAAGTTGTTAATGTAACATAAATTATGATACAGAAACAGACCCGATGTTTGGTTTGGGCTCAAGTCACTCAGGCAAATTTTTTTTTTTGCATTTTAGGATCTGTTTAGGAGAAATTACTTTACTTTCTGATGAAACCTCTAGAATTCCTGAATCAAATGGTCATTCATGCATTCATTTATTTTATTACAACAATGTGATTTATCTGTAAATCCACTCAAAACAACAAAAACTTCTTTCATTTCATTCTGCTCTTCACATATAGCTTCTGTTTGACTTTAGAAGATTTGGAATATGAAACACAAATCATACTGTATACAGTATAGATTATACTGTAATGCTGCAATGGTGTGTTTTTTGTTAGTTTGAACAGAAAAGGCTTAAGAGTTTCATCATGTGGAAAAGATGTGCGAGAATAATGAGATTTTCTAGGATAGACAGGAAATTATTCTTTAAAAGAAAAAGTCATGATGACATAATTGTCATTTTTGGGTGATTATTACTTTAAGTACAAGCTTATATTTATATATGTTTATTTGACTATTTTATTGTGTCCTTAACATGTTGATTAATTTGTATTTATAATTATTTTTTAGATGTCCTAAAACTTTACTTGGCCTTTTCAACTGTAACACCGGCGACGGCTGAAATTGGTAATGTACTCTGAAAAAATATTGTGTCAGTTCAACTTAGAAAATGTACTTCATGTGGTTACATCTACGATAACTGGTTTTGTTGAAATTAAATACATTAAGATTACTGATTATAACTGAATTCAACCGGTATATGTAACTCTTTTGGCATTTAAAGCGTCACTCGTCACCATGAGATAAAAGTGTGCAAATGAATCATAAGTAGAAGTTTATACTACTTCAAGTTTACTCGGTGTGAAAATTAATCATAAGTAGAAGTTTATATTAGTTCAAGTTTGCACGGTGTGGGTGTATTGTTCTGTTCCAGTGATGTTCTGTGACTCAACCTTAAAGGGAAAATATATTGCCTATGGGGTCAGACCCTGTTCCTCAATTTCGCCACTTTGCATACCTTGTTTATTCGTGTATCCTGCCTTCCAGAGAATAAACATGCACACGCTTTGCAATTCATCCAATGGGTTATTAGGAATCAAACTAATCAAGAGTTCTAGACATTGATGGGTGGTTTTTGTTTATTTTCATTTTGCTGTTCTCATAATTGCTGTGTGAGATATTTATAAACAAATGTGCCTAGAGTCTTGAACTTCTATCACACCACATGTAGCCACTTACAAGTAGGCCCACTTGGCATATGCAAATCTTCAGCGATTTACAGCACCACTGTATGATAAAAGAGTGAAAATTAATCATGCGCAGACCAGACAGTATATGGAAATTAAATTAAACATATTTTTTTCTAATTACTTTTAATTTAATTTAATTTAATTTAATTTAATTTAATTCAAATTCAAGGGCAGTGAATTTGAAAATGAATAACAAAAAAGAAGTAGGATTAAATAACACATTAAAATCAGTGAAATTAACCAGATAAAAAGATGTAACATTTACAAGGGGCCAGAATATTTTTTTTTCAGAAGATATAACCTGATTTCTCCAGAAATGTAACATTTCTTAAGTTTGATATAATCTTTTTTGTTTCTATTTTTTAAAATGATTTCCATCTTGATTTAAATGCACATGAACAAAATTAATTCATTACCATTATTTAATTTAAAATCTAAATTAAATTCTGTGTAAATATTTCTTCAATTGAATGAAATAGTTATTCATCATTATGCACAAATATATATATATATATATATATACTGTATATATGAACTACCCAGTAGACTGGCGTCAGTATTGAGCATTAAACACTGAGTGTCCACAGAGCACAAGAGCTCTTCATCACAGTAATTGCGATTGAAATTATATTTGTGTGTGGGAGCTGCATGCAAAGTATTATTCTTAATATAATAACAGTAATAATAATAAAAACAAGCTTAAAAATCACATTTTAAAGGGTTTATTGCAAAGCAGGCTATTTAAATAAATAAACAAGTGATCAATGCATAGTAAAAAAAAAAAAAAAAAAAAAAATTTCCAACATTGTTTGTGAAAGTCCAACAAAGTTAAATATAGGCTATAAACAAATACTCAAATCTGAAAAGCTGTGTGACTCCCTGCAGCAGTTATTGCTCAATGAACAAAACTACATGATTCAAAATATTAATACATGCAGTTATTCTCAACCTAACCATAAGCCCTACTCTTCTGCACAATGGCAATGATCAACACTTCAACATAATAGAAACTCTTTCAAATGTCAAACATAACTGAACATTAAACATTAACACACTTAATTTCAAGTTTTACTCTCCATTTCCAGCCATGTGCAAAGCATGCTGGGAACTAACAATGGGGTCTCTTATAAAAACACATATTTGAGCTAATTCTCCTAAAATAAATGTTTCCTTATTTGATCAGGTTTATTTATCAGTTCCTCAATTCAAGCCTCAAAATTGTGTTTCCTTAGAAAAAATCGGAAAATGTATCTCTTGATTTAGTGAAATGTTCTTAATATTTTCAATAAAACACTGAACCACAATCTTCGTAATAAAATATACATAATATTTTACATAATTATCACCTTAATTTTTTTAATGAAAATTACAAGACTTATGATTCTTTTTTTTTTTTTTAGTGTTGTGCGCTTATGTCGAATGTGTGCATCCTGAACTTTAATGGAAGTTGTGTATTGGATCGATGTAACTCAATTAAGTTAAAACAGAATTTCATTGTTTTATGTTACATAAACCCGACTGAGGTTACAACAACAAAATTAGAATTGATAGAATCAGGTAGAAATACCTCCTTAAAGCAACAACTGCACATGTTCACTTTTTACAGTACTCTGCTGTTTGCTGCTGTTCTGTATGATTCATGTCTGAAGCTTTTAGAGGTGAAATGATTCACTCATATTCTAAAGTATCACACATACTTCTGATTCATGACACCATTGTCTCATCGGTCTGTAACTCTCAGTGACAGTTTTCTGAGCAGCTCGTGTCTGATCTCTTCTCAGTAAAACACTGACTGAAGTGAAAACAAACACTGAGTGAACGAGCCCCAATGACACACATAAGGCCAAAGTTCAGTATTCTTCAACCATGATTAAGTAGTTGAGACTAAATCGTTACATCGGCATACAATCAAAATGAATAGCTTTGAATACCTGTGGCAGCCATTTTGTAAAATGATTTTTTTCATGAAAATTGTCACCGGTTTTACTTTTCTCATGGTGACCCCCATCAAACCACATCTTGTCAATCGTAGTATACTAACTAAATTAAGTAGTTTAATCCATAAGTATTCTAGGTTATTTTTAAAATAGAATTTACATAATATTATAGTTATGTATACATTATTGTATTTTAAATGGGGGATAAACTTGTCATTGACATTAAATTAAAGCATTTAAAGCTGTATTCCTGTTACCGTAACTGTTTAAGCTTTTGCACTATCAAAACATTTCACATTTCATTTCAAACACCATTCGACAATATACGGCTTATTACGGTAATTTCAGGCTTTCCTCCAGCAGATGACGACAGCTTTCTGGCAGAGCGGGGTCACTCCGTCGCGGAAGGATTTGAATGTTGAACAGAGAGAGATACGGAGCACAACAGGATAGCCTATTTTGGACAGCGTAAATATTAAAAGATAAAGCGAACAAAAACATTGTGAGTAGTAAATAGCATATGGCACCTGTCAAAATGATTGATTGACAGGTGGGCGTGTCTATCCTTTGATCTTCCCCCGCCCCTTGTCCCGCTCCTTCTGGCTCCTCCCCTTCCTGTCCCGCCCCTTGTCCCTCCCCTTCCGGTTCCACCCCTTCCTGTTACCTCTGACCTAGTTCCGCCCCTTCCTGTTACCTTTGACCTAGTTCCGCCCCTTCCTGTTAAAGTTTCTGTCAAAAATGATGGATGATGACCTTTGATCTAGTTCCGCCCCTTCCTGTTAAAAAGTTTCTGTCAAAATGATGAATTGTTTGATCTAGTTCCGCCCCTTGCGGTTAAAGGGATTCTCCCCTTTTTTTGGAAATAGGCACATTTTACAACTCCCCCAGAGTTAAACTGTTGAGTTTTACCGTTTTTGAATCCATTCAGCCGATCTCCGGTTCTGGCGGTACCACTTTTAGCATAGCTTAGCATACATCATTGAAGTGGACAAGACCATTAGCATTTCTAAAAAAAAAAAGACCAAAGAGTTTCGATATTTTTCCTATCCTCTTTTTTTCCCAGCATCCTATCCTCATTTTTCCCAGCATCCTCTGAAACTTTTTCAGGGGTGCGATGCTGCCTTCCTGGAAAGACGCGACTAAGCGCTGAATACGGCGCGCGCGCTCTGTTGACAGCCGTGCCGTCAAAGCCACAGAGTCCAGTTCTATACCCAGAAAAGAAGTAGACTGACTGGGCAGTAATGAGCTCTTGGTCCAGTTGACCGTGAGACCCAAGCTTTCCAGGTGGCTGAGAAGCACTGTCCTGTGAGAAATCAGCTCTTTCTCTGACTGTGCTAAAATCAACCAATCGTCCAGATAGTTCAATATTCACATTCCCTGACTCCGCAGGGGGGCGAGCGCCGTGTCCATGCACTTCGTGAATGTACGGGGTGCTAGGGACAGGCCGAACGGCAGGACGGTGTACTGATATACCTGACCGTCGAAGGCGAATCTCAAGAATGGCCTGTGACGGGGTATGATTTGAATCTGAAAATAAGCATCTTTCAGATCGAGGGTGATAAACCAGTCTCCTGGGCGAACATGCGCAAGGATTTTCCTGGTAGTGAGCATTTTGAACGGTCTCCTCATGAGGGCTTTGTTCAAATATCTCAGATCCAATATTGGTCTGAGGGCTCCGTCCCTCTTTGGAACGAGGAAGTAACGGCTGTAAAAGCCCGACTCGCTCAGAGAAGGGTGCACCCTTTCTATGGCCCCTTTGCACAGAAGTTTAGCTATTTCTGCACGAAGTAGATGTGCTACTTCCCCATTCGCTCTCGTCTCGAGACGCGTTATAAAGCGCGGGGGACGGCGAGCTAACTGCAGTGTGTAGCCCTTCTTTACTGTGCTCTGACGCACCCTGAATAGCATCCCATGCTTCTGCATGTAAAGCTAGGGGCAGAATGGCCTCCGGGTTCTGATCGCCGCACTCTGTGGGCTTGAGAACCTGAATCGGAGGCGCGCGCACTCTCGGTGCTTGTATACAGCGGCTCGCGCACAGCGATGGCCGGCCGTTTTATACACGATGTCCCGGTGACTTTGTACGGGGAACATATTGTGTGGTATAAGGGGAATGACCGTGAAACAGAGCGGGCAGTGGGTAGGCGTGTGCACGGGGTCGTGGGCACGTGATCTACATTTAACACTCGAGCGGCTTTTGCCAGCTTTATGAGAGTGGGCTCTGTGAGAGACACGGGATTTATAGTGCTTGTGTGTAGGGGTGAACACTGGGTTGTGGGCACATTTTCTACACTTGAAACACATGCGGCTTGAGCCGTATAACCAGATTTTATGCTCTTTTTGAGATTTCTCTGGGTCGCCGTGACAACGGCGTTTGTGTACAGGCGAGCGAGCTGAGTTGCCGGCTCGTTGGCTGCAATAAACACATTTTGATTCGCCGTGATAACTGCGTTTAGATGCAGGTGAGCTCGTTGGCTGCATAATACTCGCCTGCAGTAACCATGGCAACGGGGACTGGCAAGGCGGGAAACTTTGACGGCGGTCCGGCTGCGGCGGGACTCCGTCTTCTTTTTCCTAGCTTTGCTAGGATGACTTCGCGGGCTCAGGTTTCAGCGCTATCCTTGGCCGGGGTCCCCGCGGGGGAGGCGGTCCGTGGCGGCTGTTCGAGCGCGATCTAGGGCGGCCGCCCTGTCGTCGCTGCGAAGGCGGAGGTTGAGCTGGACGCTGGGCGGAGCTGCGCGCAGGCTGGTCACGAGGACGGCGTGCAGCTGAGCTCGAACGACGAGGCAGAAAGAGATTCATGGCCTGCGTCGTTTTCTGTACCTCCGAAAAACGGTCAACGTTCCCGTTAACCGCTGGGCCAAAGAGGCCGGTGGGGGAGAGCGGGGCGTTGAGGAAGACCGCGCGCTCTGACTCTCTCATATCCGCGAGCGTCAACCAGAGGTGCCTCTCTGTGACGGTCAACGAGGACATGCATCTTCCCAGGGCTTGAGCAGCAGATTTAGTTGCGCGAAGGGAGAGATCCGTCGCGCTCCTTAAATCCGTGATGGATGCCGGATCCGGGCCTCTCTCGTCCAGCTCACGGAGGAGATCGGCTTGGAGGATCTGGAGGACTGCCATCGAGTGCAGAACCGAAGCGGCCTGTCCGGCGGCAGAGAAAGCCCGGCCGACGAGGGCTGATGTGGTTCTGCATGCCTTAGAAGGGAGCGCAGCCTTTGAGCGCCAACCAGAGGGCGGGCAAAGGTGTGCAGCTACCGCTTCTTCCACTGGGGGAATGGAAGTGTATCCCTTCTCGGCGGCGCCATCAACCTGAGAGAGCGCCGAAGACATGTGAGAGTGGACTCTGGCAAAACGGAGCGTTCCACGACTTGGAGAGTTCCGTGTGGAGCTCTGGCAGGAAGGGTGCAGTCCTGGATGCAGGCGCTTGACGGCGGCGAGAGAGAAAGCAGCCGTCGAGTCTGTTAGGCGCGGGCTCTTTGGGCGTCGACCATTCGAGGCCCAGCTGGTCAAAGGCCTTAGTGATGAGGCGCATTAGCTTCGCATTGTAATAGCAAATTTTCTATTAAACAATCATCAAAGCGTAAGAGACAGTTTGACAATTAAAAATGATTTATTTCTTGCAAGAAAGGTTCAGTTGCCCCACAGAGGTAGTCAATGTACAGTCTGCGAAGCAAGTAAGACGAAGCATCAGAGGGGGAGAGTAGTTTTATACAGCTTATCTCAAGGTCTGTTCGTCTACCATAGATGGGCTAAAGTTCAGTTCTCTCTAGTCAGGAAATAGTAATAATAACCTGAACTTTAGGGTTTGGTCATGCTCTTTCTCTTACTACAAAACCGGCCTGTACTCTGACCTTTGGGGTCAAAAGTCCACCCGTCTCTCCCTGTACGCTCATCTCACCTGCTCGCCTCAATCAGCAGTAGCAGCATTCATTGGTTTGGAAGAGATGGGAATAATTCTGCAATAACAGTCCCCACTTTTTATCATTCACTGATAATTAATCAATCAAACACTTCAAACAATAATAGTAAATAAATGAACCAAGTTTCAAGTTTACATCACACTTATACCTTCATTTCTGATTTCCGTATAACTGATCACTCTTCTTCAAACTTGTAAGAAAGAAATAGTTAAAAATGAAATAAGCTTAGGCTGTTTTTGTAGGGATAGGCCCTTAATTTTATAGCAAGCAAAGATAACGGTCTATTATGAGACCGGGCTAGACGAATGATCACTGTCATTGCATCCCCAGCCTAGGCCGGACCCTCAGTCATCTCATGATACACAAGAAATAGTTTATAGCTTAGTAGGAAATACAATATCAATAAAACACTTGATTACTTAAAAACACATCATAAAAACACAGAAAGAAAATCCTTCAATTTCATTCCCTGTCCTTGTACGCCATCTCGTGACACGGATGACCGCTGCTTGGAACCTTCTTTAAATCTTTTGCCCTTAATCTTTCTCAGAAAATAAACAAATAGAAGAAAAACAAACAGAACATACATTTAACACATATCTCACTGTAGCTCCCGCTAACTGTATCGTCGCATAATTTTGTTCATCCTTGGGATAGACTGTCATTTTTTACCAATTGAACAGACAGCAGGTTCTCACCTGTCTCTGTAATCATATTCACCCATGAATAACAAAATTATCAGAATAACACACACAATCCTAACTCCTATCATTAAGCCTTTACAAATCTAACCAGAGAAGTCTTATAATTTTATCCATTCCTCTAACCAAATTAGTTTTTTCAAAATTAACTCTAATATCTCTAATACACACATCAATCAATAGATTTTCTACATTTACAATCAAATCAATACCTAGTTTGATCCAATCAAACAAAATCATCACAAAAACAGATTCTTCTGTTAAACTTAAACCATCAGTTGGCAGTTGGTTCCTCCAGGTGTGTTGATCATCTCGTTCGCCCCATGGACTTGCACGTCCTTGAAATCCCTCACTTTGTTCTCTATTGGATGGTTGAGGCCTGTTGGTGTTGTCTAATGTGAGAGGCTTGGACCCAGGTGTCACTCTCCAACCATTTTCTGATCCTTATAAGGTTTTCCCTTAAATTACGACCGCACCCCCACTGGAGTGAGCCATTTCTTGCCTGCTTTCACCTGTGAATGGAGACCTTAAGTATTTTGTTAGTGACCGCTTGACAGCCGCTCGTCCCCTTTGGTGTGACCTGTGGAATCAACAATCTGAAACATTATCTCCGGATAATTTCTTGCTCACTTAATAGCACTCGTGGTCCTTTTACCCTGAAAAACACTCAACCCACTTTGCTCATGTCCACAACACAATATTTATACATTTGGAACAGAATTGGTTCTGTTTGATCCAATCCATCCTGACATTCTGTAAAAGGAAAATTTAAGTTATGCGCAGCGCAGGTGTGGCCTTGTTTCTTTCTGCCACAATAACAATCCAGGCCAGGATAGTTAGTCAAATTCATCCATAACCATTATTTTATAGGGGACATTCTGCCCTGCATCAAAAGACTGCATGCTCTGTAAAGAAAAACAAATGTCGAGGTTATTTTCAGATAGTCAAATACACGTAGTTTCTTTTGTCTGCTGTGCTGCCGCGGCCTTCGATGCCCTGGCGTTTCCTGTTGAAACAATCTTTGTTATTGGTGTGTGCGGCACACTCACAGACATCAATTTTGTTAGGCAGAAAAATGGCTTCTTTCAGGGCTTTTATCCAATTACCCCTAGTGTTCTCCCAACATTTATTCAGCAAATGTGAACCCCTTAATAAACCATATTTGGCAATTGTTATACCATCTCCCTCTTGATGCACGACACAACTCGAGCATCAATTTAACATAACATTTAACCTAGTGTTTTTAATGAAGTTTGCCATCAACACTAACCCAAACGTTGTCCTTCGGACAAATTTCCTCCAGACATCTTTCTCTGCCTCTGAAACAAAAATATTACATTCTTCACTTAAAGCCACAATCTCATCTTCTTATCGAACTATTTGAAAGGCAACGGCCCTCAGTCTCACAGCGTATCCTGCTTTTCAGGCCTGTTGTTTGGTCTCTCAAGTCAGTCATCTACAAACATTTCCAAAGTCATCAATTTTCCCTATCAGGTCAGGTCGTGCTGTACAGACTTGGTCAATGTCAGTCAACCATTTCTCCCCCTTTGTTCACAATAATCATAAATGTGAGGGGCTCTCTTGATAATTTCATGTTGACTTAGCCAATATGTCACTTTGTTGTTTCCCTCAAATCTACAACATTTTCATTTATCTCAGCCCATGACGGACGGCGATCTACGAATTCACAATTCCAATTCACATCAATAATTAAACTGATCTTCAAATCTACATCATGTATGACACAAGTATTACTACCAGACAGAGCTTGATGTCCAATCAACTTAAAGCTTGTCCCATGTTCTGTATTGTCTTTTCATCAGAATTATCAGCTTCTTTAAAGTTTGTCATTTGCCTTAACCCATCTGTAATGATAAACTCATTCCAGAGGTTAATGACGCAATATAAACACCATTCAGGCGGAATATTAGTGCCCCAAACTAATACATACAAGACATAAAGTGCTGTCACCATCACACGTACTCATACTAGACACACATATGTTAACTGCTCATTCTCAATGTTCACTTTTCTTTATATTATTGCTAAAAGATTTAAATTTTAAATAAGATTTTAACCTTTCCATTTTCCTGCAGCTTCTATCTAATTTTACATGGTCTCTTAACTACTTTCAAAGCATGTCTTGTTCATTATTCATTTGATTTTTAGACAAGTCAGCTGGGTTGTTTTGATTCATTATCATTATTTTGCTTCAGCTTGCTCTAGCAGGCCAATAATGGAAAGACAGACACAGTTACCATCCCTTCCTCCAACTCAGGCAGTCTCTCTCACTATAAACAAATAATTTTTCCACCAGCATCCTAAGGCTGTAACTTAGACAAAATTTGTATTCATTACAATAACCTTTGACCATTCACCTTTGTCATCCAGACTTTCCTTAATCAAAAGCTGTCTTCATCTTTAGCCACCACCATGTCTAACGACCTTCAAGAGTTAAAACTATGTCATAGACCTAACTATGCCATAGATTAGTTCAAAATCAACACTATGATTTTCCTTGCCCATAAGTAGGGTTGGGTACCGAAACTCGGTGCCAATAGGGAACCGGTTCCGACGTAAACGGTAGTAACCAGACCGAATAAGAACGACAATTTCGGTGCCTGATTTCGGTGCCTGACTTAATTAGGTACACACGCGCGCACACACACACACACGCACGCACAGTCTCTTCTGTCTCGCATGCGCGCTCTTGCTCGCAAGGTTTGGCTGCATTTCACGTGTAAAATTACGCGTCAGAACGCCCTCTGGGTGTGCCGATAGTCTGAATCCATATAGAATCAAGCCAATTCATTGGCTGATGGCGCGGGCGCCGCCTCAACGCACTTACGTCGTCATATTATGTTGGCGCGCGCGCGCCATCTGCTCCTCAGATTTCTTTGCCGAAAAAGGAAGCTGGTCGGCAGCGCAAGGAGCTTGGCAGCGTCTCGTTCCCTATTGAGAGAACATAGGTTACACCAGTAACCAGAGATGTTCTCTTTCATAGGTTCACTCAACGCTGCGTAGCTAAGAAGCAGTGGATTTGTAGGCTGCTGTATTACGTGCCGTTTGAACTGACTGAACTGACGCGCTACAGCGATCTGTCACATTTCAAAGAGCCAAAACGTTATTGTGTGAATCTCGTAAAAATATTGACAGAATCTGACAGCTGTGGATTTGTTCCATATCAAAAGTAACCTTGTCTGTTGGTGTCAGTGTCCTCTTTGTCCGCGATTTTTCTCTGCGTGAGAAAATGGATGTGTGGCGTGCGTGAGAGCGTGTGAAAAGGGTCAATTGCGTCTCACGGTCAATGCGTGAGAGTTGGCAGCTCTGCCTGCTAGTAATCTCTAGTAATCTCCAGTATTATTACATTGTTTGATACAATATTGTTTTATTTGATATTATGTAAATGTGAATTTTTATTTTATATTGGTTTTATTATTATTTGTATTTATATTGTTTAAAGATTTAAGTTAATATTGTGTCCAGTTTGGCCCTGTAAATAAAAGGGTATTATTTTTTGATAAAGTGTGTGCGGTTTCGTTTTCTTAAGTACCGTTTCAAGAACCGTTTAAGCACCGGAACCGTTTAAAAAATACCGGGTAGGTACTGGTATCGGATAAAACCCAACCGATACCCAACCCTACCCATAAGGCAACCAGTACATAAAAAGTTTTGCTACTGTCTCCACAACAACTAATGGGAATCACTTCATGGCCTCAGCTGGCTCTTGAAAGCCCACTCCTGTTAGCCCTTTATCTATAATCTCCATCAGGGTGTTTTCCCCTGGCATAGTTGCAGACACTTGTCACAATGAAAAACAAGCCATACAACTAATGCGGTTTCTTCTTGCGAGTGGTATATAGAGGAGCTTTGCTTTATTGGGGAGACATGCTGTAACTCGTCACCGCTTCATCTCCCCTTAACGGCATAAGGACGCTGCTGGCCTCACAGCTCCTGCTCAACCCTCATACCTGTCTCACATAACACACCTCCATTCAGGAGATGCCCAATTACTTTACGTGACCCCTCTGGCTTAGGTTGCCCCCTGTCTGGCCAAAGAAGGTCTTACCCGTCATAGAGATGGTCACTCATGCCCACTGGTGACCGCTCTTTCCATCACACAATCAGTTCTCTTCAACAGAACTCAGGTGTTTTCTGGAGCTTAGGAAAGGCACGTTCAAGAGTCACCAGAGCCATTCCGATTGCCTAATAGTGTTCACACAAGGAGACAGGTTAATAACAGCAGTATTTAATCACTTAAATCCATTAACCATCTTAAAAGCAGAAACCTAGCTGCTTAGATTATACTCAGTGAATTTAGATCACAACCCTACATTCAGTGTACTTCATCTGTAGCCGGAGCCATCGGTCCTGAATGGTGGAGACTAAATGAGACAAAGAAGTTACTGGTCCTAAAATAAAATAAAATGTCTTCTATCGTTTAAGATCTGCATTATTATTTTAAAGAGTTCTTTAAAGTCATTCAGTTTTATTTTTAAAACAAATTGCTCTCTAAATGGTTTCTTTTAACATCTCTGTGTCTATGATCTTCAACTGAAACACTGTGCTTTACTATAAATAGCTAATGACACAGGCTCAGATAACAGCTTTTAGCTGACTCATTGAATGAGAGAGACTCTGAGACTCTATTGGATGGTACACTGCTCTCTCATATACTTCTAACATCAAACTTTTATCTACCATCTTTTAACTCTATCCCAGCTTAAGGCATCTTTGCCAGAAATTACATACGGTTTCAAATAAACATATTATTTATATTTGTCTTTTGCCCACCTCAGGGAATTTAGACATTACAAATTTCCACTCAGATTGAGTCTCTGTCGCACTGGCAGTTTCAGGCACAGCACACATCAGATTTTAGATAAGCGAACTGTTTCATTACAGCCAATAACAAACTTATCTTTTGAAAGCAAAACATCAGCTTCTAGTTCTTTCATGGTCAACTTTTCAAGCTGTTTGTTTAATCAGATGCCTTTCAACACATTTTACATTTAGCAACTGTTAATTCAGTAGCCTACTGCTTCTGCTTAATTGTTCTTACATAAAAATAATTATTCTAGTTCTCAATAACGTTTCACATTTCTCAATCTCAATTACCATATTTTAATCTCTGACTTCAAAGTTTTTTCCTAGGAGTTTATCAATCTCCATTTAGGATTCACACTAACTTTGACAGGGCTACTCTGCATCTTTTGCAGTTATTATAAATCATCTTTGAGATCTGTCTCTCTATATTACCTGAACCCTTTTTAAAATGTTTAATTAAAACACAATCATCCTTCTAGTTACCTTTACATATTTTGCTACTCACATTTGTTAGAGTCATTCATTTTGCATCAACCTGTATTCAATTCACTTATAAAAATTACTATTATAGATCTTTTCTTCAAAAGGATTCACTTTAAGACCAATCTTTTGACCTTGTTTTTTATCTCTTATTTTTCAGACGAAAAATGTTACTGTCGTCATCTAAACTGATCTACTTTCAAACCCACATTATTACCAGAAATGTGTCACTATCACATTTTTAAGTCACTATCGCATTTACAGTTACGTGTTAAATGGCCCTGCTGACCACAATCAAGACACTCTCTGTCATCTGGTGGGTTCGTGTGTCAGCCTCAACTACAGCATCAGACACCTTGCAGTTTGATCACTGTGAGCTTCCAAAGGGCTTCAGCTTACTGCATGCCCTTGAAGCAGTGTGTGTCCCATTCAGGAATGTAAACAGAGCCACTGATAAGCAGTTCTCTGTATTCTTTTTACAGTCCACCAATGGCGGATTTAATCACAATAGCCAAATCATAATCTTCATCATTATTATTGGCAGAACATTATACATTATTGATTTCCAGAATCTTTGGACATAGCTGTCTTTACACCTTACTAATTTGGTATTATCATCAACAACACTAATTACAGAACAAGTACATATCTAAAATCCGGAAGCCGGGCTGAATAAGCAAACACTGTTGCTGTACTCCCAGCATAGCTGGACCCTCAGTCACTCCTCAGATATTAAATACAGACATTGTCTACAATCATAAATACCAGGATATGCATTAGTTTTTTATAAAACTATAATTTCCAATTCCTTTCATAATAAACGAAGATGGATGGTAAATCCATTCCTTTCATTACCCCATTATAGACCCTTTAGGTTCAAAACACAATGATTGTCAAACTAAAACTAAACTTAATTTCAATCTTTATTTTACCATTAGAAATATAGAATCGTTCCCCATTCTGCTTAAAACATTCTTCATATCATGTTAATCCCTGTCAATCATACAATGCCTTATTTTACTCTAAAACTGACTTTTCATATAATTTAAACAGTTAATTTGACTTCCATAAATTCTGTCAGACATTTTATTTCCATCACATATAGTTTTCTACTATATTTCTTCTCAATCTTTCCCTACATGCCCAGTTCCTTCTGTATCCTCTCCTTTCTTTTCTCAAACATGCCAGTTCCTTCCTTATCTAACCAGTACATGATTGTTTGCACAATCCCCACACAAATCTCACACACCAACCTTTTGTTTTTCTCTTTCTTCTTCCATCAAGTCTCTCACTTACAGTTCCCTCTTTTTCACACAGACAGCCTTATTGCTGCTTGCTCCTTCAATCCTTATCATATAAATTTAAGTTCTATAGACATCTAATGTCATGCATCCATTTACTGGATGAAGAAGTAAAAACTTTATTTCTCCTGGCAGTTCGACATTTTATCTTCGAGCCAACAATCCATTATCTGTTTACATTTTTACACCCATGTTGAACCCAGCCACAACAACCTTTTGTCCCGCTGCCCTGTTCCACTGATTCTCGCACACTCTTAGTCTAGTTGTGTTCAGTGCTCCCTCCCTGGGGAAATCATGGTGTTTTATCAAATATTTTATGTCTTTCATGCCCTTTTTCCCGTAGCGCTTTCTTATTTGGCAATACACCGGTGTACACAGCTTCTTGCTGTTGGATGTCCCCATGACGGCTGTCTCAAATTATCACCTCGGCCTGTGACTTTACGATATGCGCATATACTGATTTTTCACCCAAAATCAGACGGGTCGTAGTTAATCTTGCTTACAATGTCCGTCCCCTGGGCTCTAACCAGTGACTTCCAAATGTCTTTCTCTGGACTCTAACCAGCGATTAAGTACTTTTACCACGAGTATCTAGGTACTGAGCTGGACAATCTGTCGACCAATTCCTGGTCACAATCTCCCCCAGTTGGGCTGGGTAATCTCTTGACCCGCTTCCGTGGTCGCAATTCCCCCCCCAATTCCCCCCCCACAGCTCTGGTTTTAATTTAAAAGTACAGCCATCATAGTACACCCATGAAAAATATTTTCGAATTCCCCAAAGAAAATATTATACTGTCTCTTACCAGAGATGTTCTTTTCGCCTGAGTTCTTTTCTGAGGTTCTCCCCTGAAGTTCTCTGGGCCTGAGGAAGCGGTCGGCTCTCTCTCTTAATTCTTGCGAGGTTAGACTGGCGCCTATGCGCCAGGGCGTTCTCTCCACCGTCCGCTATCAGGTCCAGAATCCCTTCACGGAGAAGAACTCATTCCACTTTTTCTGACACCAACTGTAATAGCAAATTTTCTATTAAACAATCATCAAAGCTTAAGAGACAGTTTGAGAATTAAAAATGATTTATTTCTTGCAAGAAAGGTTCAGTTGCCCCACAGAGGTAGTCAATGTACAGTCTGCGAAGCAAGTGAGACGAAGCATCAGAGGGGGAGAGTAGTTTTATACAGCTTATCTCAAGGTCTGTTCGTCTACCTTAGATGGGCTAAAGTTCAGTTCTCTCTAGTCAGGAAATAGTAATAATAACCTGAACTTTAGGGTTTGGTCATGCTCTTTATCTTACTACAAAACCGGCCTGCACTCTGACCTTTGGGGTCAAAAGTCCACCCGTCTCTCCCCGTCTGCTCATCTCACCTGCTCGCCTCAATCAGCAGTAGCAGCATTCATTGGTTTGGAAGAGATGGGAATAATTCTGCCATAACAGCATCCACGCCGGCGCGAGTACGGCCGGATTCCTGGATTGACGAGGCGGACGAGCGGTGCGAACCGGACCAGTCCTCGCTGTCGGATGCCAGGATGGAACAGCTGTCAGCGACATCCTCCACAGAAACATCCACTTCATCCCGTGAGGCGGCGGCGGCGCGGGCGGGAGCCGGCGGCTGCGCGTCAGGAAGGGGCGGGGACGGAGACGGAGAAGCCCGAGGGAGAGGTACCGGCGGGCTTCTGGGCTCAACGTGGGGCTGGGCGATATATCGCATGCGATTGTTATGCGCATCTCGTCAGTAAAGCCGGTTCCTTGATTAGTAGTACATCGCCTTCACCTGCTTTCAGATGGAAAAATCTGAAAACGCCGTAAAGAGCCGTAGTTAACTGACAAGCTGAGCCATATCGCACTAATATCGCGGACGTATCGCCAGCGATATTTAATGCGATATGGCTCAGCTTGTCAGTTAACTACGGCTCTTTACACAGCAAAAACTCAGTGTTAAATGAACACACCTGGGAGTGTATATGAGTCCACACTCAAGAGTGTTAATGAGATATTTAAGTGATTAATTGAGTGATGATTGAGCATTATTGAAGACACCTAAAGCAGAATCACTGAAGGAGAAAACCGGAATTTCAGTTCACCATTATGGAGATGAGTGTTTGCTTTAGTTGGGCTCTTGACCCTTATATTCATAACTTTAGGTTCCCTTTCAAGGCGGTCACTTCGACATTACGTACTGACGTATATGGGAACTCCTCCCTTCTCCATTTTTACTGAAATCTTATAGGCTAACGCCAGCTGGAGACAGCTGGCCAATTGACGCAAAACATGCAAATGCTGACCGGTCCGCGGGCAGTATAAATAGCATGTGTCGCGACAATTACGTCAGAATCTCTTTCTTCACGCTAGAAGTCTTATCTGAAGTCATCGTGGAAGTTGCAATAGAGGTTACTCACCATGTTTCCTCCCCGCATCCGATGGCTGCTACATGCCAGATATGTGCGGGTCCTATTGACTCGCTCTACCCCAACAAGGAATTTACCGAAGAACCGCACTCACGGACGACAGGCATGTGCCGGTCTACCAGTGCGCCCTCATAAACCCGGGCATCAGCAGGGATGAGGCCCACTGCCGCCAGCGGCCGCTGGTGGGCCCTCCCCCACCCAAAGACGAGTTGGCCCTGCCTGTCGCCAGTCCGGTCCTTTTCGCGGGCTCGCTAGAAGGACTCGACGCGATAGGCTTCGTTGAAAGGAGCCAGGCTACTTCAAGAAAGACTACGTCTTCCACGACGTCCTATGGTAAGTCGTGCGCAAGATGCGTCTAGAGAGACGAGGCAAGGCCATGGCTCTGTGTCATTCCCCCCTGTGGCTCAGCGGCGGAACACAAAGCCCTCGCGCGAGAGACCCGTGTTCGATCCCAGCTCTCGCAGCAGCAACATATTTAGTCTCGCTGCGGCCAGACTTTTTCGGGAATGAAATGATGCTATGAGTCTCTATTACGGTACAGCCTTCCTCGATGTCTCTCTTCGTCGGTACCTCGTCCCGCCTAAATTCGGCTAACAGCCCGCCAAAACGGCTCCGTGAACCGGATCTTCACCGTTGGCAGAGGGCGGGACCGGGAGTGTGGCGACACAGAACACGGAGAGCGCCGCGCCAGACATGGGTCCTTCCCTGGCTTAAAAGCCTTTAGACGCCCCGCTCTGGCAATGGAGGTGCACAGCTTACAGCTTATGTCGTCAGGCTGCCCTGTATCCTTCAGTGCAACTGGCCATTCTGATTTAACCACGTATTCGCAGTTGTTGTCGCTATACGCCACTGACGCTGCGTTTATGTTCACACTGCACACTGATGTGCGCTTGATTTGTGCCGTTATATATTGCCCTGTTTCTTCAGTGCAAATGGCTATTCTGATTTAACCACGTATTCGCGGTTGTTGCGCGATGAAATGACGCTGTTTACGTGCACTCTACACACTGATATGTGTTCATGATTCATGCCGCTATAAATTGCCCTGTTTCTTTCAGTGCAAATGGCTGTTCTGATTACCACGTATTCACAGTTGTTGCGCGATGAAATGACGCTATGTTTACGTGCACTCTACACACTGATATGTGTTCATGATTCATGCCGCTATAAATTGCCCTGTATCCTTCAGTGCAACTGGCTATTCTGATTACCACGTATTCACAGTTGTTGCGCGATGAAATGACGCTGTTTACGTGCACTCTACACACTGATATGTGTTCATGATTCATGCCGCTATAAATTGCCCTGTATCCTTCAGTGCAACTGGCTATTCTGATTACCACGTATTCACAGTTGTTGCGCGATGAAATGACGCTGTTTACGTGCACTCTACACACTGATATGTGTTCATGATTCATGCCGCTATAAATTGCCCTGTTTCTTTCAGTGCAAATGGCTATTCTGATTACCACGTATTCACAGTTGTTGCGCGATGAAATGACGCTGTGTTTACGTGCACTCTACACACTGATATGTGTTCATGATTCATGCCGCTATAAATTGCCCTGTTTCTTCAGTGCAAATGGCTATTCTGATTACCACGTATTCACAGTTGTTGCGCGATGAAATGACGCTATGTTTACGTGCACTCTACACACTGATATGTGTTCATGATTCATGCCGCTATAAATTGCCCTGTATCCTTCAGTGCAACTGGCTATTCTGATACTACGTCACCGTTGTTGCGATGCAACGGACGCTGTGTTTTTATACACCGATATATGTGTGTGTTATGCTTATGCCACGATGTTGCCCTGTACCCTTCAGTGCAACTGGCTATTCCGATTACTACGTATTCACATCACAGTTGTTGCGAGGCAACGGACACTGTGTTACGTACACACTACACACTGTCATGTGTATGTTTTATGCCATTATATTTTGCCCTGTTCCTGTATCCTCAGTGCAAATGGGTATTCTGATTACTACGTATTCACAGTTGTTGTGCAAATGCAACTGACGCTGTGTTATGTACACACTACACAGTGTTATGTGTTGGGATTTATGCCATTATATATTGCCCTGTATTTTCAGTGCACATGGCTATTCTGATTACTATGCAGTACGTATTCACAGTTGTTGTGTGATGCAACTGACACTGTGTTTATGCACACACTACACATTATGTGTTATGAATTTTGCCGCTGTATATTGCCCTGTATCCTTCAGTGCAAATAGCTATTCTGATTACTACTTATTCACAGTTGTTGCGTGATGCAACGGACTCTGTGTTACGTACATCCAACTCACTGTTATGTGTAATGATTAAATATGCCATTATATATTGCCCTACTGTACATTGCCCTGTATCCTTCAGTGCAAATGGTATTCTGATTACGTACACAGTTGTTGTGCGATGCAACTGACGCTGTGTACACGCTACGCACTGATGTGTTATGATTACGCCGCTAAATATTGCCCTGTATCCTCAGTGCAACAGGCTATTCTGATTTAACTATGTATTCACAGTCGATGTCGCGATGCCTCTGACACTGTGTTTTTGTACACACTAATGTAACTATGCTATCGCGTTGCCCTGTATCCTTCAGTGCACCTAGCTATCCTATCTAACTGTGCATAGTCACAGTTTGTCGCTACGGCGACTTGCGCTGCATCTGTGTACACACTGAAGCGTTATGCAGTTGTGTTGCTAACATAACTGACCATTCTGTGAACTGTGCATATTCATGCAGTTTCGGTCGCTTCGTCGACTTGCACAGATGTTTGGATTGTGCACACTGATGGGTTATGCTGTTATGTTGTCCTCTATCCTTCAGTGCAACTACCAGCTATCCTATCTAACTGCATATTCAGTTCTGTCGCTATGGCGACTACACTGCACGTACAAGGACGTGTTTTTGCTATTTTGTTGCCCTGTTTCCTTCAGTGCAAAACTAGCTATCCTAATCCAACCGTGCATATTCACAGTTCTGGATGTATGTACGTAAACGGATGTGTTATGCTGTAATGCTGCCCTGTTTCCTTCAGTGCAGCCAGCCATCCCAATCTACTATGCATCTTAGTTTCTGTCTCTACACAGTTTCTGTCGCTACAGCGACTTGTGTTATGCTGCCATGTTGCCCTGTATCTTCAGTGCAGCTAGCTATACCAGTCAAACTGTGCATATTCACAGTCTCCGTCGATACGGCGACATGCGCTGCATTTATTTACAAATAAATGTGTTCATGCAGCGGTGTTGCCCCGTATCCTTCAGCCTAATTCTGAGCTAACTGCGTTTATTAAGTTGGCGCTACAGCGACCGATGCTGTACGTGCATGTGCTACGCTGTTATATTGCCCCGTTCCTTCAGGGCAACTGGCTATTCTGTACTAATATTCACAGTTGTAGCTACAGTTACGACTGTGTTTGGGTGCCTACTGAGGTGCTATGCTATTATGGCGCTATTTTCTAACTGCGTATATTCACAGTTGTTGTCGCTACGGCCACTGGCACTGTGTTTATGTACATTCAGTTATGTGTTGATTGCACTTCTGTACATTGGCTATAGAACATCGGCTAAGTGTCAGTTCCTCGTGACCCGCGGTCTGGCTTTTCACCCCCGGTTCACGGACCTGTGAGAGTTGGGGCTCCCCCATGACAATCCCCCTGGAACAGGAAGGTCCTGCTTCTACAGACGATTGGCACCCCAGCCCCAAGCTGTGGAACCTTTGTGTGTATCCGCGGCTGGGTCCATAGTTGAGCAAGACACTTCACACTAACAAGCGCTGAGACGGAGCTCTCCCTGAGATGGCCTTACCACCGGCTCTCGCCCCAGTGAAGCACTTGGAGACCTACGCTCATTCTAGTGAATGATGTCGCATTTTCTCGGACCTGATGACTGCAATGTCACTCTCCGTCCGATGCCAGGCTACGTTCCGAAGTCGCTTACACCGTTCAGAGCACAGGTTGATCCTTGCCCGCCTTATCTGCTGAGTTTTCAGCCTCGCATGATGCCGATGCTCAGAGTGATGTTGGCCCTGTAAGGGATTTGTGAATGTACGTGGATCACCAGGCAAAGCAGTCTACCAGCTGTTTGTGTGCTTGGTGGATGGTACTAGGGACGTGCTGTTTGATACAGAGACTTTCTCACTGAATTCGACGCTTTAATGTTGCTTAACGCCTACGGGATTTAAGTATGCTGGCTGTCCTCTCAGAACACCCTCGCCAGGGTTTCAAGTTTGATGCACCGCTTTGGCGTTGTGGGTTCAGTGAGTTTTATTATGTACTCATGAAACTGTTACTCCAGCTGTGCAGTAGTCTGTATTGCAGAGTTACCATTGTTGCTAACTATGTATTATGACTATAAGGTTACATAGCTGTTTCCACATTAAGCAGTAGCTTCCAATGTACTGTTAACTCTGTGTGTGGCTATGAGGTTATGCAGCTGTCACCGCTATGCCGTCGACACTGTGTTAACTCTTGTACTCGAGTGCTTATGGTGTTGTGCTGCCCTGTCCAGTGCAGCCTTCGCTTCATTGCATTGGATGCGCAACTTTGGTAAAACCGGAGCAGACGTTGTCTAGTTTTGCCTACCAGTTTTGAGTGCTCCTAGCGGCGCTGCTGGCTTAGAACTGTTGTTCCTGTGGGAGTGTAGCTTGACCCCGTTCAGGGCTTATCTTCACTGCGCTCACGGCGGGATTCTATACAGTTCCCATATACGTCAGTGCATAATGTCGAAGTGACCGCCTTGAAAGGGAACGTCTCCGGTTACTATCGTAACCTCGGTTCCCTGAGAGGCGGGAACGAGACATTACGTCAGACGCCGTGCTCGCCGTTTGATCAGCTGTGCTAGCGTTCAGTCTTGATTCTGACGTAATTGTCGCGACACATGCTATTTATACTGCCCGCGGACCGGTCAGCATTTGCATGTTTTGCGTCAATTGGCCAGCTGTCTCCAGCTGGCGTTAGCCTATAAGAGTTCAGTAAAAATGGAGAAGGGAGGAGTTCCCATATACGTCAGTACGTAATGTCTCGTTCCCGCCTCTCAGGGAACCGAGGTTACGATAGTAACCGGAGACGTTTTGTTCGGCTGTTGTATCCGAGCAGAGTTGTATAAAGTAGAAGTAGAAGTACAGAAAAAGTAGAAATCCTGCCATGTGTTTATTCCAGCCATGAACTGATTGACAGTTGATTTCAACTGATTTCTGTCTCCTGACTGAAAAACTGCTAATAAGCAAATCCAGGTGATTGGAACAAAATACTGAGGCGGACTTTTACTTTCTGAACCTGGACTTTACTCCTCTGAAGAGAACAGAAAAAGAAACGAGCAGAAACACAAGAACTACAACTGACTTCAGACACAGTCTTGAAAAGACAGAAAAGAAAACATTCAATCTCTGAAGATCTCAGCAGAGGAGGATTAAACAACTCCACAAACAGCATTACCAGCTTCACTTATTACTAACCAGACTGACATTATTTCTGTCAGACTTCTACAGAAGATTTTATTGAGAATTAACAGAGGTTTCATTTCAACAGAGGAATCACTGAAGGAGAAAATCGTAATTGGTATGTTACCGTTATAGAGATCAGTGTTTGCTTTAGTTGCTCTCTTGACCCTTACATGATTAACTTCAGATCTTTGATTGGCTGCTGTACCTGAGTTTCAACAGCCAGATGAACAAAGAGAAAAGGTCGCATAACGGTTTTGATGTTTTGAACATTATAATTATATCGCAATCATATAACCTGAGTAGAGCCTAATTAACGAGTTAAATTTATTTGATTGATTATAGCAGCACGGTCCTTAATAATCATAATATTTGTAACTTTTACAATGTAATTCAAATCTTTTCTTAAAATGTAATCACATACAAAGTTTATTTTTTATTTTTTTTAAGACATGAAGAATCAGCCTGTGAATCTCAATAATGGTGACAATTATAAAGCATTTTGCAGTGTATTCTGGATGCCACCAATCAAAACTCATTCATGGCTCCCATCATGCATTGCTGCATTAATAAATAATGAGCTTATGTTCAGCCGTTGTTAAGATTCATACGCTGATTGCTGATGTCTGTGTGTATCATAATAAAAAAAGATTTTTTTGTTCTTATGTTTGTTAAAGTCTACTAACTTATTGTTATAATATTGCTGGATCTCATGATGCAGTTACAGGTTGTTTTTTTTTATAATAATTTGTCAAACTAATTATTAAATTCAAATACCACAGTGAATCAGGCTTTTTCATGATGATTACAAAACCATCACCAGTTAACCTTCATCACCTGATCCCGTTCAATTTTGTTACTGTATATGTGTTTGACAAACACACTGTCACAGCAGTCAAAAGAGATCAAATATCTAATATGAGTAAAGAGCCTGGCTAATGGAAACACTAATCACTGTTATGGTGACTTCAAATGAAACTGAGTTAAACCTCTGTTAAATAAAAATAAAAACTTCTGTAGACGTCTGACAGAAATAAAGTCAGTCTGGTTAGTAATAAGTGAAGCTGGTAATGCTGTTTGTGGAGTTGTTTAATCCTCCTCTGCTGAGATCTTCAGATTTAATGTCTTCTCTTCAGTTGATTTCATCTAAGACTGTGTCGTCTCTTTTTCTGTTCTCTTCAGAGGAGTAAAGTACAGGTTCAGAAAGTAAAAGTCCGCCTCAGTATTTTGTTCCAATCACCTGGATTTGCTTATTAGCAGTTTTTCAGTCAGGAGACAGAAATCAACTGAAATCAACTGTCAATCAGTTCATGGCTGGAAGTAAGACATGGCAGAATTTCTACTTTCTACTTCTACTTTATACAACTCTGTATCCGAGTTATACCTGCAAGATGAACAAAGAAAAACAATGATCTAATGGTATTGATTGTATTATGACATTCATCATTTGAGCTAATCGTTTGTGATTAATGCTGTTGGTTACAGCATAACTGAGATTCTGCATAAATATCCAGATTTTGTGATATAATATAAAGGATTTCTTAAAAGTTGTAAAAAAAAAAAAAAAGTCTTTGTTTTAGGCACACACAGATATCAAGATTCAGTCAATGCATCTCAACAATGGTGATGAGCAGAATATTAAATTAGGAAAAGTAAATTACATAGACAATTCAGACCATAATTTATTCATACCGCAATGCATGATGGGAGCCATTAATGAGTTGTGATTGGTGGCAACAAGGATTATTATTGTCACCACGGTTGAGATTCACAGGCTGATTATTGATGTCTGTGTTTTTAAATAGATGCATTTGAAAGTGATTTGATCAGAACAATTTTTATAAAATGGTTTGGATTGTAAGAAACATACAATTATCATTTACTATAGATCCACTAAACTGTTGCTATCATATTAAACAAGATCATCTGAATGAATTTCATTTTTCAGATCACAGCATGATTATGTCAAAACATAACCAACACTATCAGATCACACTTGTCTTTGTTCATTTGACTGCAATAAATCAATAACAGCAGACAAACAAAATTTAAACTTAAAGTATAAGGATCAAGAGCCCAACTAAAGCAAACACTGATCGCCATAACGGTGGCTTACAATTTTAGATTTTCTCCTTCAGTGATTCTGCTTGTTATCATCAGGTGTCTTCAATAATGCTCATTCATCACTAAATTAATCACTTAATTATCTAATTAACTTTAACACTCTTGAGTGTTAATTTAACACTCATATCTGCATCATATCTTCCATCTGAAAGCAGGTGAAGGCGATTTACTACTAATCAAAGAACCGGCTTTACTGAAGAGACGCGCATAACAATATTGTGCGATATATCGCCCAGCCCGAGCTCAACGTCCGTTTCTGGAGGTCTCTGGGAACGGCGCTTCTTTCTGCGCTGTCCCACAGAGGCGGAAGGAGTGACAGCTTCCTCGTTGAAAGCTTAAAGTCGAGCCCGCAGGGTCGACATTGAAAGCTCTTCGCACTCGGGGCAGCCGCCCAAAAGCGAGCGCGGAGGCTGCGTGCTCGCGGCCCAGGCAGAGAGCGCAGATGAGGTGGCGGTCTCCGGCGCTGAGCGAGGCTTTGCACGAGCGGCAAGAAAAACGAGACATTTTTATAAAAACGCCTCGGCTCTTTTAGAATGGTGTAATGCAACGGCAAAACACAGCAGTGAGAATAAAAGGATATAGACGCCGGATAGCGTAGCAGGCACGGATGGCTGAAGGTGGCGAAGACGGCCGGCTTCCTCAGACGCTTCCTGAGCTTGCTGGTCGCTTGATTCCAACGGCGGCGGCTCACAAGATCCAGCGATGCGTAGAGCTCGCTGAGTATAAGAAAATCAGTGAATCAGCCTCTGAGCCTTCCCTTTATACACGTAGACCACACCCCTTTTGGCGGGCTGTGGCGCGCGGAGGGCGCGAAGTGTCCTCATTGGGCGTGACGTCACGCCAGGCTCATGGATAGGCTGCTGCAGTTGCCGTGAGGCAGCCAATAAGCACGCTCTCTCAGCCTGCTTTGGTCTGCTGCCTGCTGAACTGCGTTGACAAAGTGTGAAAAATTAAGGATAATTTTTGGCTCAGATCTCGAGAAAAGATAACTTTACCCGTAGCGTAAGATACTTACGCAATACGAGAGAACCTCTCGTAAGAGAACTGTTATAGTTTATCTGACACAAACGTAAAAAATAAATGTATTCGGTGAAGAATTTCCGATAAAAAATAAAAAAAATAAAAAAAACGGAGACATTAAAATTGTATTAGAGTTGAATAATATAAAACATACAGTTTATGTAAAACCTCACCCCAAAAAGTTTCAATAAAATGATCTCACTCTGCTTCAAAACAAAAATAGGTGCTCTATGTGTGTGTGTCTTTGTCAGAGCAGTAAAGGATGCGTCGTGTGCACTTATCTGTCTGTTTAGATAAAATAATCTTACATGTTACAGAGTTGGAAGAAAAATCCCCCGCTAGAGCCGGATCTCTCTGAAAACTATCACCAATTATAATTTTTTCGGGTGTAGGGAGTTAGGGACGTGTCTTCAACATGAAATACATGCTTTGTCTGTATGAGACTGTGAATCGCGGGGTCACGGACAGGTCCCGAGATAAGACGCTAACATGCGCGGTGCAATGGCGACATCTAGTGGACACTGAACAGTGTTTTTACACCAATAGGTATCATATTTCATATATGTGACCAGTTACGGAAACTAGGGACACAAGTCGGTTCTGGGGCATTTTGAGTTATTCATAGATTCTGAAAGTGTAGTCTCCAAGCTTTCCAACAATGTGTAACGCATGGAAATCTGATAATATTTAGAGAAGTTGTGGCCATTTGAATGTAGGCACTTAAAATAACTAAAAGTTAAGATAACAGCCTCTAAAGATGTGCAGTTCTCACCTCTCCCTGCTGGGGGGAGTGACAATAGGGCTCATTTACATCTCATTTAGATAAGCCATACCCCCTGTAAAGCTTCCCCCTGTGCTTTACAGCTTTTTTCTTTCCTGAGCTAGCTAATAACAATAGATAGGTATTGGGAAGGTCTAAACAGACTAAACATGCGATAACGTGTAGCCTACGTGTTCTTAGAATGAACACAAAACGACAAACTTTAATGTTTATGGAAACTCACCCCCAGGACCGGCGAATGCACTTCTGCCACTCTAGGCAAAAAACAATTGTGCTGCCCCTCTATTTGCAACGTATACCAGCAACAACACACAAAGACCAATATGCCATACATATAACGCAAAACCAGCAACAACACACAAAGACCAATATGCCATATACATATAACGCAAAACCAGCAACAACACACAAAGACCAATAAGCCATAGGCCTACATATAACGCGAATAGTGCGCAACGCGCGTGTGCCCAAAATGTCAACAGTTTATGCAGGAGGCAAATGTCTGCTGGCATTTTTCTTTAAGCAGTCATGACAGGAATTTTCCAAATAATCACATTTCACTTCCTCAAATTACTGTTGCAAATCTCTTTACATCACTTTCTTATGTGCATATACACACACAAATGAAATGTCCGCAAGCACATTATATCATCAGCAGGTTCAGCATCTTAAATAACGACTAGAGAGCAAATGAAGCTTAACTTACGTTTCAGAAGCGCGCACAGCAGGCCTTCATCGCAGCAAAGGTCTTAACTGCATCCTCTATTTCGATTCTCTGTGCCAGTTCATGTTGTTGCCAGTCCATTAAGTCTGTTCCCTGTTCACAAAACGTTCCCCAGCCACCGTTGTCAGCGAGCCGAGCCGCCGTATTCAAGCACCGAGAGCGCGCGCGCCGCGCCCGATACCTCTGGTTCAGTTTCCCGAGCCCACAAAGTGCGGCGAAAACATTTTCGATGTAACTGCCACGGTTCAGCTCGTCTGCAACAATCTTTGCGGCGTCCATCTTCATTGAATTTTGATATCAGATAGAGCAGGAGCAGAGCGCTGCATTTTAAGTAGCCACGCTGTTGGGGGGCGGGGGGCAAAGGCGCGGGCTGCTATTCAGTATGGAAATACACACAGACAATGACACGCCCCTACTGCATGCTAGAATCTCCGAAAAACAAGCCGATTTCAACCTCAAAATGTACGCTGTTAAATATACCAATACTGTTATCTCAAACATGGAGAGGCTTCTTCATGATCTCAACTAACAGATTCTGCAAAAAATTATCAGAAACTTATTTTCCTGAGTCTGCCAGATCATCTCATCAAAATGCAAAACAGTGAGTATTTTCTCTATAATTCATTTATGCTTATATGATTTTGTTCCAACATCGGTATTAGTTTAATATGATTGTTTATAATATGATTTAAAACACGGATGCATTGTGCTATTGATGTTTTGTACCTACCTAGTTTATGTTTGGTTTATGTTTATTTACTGTAACTCAAATCTCCATTATGCTATCTGTTTATCTGCTGATGTTGGTATTAGTTTAAGTATGATTTTTAAAATCTGTTATAGTGTTTTAAACTTTCATTTGACTACGCTGGGTTTTATCTGTTATACTGTTTTAAACTTTCATTGGACTACTGGGTTTTATCTGTTATAATCAGTGTTGGGCAAGTTACTTTTAAAAAGTAATTAGTTATAGTTACTAGTTACTACTTCCAAAAAGTAACTAAATTAGTAACTCAGTTACAAATTTTAAAAGTAACTAGTTACTTAAGAAAGTAACTATTGCGTTACTTTCAAGTAAAATTTAAATTTAAATGCTCAAATGTGACCCCACCTCTACCCCTCTTTAACGGAACTTACAATACATGTGAATGTTCAATTATTTATGATAAATCTGAATATTATAATGAAATGGACACTTAATACAATACATTATTAACAGAAACATGAAACATTATACACACATTTAAAAAAAAAAAAATTGCTGTGGGACAAAGTGAGACTAGCCTCCAATCAAATGCCATGTAGATATTATGTTTATATACACAGCAAAATCCCCAGAGTTAAAGTACTATGCGTTCTTTCGAACACCCGCCCAACTCTACCTCTGATTGGCTTACAATGACATTTTACTCTACCTCAGTCGTCAACATTTATGCGCTTGTCTCGTGCTCTGCCCACTAACCTAGGAAGAACAGTAAAAAAAAGTATTTGCCTCTCGCTCAGAGATCTAGTTGGTCTGATGAAAAAAAAAAAACCCAGCTTCATCAGTTATAGTAACACGCCGCATTTTTTGGCAGTAACGGGAACGGCGTTATTAAGATGAGAAGAGTAATCAATTAGATTACTCGTTACTGGAAAAAGTAATGCCGTTAGTAACCCATCACTGGTTATAATAATAACTTGATTTTTAAGCTAATGATTTTCAATCCTATGCTGTTTTAATCATGAGATGTGCTATTGACTTTATTTTTAAAAGATTGTTTATTCATTAGTTTTAAACATATATTAATTATGCTATTGATATTAATATATTAATATGATTTTTCGAGCGTATAAGCAATTTTTTTTTTCACCATTGGTTTTATCCCGCGGCTTTTATTATGAAAAGACTAGGCCTTTTCTAACAGGAAGTGTTTGGTTAGCTAGCGGCTATGCTGTGATTCTGTTTTGCTATCTATCATTTCTGTTTGCATTAAATCATCGGTTCGGCATTGGACTACTCATTTTGTTTTTATTAAAACAGCGCTCGCGATTATTAGGCATGGCTTAGCAGCGCTCATGTTAGAAATGTATGGTTTAGCTTAGCAGCGCGTGCTATGTCGCTAGGTGCTCTTAAATATGTTTGACATCATGTATCATAACTAGTTATGATCCGTATCTGTTTCACAAGGCAGATCGATCTGTTTTTGATATATTGGCATGTTATTTTTAGACTTAAAAAGCTTGTTTTAGGCCCTGTCCCAAATGGAACCCACTCGCGGTCTGTTCCTCTGAGTCCGCACTTTCGCGACGTAACGCCGCTTTGAATGTCGGGAAGAAGTCTGCTGTGGAGTCCGCATCAGCGCGGGCTCGGCAAAAGTGCGTATCAAGGGCGCAAATCGACCGCAGAGGGGGCGCTCGCGAGCACCCTTCTGAGATCTAAAAATGACAAATGTGACACACTGCGGTCTCACGGACTTAACGGACATGCGCACGTGGCAGCCATTGTAAGTCCACAA